>PKML01043636.1:20638-46008 GCA_002933935.1 Eutrema yunnanense
ATCATAGACACACCTAATAAGAGAATCTCTTTCTCTTACATTGACAGAGGGGTCTATTATGGTGTCATTCCCCCTAGGAATGCTCCCACACGTGTATCTAGCATTGAGGCTGCTACAGAAATGTCGCTGGCAGTTGATCTTTTGGAAGAACCTCCTGATGAGCATGCTGCCACAGACGTTCCAGCTGAACCGCCCTGCATCCCCAAGGAAGTTGTCAAGAAGGCTAAGGCAACAAAGAAGAAGAAGGCCAAGACCAAAAACGTTGAGAATCCCCATGTCATTTTAATCCCTCAGAAGAGTGATGGGAATTCGATTGAGTACAAAGTGAAGTGCAAAGGAGCCTCCAAACCATTCTCCAAGGCTAGGATCCTTCTTACTTCTGAGCTGAAAGAGAAAGGACAGGAATTCATGGACAGCATGCTGAAGAGAACGCTGAAGATAGCAATGTCAAGTTGTGGAGCCTGTTTTGGTGCAAGCTCTCACTCTTATCCAGCCTGAAGGGCGTTACAGTCAAGCTATTGACGTTAAACGAGCGCTTGGTTGGAGGCAACCCACTGGTGAGTCTGTTTTTGATTCGTTTTTCCTTTTAATTTTCGTTTGTTTTGAGTTTGTGTCAGGATAAAGAAGGAGCAAAATCCAAAATCGCCTAGTGTCGATCGATACCCCATTGGTATCGATCGACACCAATCGCGAATGAAAGGTTCGTCAAGTCGATTTAAGCCTGGTATCGATCGATACCCATGCTGTGTGTCGATCGATACTTGACGTTCCAGCAAGGTAACTTCTTGTTTCTCTTCGTTTATCCTCTTCTTTTGTTTTATTTCACTGACTCTAGGCTAGATAACACTGGGGACAGTGTTGTTCAAGTCTGGGGGAGGTGTCTGCTGACAAAGTTTTTGAGCGTTCCGAGAGTCAAAATTGTTTTATTGAGTCAAAACCTGTTGGAAATAATGATCATGTGCTTGAACCTATTGATTTGATTTTGTTTTTGAGTGCACAGTGTTACAGGATCAGCCCTAGATCGACTAATGAAAAATCCAAAGGCTGACCAGTTGACTAGAAAACATCCATGTCTCCAGCAGAGTTCTTCTGAAGCCTGAGCCAAATTTTTGCACTTCATCAATGTGGTTAGTGTTTTTAGAGCTTGATTCATCATTCATATCTGATAAAGGAACCCATGTGTTTAGAGTTATGGTATCTCTCTCCCCTGTTATAAGTTGATAAATAAGAGCATAAAAGATTGAAATGATTTTCTTCTGAGTAGAGGGTTAGGAAAATTTCCAGCGATCCCATTATTCTACTTAAGAGGGAATGATCACACAAAGGATTGGAAGCGAGGCTAGGATTTTCCTATGATGCCATTATTCGCCTACATCCTTTGATACATAGAGAGGGAAGAACCGGGGATTTGGTGGCAAACACCATCAATACTCGCGTCTCATACCTTGATGTGTATATGCAAAGCTGAAAATAAAAAAAAGAACATAATAAGAAATAAGTCTGGGGGAGAGAAATTGATACAAAAAGTGTGAAAAAGGGTGGTTCCTTGTCATGATATTGTCTGGTAAAGAATCTAGAAGGTTCTTGAACATTAGCTGCAGCGATGAAACTGGCGATGAGGGCTTTACTTGAACAATGCTGTGGGATTTTGTGTGGAGTCTGGAAAAGCTGCGAATGTCTACGGAGAAGTACATGGTGGTTAGATCAAAAGCTGATCAGGTGACATTTGGGTACTTGGGAAAAGGGTCTTTTCGATGGTTCAGGAACAGGTGAGTCTCTACGTTTTCAAACCTCTTTCTCTGTTTAGTCTTTTATTTGCTTGAGGGCAAGCAAAGGCTAAGTCTGGGGGAGTTGATATATCATGGTTTTTACCCTGTTTAGGCCATGATATAAGTCCTTTTTATAGAGTCTTTCTAGTGTTTTGTAGTCTTTTAGAGTCTTTTACAGGTCTTAGCACGTTTGGAGGATTATTGGAAGTATTGGAGCTTTCTGGAGCATTTGGAGCAGAGTTAAAGATCGTGTTGCTGAGTACCTGTTTTCACGGCCAGTATCGATCGATACCCCCTGGTATCGATCGATACCCAGCGCAGCAGACACGACATCGCGACTTAATGAAGAGTTGAAGAATTGCAACTTGGTCCAGAAGTCTCTGATAATTACAAGAAGACCCCAACTCGTGTTTTAGGTTATAAATAGGAGTTTTCAGCCATTGTTTAGGCTATGCCTTTTTTTGCTTTCTATTACTTTGGTTTTGAGACAAGTCTGATTTCCCTTCGTCCGAGATCAGATCTCTAAACCCTTTTGATTATTCTATTGATGATTTATTCAAACATGTCTTTTGATTCAATTGCCATGTCTGAGTAGATCCACCTTAGGTTTAGGGTTTTCTCATAAAGGATTTCTCTGAATGCTAGGTTAATTATCTGTTTAGGATTCACCATCTGAATTAGTTCTTCGCTTAGGTTGTGTTCAAAGCTAATTCTAGGTTGACGAATCTGGAATTTGGATCTTAGGATAATTGATTAGGCACGAGAGTGCGATTAATTACCTGATAGAACCTAGGTGAGCAAATTGATTATTCGCAAAGAGATTTGGTTTAATTGATTTGTGAACATATCAAACCTGATATTAAAGCTGATTTAGACTTTAGGATTCGCAAAGAGATTTGGAATTCCTAGGATTTAGATTTAGATAGTTTTCGCAACGAGAGTTGGTTAATTATATTTTAGTGATTTGAGTTCAAGAACCGTGCTAAATCTGAATCCTGTTAGTTAGTTTATCTGCATTCATTGACTTCCTGAGAAAAACCCTGGGCCTATATTCTTCCAATTGATTTACAACCCTTTTAATTTCTGCATTGTTTTTAATTACATCTGTTTGGCTTAGCGTAATTCGACACTTCATAATCTATTGTGTGATTTCTGTGAGTCTTTGTGGTTCGACCCCTACACTTACTACAACAACTGCTTTAGTATCTTAGGGTATTAAATTGAGCATATCAAAGCTCCACAATCAGCTTATCCAGCATAGTCTTGCATCTGGCGTCCTCTACCTCCTTCTTAGCCTTCCCAGCAGCTCTGGGATAAGGTATCCTCGATATATAGACTTGTTCTTGAACTTCTTTAGGCACCACAGTCGAAGTCTCAAGTGTTTCCTCAAAATTCGCCTCAGTATCGACCGATACCAATGGGGTATCGATCGAAACATGGGTTCTTGTATCCATTCGAGCATGTGTCTGAGCTGGTATCAATCGATACAAGGGAGTATCGATCGATGCCTTGGCGATTTCAGAATCCTCATCGAAATTTTCTGCACTTGAGCTGATTGCATTGACGTGTGCATTGTGTGAATGAACCGACTTTCCCTTGGCATTTGCTGCAGTCTGAGCTACTTGCGTTTCCAGCATCTTGTGACTGGTATTGAGATCCTCGATCCTTCCCCTTAATTCGGTGTATACAGCATCTAATTTCCCAATGAAAGTTACCGTAATCTTCTCATGCCCTTGAACCAGCTGTTCAAGCATAGCCTCAATCTTACTCTCAGGAGCTTTGGGTGGTGGGGATTGGTACCCTCCTTGCTGAGCATTGTTGGTGAAGTTTCGATTGGCGTTGTATCCAAATCTCTGACCCTGAAAACCAGAACCACCAATGTAGTTAACATCTTCCACTTCATTCTCAGCAGCAAAGTGGACGGCCTTTGTTGTCTTTCCCAGCAGAAGACTGTGCATAGAATCCAGCTGAGCTTTAACTTCAGTGATCTGCGACCCATCCATGTTACTAGCCAGCTTTTTGCGCTCGAAGTCTGCGCTCTTGGTGCTACTACTAGATGCAAAGTTTTCAATCAACACATAAACATCCTCAGGGTACCTGGTGTTGAAATTACCATTGCTCGAAGCGTCCAAAGCCATCTGATACCTCCAATCTACTCCTCTAAAGAAGATACCCAGCAGCTGCACATCAGAGTATCCGTGATGTGGACAATCTCTCTGATACGATCTGAATCTTCTCCAAGCAGCCTTGAACGCCTCAGTAGGTCCTTGAGAAAATTGGGAGATTTTATTCCTCAGATCCTTAGATCGTGCATTATCGTAGAAGTTGATCAGGAAGGCTCTCTTAGTGTCCTCCCAAGTAGTTAGCGAACCAGGAGGTAGCTGCCTCAGCCAGTAGGTCGCATCTCCACCTAGAGAGTAGGGAAAGAGCTTGCAGAAGAGATAGTCGTAGGACACCTCATTGCTCTTGATGCTAGTGACCAAGTCATCGAACTTCTCCACATGGTCCATCGGATGTTCATGAGGAAGACCATGAAAGAGATGATGTCCCACAAGAGCAAAGTAAGCAGGCTTCAGCTCAAAGTCATTCCTCTCAAACGCAGGAGGACGAATCGCTGACCGATTGGCGAAAAACTGGTCAGGCCTGTTGTACTCACCAATCGTCCTTCCACGATTAACCACATCATTCCTCGCGTTCCCAGCGACATTCAGAGCGACAACAGGAACAGGTGGCATGACGAGCCCCTCTCCATCCAGACGTTGTCCTTGCTCATTGCACAACCGACCCTCTTGTTCTCTGTAAGCACCAGCTGCATCACGAACCAACTAATTGTTGTTCATCTTAGCTGATTTCTTTGATTTCCTGTTTGTGCGTTTCACAAGTGCTAGTTGCTCGAGTGACAGATCAACTAGCTCAGCGTTCTTGTTCCTTCTGGTTTCTCGATTAGGCATGCACCTGAAAACAAAAACCAAGAATGTAAGTAACTGAAATATACGTAGGGTATCGACCGATACCAGCAGGGTATCGATCGATACTCAGGCGATTTAGACAAATTTCTTAGCTAAAATCTAATGGCGAATTGAGTCTCCGGCAACGTCGCCAAATTTGATATGCTCAAATTAATACCCTATTCAGATACTAAAGCAGTAGTTGTAGTAAGTGTAGGGGTCGAACACAAGAACTCAAGATATCACACAATATATTATATAGATCCAAAATACGCTAAATCAAAAGATGTAAACGAAAACAAGTACGCAATTAAAAGTATTGTAAATCAATGGAAGAAAATATAGGCCCAGGGTTTTTCTCAGGAAATCAATGAATGCAGCTAAATTAACTAACAGGATTCAGATTACGCACGGTTCTTGAACTCAAATCACTAAAATATAGCTAACCAACTCTCGTTGCGAAAACTATCTAAATCTAAATCCTAGGAATTCCAAATCTCTTTGCGAATCCTAAAGTTTAAATCAGCTTTAAAGTTCAGGTTTGATATGTTCACAAATCAATTAAACCAAATCTCTTTGCGAATAATCAATTTGCTCACCTAAGGTTCTATCAGGTAATTAATCGCACTCTCGTGCCTAATCAATTATCCTAAGATCTAAGTTCTAGGTGATCAATCTAGAATTAGCTTTGAGAACAACCTAAAGTGAAGAACTAATTTAGATTATGAATCCTAAGAAACTAATCAACCTAGCATTCAAAGAAATCCTTTATGAGAAAACCCTAAACCTAAGGTGGATCTACTCAGACATGGAGAATGAAACAATCAACATAACTGAATAAATCATCAATAAAATAGAAAGAGTAACAAGATGTTTTGAGATCTGATCTCGGACGAAGGGAGATTCAGACTTGTCTCTCTCAAACCAAAGTAAAATAAAACATAGCCATTAAAGTGGCTGAAAAACCTAACTATATAGCTAAAACACGTTCTGGGCCATCTTGTAAATATCAAAGTCTTCTGGGCCAATTCTGTAATTCTTCAACTCTTCAATAAGTCGCGATCCTTCTGGTTCCTCGACGGGTATCGATCGATACCAGGGGGTATCGATCGATACTCATGTGATTTCGACGTCTCAGCTACACGGATCTCTGCTTCGCTCCAGAATGTTCCAGAAAGTTCCAATATCTCCAATTATGCTCCAAACGTGCTATAACCTGTAAAAGACTACGAAATAGCATAAAGACTCTATAAAACGGACTTATATCATGGCTTAAAAGGGTTAAAAACCATGATATATCATGCCTTCAGCCTCTTTTGTGGGTAAGGCGTCGTCTGTGGGGACGTGCCCAGATTTTAGGCTGAAGAGTCATGATGAGCTCGGGCCATTGCTCTACGCAGATAGCATACTGTTTGGTCAACTGCTTTCCACGTGTCGTCTCCTCTTTGGATCTTCGTGCAGAGTTGGTGAGATGTCGAATTCAACGCCATCCTCCTACGGGTAGCGCACTGTTCGGTCAACTGCCTTCCACGCGTCCTTCTCTCCTCTGGCCCCTCTGATTGGGGTTAGTGAGAAGTCATTCCGAGCCCGGGACACGCTCCTATGAGCTCGGCGGGGTTTGACTTCGGTAGCCCGGGCTGCTAGCTCGGTGATGCGGTCGAGAAGGGCCTTTTCGCTGAGATGGGCCTAGCTAATCGGGGGTGCTAAGCCCACCTCCAACACCGCTCCGATCTGCTATGTCAGCCTCGCCTTAGCACCACCGTCGTTCAGCTGTTGTCCGTTCACCGATCCAAACAGTACCACCGTGAGGTAACCGCCGAGAACCCAAACCTCCGAGATGCGTGATGTGTTAACGTGATTTTGTAAATTAGAATTGGTCCGGTTTGATAATTGGTTTAAGAATTGGAAATTGGAGAAATGGGTGTAGTGGCTGCAAGTGGGGATTGTATACGAGGTCCGATTATATAATTGGAAGTTGGATTTTACTGTTGGTTTAATTGGACCGATTCAATTGGAAATTTATTTGGTATAATAATTGGGTATTGGACTTGGTTTGGTCGTTAAACTGCAATTGGAAACGTTGGTTGTTACGGCAAGGGGATTTTGGATTGAAATTGGATTTGCATCTGGTTTAATTTGGTTCAGTTTGGAATTTGACCTTGGTTTAATTGGAATCTGATTTAACTATAATTATTTTTGGAGTTAGTTTTGAATTGGGATTGGTTTAGTTTAGTTAATTAATTGGGAATTAATTAATGGTGAGACCGGTTGAGCTAAACCAATTTAATTCCTAAATTGGTGTTGCTGCGTACCTGTTGTATATTCAAATGGAACCTGTCCGGAACCGTGTTTTTCTGAGTGAGAGTCTTCAGTTTCATAGCCGTGTTCGGCAGTTTCAAAAGCAAAGGTGAGAGCGGGCCAACCTTTACTCATCACGTTTGGAATATGATTTAATGCTTAGCTGAGTTTAAACCGATCATTATTTGTTGATTGTCTTCCATACAAGTTAGGGTAGAATTCCGGAATGTGAGTCGAGTCGTTATTTGTTCTAAGTGTGGAATATTGATAATTAAAGCGAAATGTTGATTTAATAAATTGATTCGTGATTGTTGGTTGAAAACCTAGAATGCATGTTAAAGTATGAGGAATGTAAACGGAACTTGTTGTTGTGTGAAATGGTATTTGTATGTTATAAGTGCGGCTTTGTGCCGGAGGCACTTATATGAGTTATGTGCGGCTTAGAGCCGGAAGCACTAGTAGCGGTTAGCCGCGGTAGTTTCTGCTTGGACGAAAGTCGCCCATGAGTTAGACCGTGATGCCGGCTTAACATGGAACGACTAGCCTTTGCAGTTGTGTGGTGGTCCATGGGGAGATCGCGACTAGCCCATGGGGAGATCGCGACTAGCCCATGGGCCAGGAAGGCGATGACGTACTGAAAGCACGAAGGATCGGTTCGATGAAGTGCTGACAGTACGAAGGATCGGTAGTCGGGAGTGCGTGCTAGTATGGGCACGTAGGGCATTCATGATAAAGACCGAGGGCACTCGTGATATTATGGAATGACACTCTTTGTCAGACGGGAGTGCGTGCTAGTATGGGCACGTAGGGCATTCGTGATAAAGACCGATGTCACTCGTGATATCATGGAATGACACTCTTTGTCAGTTTAGTGGGTTCGAGTCCCACATGTGTTTTGCGTGTTATGTTCGAGTGTGTCGTAAGTCTTAGGACTATTGCTTGTTGGTCGTTTTATCTTTAGTCTGAGCGTTGTCGTAGTTTAGGCGTGACAAGTTTATGTTGTGTTCGTTCTCACTGGGTAATCTAAATTACTCATCCTCTCCCTCCCGTGTTTTTCTTTTTCTTCTCTTGCAGGTGTGTTAAGACAAGCTTTTAAATTCAAATGAGTTGGCGGGGATTTCGGTTACAAATCGTTTTGGGCCAGGCCATAAGGTTAACACGCTGACTTAGCCTGTGTGGCAGGTCGGGTGTTACAATTGGTATCAGAGCCGAACCCAAAAACGTGTGTGGAGTCATGTGGGCTCACACCGTCAAGGGTAACGGTCCTGGTGCGCAACGAGGACGTTGCGCTCTGTGAGTGGGGGTGATTGTAACATCCCGATTTCTGGTATTTGCGGAGAGGCTTATAAGAATTGATTTGGCTACCTATGTCACCAAAGTGCACTTATCTTTTCGGTCACTTGTTCAGAGAGAACTCCAGAGTTAAGCGTGCTTGAGCTGGAAAAATTTAAGGATGGGTGACCTACCGGGAAGTGATTCGCGGTACTGTGTGAGTGAGGACAAAAACACGGGGAAAGATCATGTGGTGATTGCAGGGTCAGTAAACAAGTCTTACGAGCCTCCCGGACTAGCGCACCGGCCGTCGGACGAGGGTGGGCCCACGGGCCGAGAGAGGGCGTGGGGCCCACTGGTATGGGCGGTCGGGCGTTATAAAATAGATCACATTTTATTTGCTTTCTTTGTTACTGGTATAACATGATATAAGATTGAATCTCACAATCTTATTGATCACAAGATGTCAAAGTGGACAAGCTTGTTGCAGATTGAAGTTCGCCACTCAAAGATGCAGAAGTCTTTGAGATAAGAACACAAATCAATGTCTATGTGAATCACACACAAAGACAGAGATCCCGCTTGCTTTCTATGGGAATCACACAAAATAGAAAAGACAAGCAAATAAAGCCTAAGCTTCAAAGGTGAGAAAAATCTCTCTTTTATTTTCCAAAAATTTCTATATATTATTACAATAGAACAATTGAGCTTTTTATAGCTCTTACAAGGTGATCTTTACAATAAATTATATTAAAATAAATTATTTACATTTAAACAAAAGGAGACAAATTTGCTAAATCAAATAATATTATTCTTGCCACCAATTTAGCATTTGACTTTGAATTTGAATGACTCCTTTGATTTTTTCTTGAAGTTATGAGGTTGAGATTCTCATAGTAAACCCACCTTGATTCACTCTTTTTGATATTGCATCATAACACCCAAAAGAATGACCTTTTTATTTTTTGGATTAAAGTCCAAAGAATGATGCTTTTGTACTCTTTTTTCAGGTTTTGCAATAACATCTTTATGTGTTTAGTTCTCATAAACCAAATCATATCCGCACATTGAAGCAAGCTTAAGAGAGAAAATAGACGCATGCCAAATTCTCCAAGGTTTTCTTTGAGGAACATGTTTGAGCCACAGTCTTCATGGGCTTGCAATTGGGCATGATCCGGTAAAAACTGAAGCTGTCCGCGACTTGTGAGGAGCTGGCTGCGGGCGCGGCACTTCCTGACTCGGTGAGAGCTCATTTCTGATATGCTTCATTTCTGAGACAGCTTGACAAGACCTCATTGCTCTTCATTGTTCTTGAGATTGAACCGTTGGATTGTCCTCAAACCACTTGGAGATGAAAGATGCTTCATCACTTTATCTTGTGTCTAAAATTGGGCTTGATCAGACAGTGAGAAGGTCTTCATCTGGTATCGAACCTCATACGGTCCAAAAATGAGCTTTTGCTGCACTTTGTGCTTCTTTAGCCTAAATTACAAAAACACTGACATCACTTAAAAATCATTAGAAACCGAGTATAAACACTTGCAAAAGATCTTGAAATGACATTCAAAAAGGTGTAAAAACGGTTATATCAGTTGGTAAATGTTTCCTTCTCAATTCGGCCATCGGTTTTATCGTCGCGAGGTGATCGGGGTTGCGGTGTTCCTGACATCGCCGAGCTGCTTTTTGAGTATTGAGAATTCCAATCCCAATAGACGACACCAATTGTAAAATACATATATCACACAAGGGGAAAATAAGTAAAAAGGGATCGGAAAGTCTCGTTTATTAAAGTTAAGCTCGACAAATACAAAGAAATTAGGTCGCGGAGACGACGAGCTAAAGAAGGAAATAAGAGCATCTCCATCAACGAACCCCTCCTTGGGGTTCTTAACAATTTTTTAACAGTATTTTTATTATTAGTGAATAGTTAAGATACTTTGTTTTTTGTACTCCTCCATTGATGAACCTCTTAGGGGTTCTTAGTAAAAAAAAAAAGAGTTTTTAGATGATCAAACATGAAAAAAAAAAGAGTTTACAATACAAAAAAGAAGATGATGAGTTTACAATACAAGAGAAGATGAGAAGAAGAGATGCACAGTTTATAATACAAGAGAAAACCAACATCAAGACAAACATCACACTTCGTTTGACCAACCCGTGAAAACAAAACAACAAAACCAACATCAAGACAGACTTCTTTGGCTTCTCTAGTCACAAAATCTAAACTATCTAGAGAGGAGAACGCAAGGTATAAAAGAGTCACCTTTTCTCTTATTAGAGGCAGATGCAGTGGCGTTGTTGAATGATCTGTTTCCATTGCCAACTAAGTTATGGTTGGCGATGCATTGTAGCTGGCCAAACTCACTACCACTTAACCCTTGGTCATTGATCGATGCACCTTCTTGGCTATTCCCTCCAACCCCATCCTGATGCAAGCTGATAGAGTAAAGGATCAAGGACACAAAAGAGACCCAAAATCTTCTCATTAGTTGAAAGAATGGGAATCAAAACAGCAAATATGATCAATTCACCAGCTCAAATTCTACAATCAGACAAGTGATCCTAATGACATAAATACTACTCCATCACTAAAAAGATGTCGTTAAACTTTTTCAGGAATCACCAAGAGACATCTCGATCTCTGAACGGTAATAAACAAAACAAAAAGTGAACCACGAAACACTGAATCCTATTTGGTATCTTCCAATCAATCAAGATTCACAGAAACGTGTGAATTGATTCCAGTTTCTTGCTACTCTATAGATATTTCTGATTTATCAAATACTCTATAGAATTTGTTTCTAATGATGTCCTGGATCAGGAAGACGGCGAATCGGGAGGCGAGATTACCTTGACGGAGCCACAAAGCTCCGGCACCGATTTCAGGTGTGCAGAGACACTCGCGGCGATGTTCCGCGATATTCCGACGAACTGAAGCTCGTCGCTCTTATCGTATACAGCGTAGACGCCGGAATCAGCCGGAATCGACTCAGCATCAGCAATCGGAAGCTGCTCCGTCTCCCCCAGAGTCTTAGAGGCTGAGGCGATTAAGAAGGGACGACAATCGTTGTTTGGTCGAGAAATAAAAAATGGAAAAAAAAAATTCCTCCAACCAAATGCTGCCACGTCTCCTTAAGAGACGGTCTCTTATAACTCTTAGCTAAGGAGCGGTTGTTAGCATAAATCAATTTTCTGATTTATTTTTTAATAAATTTGCCTATGAAACTGTGCCTAAAATTGTAATGAACCTCCATTGGAGGTGGTCTAAGATCTAAGAAGCTAAGTTGGGAATCACAGAGCACTTAATCTCTTAGGTCTCTTGAGCGAATAATGGATGTTCTCATCAATGAAAGGGCTTCTCTATTTATAGGTATCGAAGTCAGCATAAATCCTGACGATTTCCTTTTCCTTTTTGAAGCAGATATGTACAACTTCTTTTTTTCTTGAAGACGATATGGATTATTTTCTTTTTTTTCGGAGATTTTTTATCTTTTTCGGAGGTCGGCGCCAACATCATTTGGTCGGGCATAATGGGACTTGAGGTCGATAGATGGGCTGATCTTGGTTTGGGTCGGGTTAAAGTGGTGGTGCGGAGCTTACCTCCAACACCTTGGGCTAGGCTGCTGTTGATGACCTTATCAGGTGGTTGGTGCTTCATAGACGAGATCTCGGTTCGCTCGGTCTCACTGGATTCGAACCTGCTCAAGGACGACAGTGAAATATGTGAGGGAGAGTAATCGAAGTATTCGGCGTTATACGTTACTAGGAGCGGCTCTGTGGCGGAAATCGTACGACAGTTCGGTGCGTTGCACGATGAGACGAAAAGAGTTCGCGGCGGTCGATCAATGCAATTGTAGTGTCTCACGGCGGATATGGCGGTGTAGATGGTTGGGTTTGCCTCTCACACCCTTCGCATGCCGGTCTGCTGTCGAAACTTCCTTTGACCGGATCAAGGATTAGGGTTAGGGCTATCGGTGGTTGGCGACTGTTACAAAAATGTAAATAGTTTCAGACTTGTATAACATTTTGTCAAATAAGATCTTTCTTATTTTTATAGTGTTTACAAAAATGTAAACGTCAAAGTGGAGCTTAGGAAGTTATAATTTATTGTGTGTTTCAGGCCGATTCAGTGGAAAGAATGTTGATTACTATTTCTACATTTGAATTAGCCCTTTAAGAAATTTTCTACTCTGGGCAATCGCGTGAGACTGAGTAAGAAGAAATCTGGGAGTTGATCAATGGCGATTTCCTCTCGATGACGACGTCCCCAGAGAAGATGAGTAAGGCGACGACGGAGCAGTCGACCCAATCAATTCATTCGCTTCACGATGATTTGCTG
This sequence comes from Eutrema yunnanense, assembly GCA_002933935.1. Taxonomy (NCBI): domain Eukaryota; kingdom Viridiplantae; phylum Streptophyta; class Magnoliopsida; order Brassicales; family Brassicaceae; genus Eutrema; species Eutrema yunnanense. Next base: position 33,265 of record PKML01043636.1, read on the forward strand.
TTGAGCTGCTTCGCGCGCGTCTCTAGATTGCACTACCAAACTCTCTCCCTCGTCTCCAAGAGATTCCAATCTCTCATCGCTTCACCGGAGCTATACAAGATCAGATCCTCTCTAGGCCGCAAAGAGAGCTGTCTCTATGTGTGCTTTGGGTCGTCCGATCATGACCCTAACCCTCGCTGGTTCACACTCTGCCGGAAACCTGATCAAACCCTAACTAATGGGTCATCAAGTGGGAATGTTTTGGTTCCAACCTCATCGATTCCCCATTCTGCTCCTGCCCACTGGTCTGGTCTCATTGGCGGACCGTCAAATGATATCTACAACATTGGTGGATCCATTGACAATGCGCCATCCTCCAGTGTTACGAACGAGCCTCGAAGCTTGTGGGTGGATCCAACGATCAATGTCCTTGATAGAAAGGTATATGTAACAAGACACTGCGATCCAAACACCCAGACTTGGGAGCCTAATGAGGTGTCGAGCCCTCCGGCTTTCTTAAGCTTAGTGGTTAGAGAAAAGGTTTACATGAATGGATTGTCTAATGGTTTGGCTTACAAACCCAAGGAAGGTCAATGGGAAAGGTTTTGGGGTTGGAAACCGAGTTGGGGATGGTTTTCTTATTGCGTGATCGAAAACGTGTTGTACCGTTATCGTTCCCAAGTGTTCAAATGGTATGACACCAAGGCAGGACAGTGGAGAAAGTTGAAAGGTTTGGAAGGACTGCCTAGGTTTGTCAGTTATGGTTTTCAGCTGGCGGGTTACGGTGGAAAGTTGGCGGTTTTATGGGCCGAGCTTGTGCCTACCGGTGGCGATAAAAGCAAGATGATTTGGTGTGCTGTAATTGCGCTTGAGAGGCGTGAGAGTGGTGCGATTTGGGGGGAGATCGAGTGGTGTGACGTGGTGTGTACAGTCCCCAAGTCATATCAATTGGAGTATGCTCTTGATGCTACTGTCCGATGAATGACAGGCTGTTGAATCTTTACTAATTGTGGATTCTCGTGCTTACAGTCCACAAGTTATTATGTCATTTTGTTGGATGATTTGTATCTTTGTGTTTTTAGCTAACTGCAATAGACTTTATTCATTTTGTAAAGCTTTGATGATACTGTAAGATTTTGTAGAGATTAAGTTTTGATTAACCAAGATCAAGCAAGAACAAGAGAGAGAGAAAGAGAGAATTTTCGTGAGGAAGAAGAAGATAAGAGAAAAAGATATTTTCATTGAATTAATTTGTGGTTACAAATGAAAGTTATATAACCATACATATCTGCAATAGTAACCAGCACTAACTAATCACTAATAGACTTAATTGAGTTGCCCTTATAACCTCGCTTATAAACTCTTATAACCTTGCTTATAAACTCTTATAACCTCGCTTACTTATAAACTCTTATAGCCTCGCTTATAAACTCTTATAACCTCGCTTATAAACTCTTATTTGTTAACAATCCCCCTCAAGATGGCTGGCTGGTGAAGATCCAATAAGCCCATCTTGACATGAAGTTCCTTACACACTCTCTGATTCGTAGCTTTGGTGAATATGTCAGCCACTTGGTCAGCACTCTTCACATACGATGGACAAATGATCCCTGCTTGAACCTTTTCTCTAATATAATGACAATCCACCTCTATGTGCTTAGTTCTCTCATGAAACACTGAATTAGACGCAATATGCATAGCTGCTTGATTATCACAATGCAGCAGAATAGGTTCAGATGAATCAACTCCAAGGTCTTTGAGTAGACTCTTCAACCATACTAACTCACCAGTTATGTTTGCCATTGCTCTATACTCAGCCTCAGCACTTGATCGGGAGACAACTTTCTGCTTCTTGCTCTTCCACGTAACTAGATTACCTCCAACAAAGGTGCAATATCCGGTTGTAGACTTTCTATCAACCCTATCACCTGCCCAATCTGCATCACAGTATCCAACAATATCTGTGCTAGCATTACGACCCATCCAAATACCTTTCCCTGGAGTACCTTTTAAGTATTTCAGAATCCTCTCAACCATCCTCCAATGATGTCTAGTAGGCATTTGCATATGTTGGCTTACTTGATTTACCGCAAAGCAAATGTCTGGCCTAGTGATGGTGAGATAGATAAGCTTTCCCACCGTCCTTTGATACTGCTTTGCATCCACTGGTGGCTCCCCCTTAGGCACGTCCTTATAGCCCTCCTCAATGGGTGTTTTACACGGTTTTGAGCCCAATTTCCCTGTCTCAGTCAAGAGATCCAGCGTATATTTTCTCTGAGAAAGAAACAGACCATCATCAAGCTTACATACCTCAATGCCTAGAAAGTATTTTAGCTCCCCCAGATCTTTGATATCGAAGGCTGATTTCAGAAGTTCTTTCGTTTGTTTAACACCATCAACATTGTCACCAGTTATGATGATGTCATCCACATAGATGAGAACGGCAACAATACCATTCTCCCCTTGAGTTGTGAATAGCGTATGATCAGCTTCAGACCTTCTGAAACCATTTCCAAGTAAGCAGCTACTGAGTTTATGATACCAAGCTCTTGGGGATTGTTTGAGACCATAGATAGCCTTTTTGAGTTTGCATACTTTATTACTGTCGCCAAACCCTTGTGGTGGCTCCATATACACTTCTTCTTCCAAGTCACCGTGTAGGAAGGCATTTTTAACATCCATTTGCCAAAGATCCCAAGACAGGTTAGTAGCTATGGATAACAAAACTCGGACTGAGTGGAGCTTTGCTACTGGAGCAAATGTCTCTGTGTAATCTACTCCAAACTTTTGAGTGTAGCCTTTCGCAACTAGCCGAGCCTTGTACCTCTCTATCTCACCCGTGCTTGTATACTTAATAGTGTAAACCCACCTACACCCTACAAGCTTCTTTTCCAGAGGTAGATCTACCATATCCCAAGTACCATTTTTGCACATGGAAGCAATCTCTTCCAGCATTGCGTTAACCCACACTTCACTCTTACATGCTTCTTCATAGGAGCTTGGTATTTTGTGTTGATCAATCTTGGAGAGAAAAACTTTGTGTTCTTGTGGAAGATGAGCAACAGAACAATACCCATGTATAGGGTGAGCTACAGCTTGGCTATTGTAGTACACTCTTGTGTTCTTCAATCTTTCACTTCTTCTTAGGGGCTGCACCAACTCAGTTTCTTCTGGTTCTGCCTCTTCTATCTCTTCCCCTACGACATCTTCTAGGGAATATGAAACAAAGTCATCTAAGTGAGATTCCCCCTCTCCATGATCATCATCAGTATCACTCGATATTGGGGTCTTTGCGGCTTCTTCACCTTTGCTATTATCTGAGCTCTCCTCCACTTCCTCATCAACTGCTGGAGCTTCCGAATGTCTCTCTTCACTGCTCGTAGGTGGGATTTGCGGACCAGCTAGAGTAGTGAGACCATCAAGTATACTCTTCAAGATGGCAGCTCTGTTGTTGGAGGAAGCAAGATCTTTAAGCTCATTCCAATTCTTATCACAAAAGAAACCCTTATCTTCATCAAACTTAACCTCCCTGGATATATACAACCTTTTGGTGTCCGGGTTAAAGCATTTATACCCCTTTTGAGTAGGTGAGTATCCAATAAACATGCACTTGATACTCTTAGGCTCCAACTTGTTCCGTTGAGCTTCTGGTACAAATACATAACACACGCAGCCAAACACTTTCAGATGATTGATAACTGGTTTTGCTCTGTGTAAAATCTCATATGGAGATGCATTCTCAAGATGTGTGGTAGGTAACCTATTGATGAGATAGCAAGCAGTCATCACAGCATCCCCCCAAAAACGCTTAGGAACATTCCTTTCAAACATCATTGTTCTGGCCACTTCCATCAGATGTCTATTTTTGCGCTCGGCTACTCCATTCTGCTGAGGAGTATAAGCACATGATGTCTGATGTATTATCCCATGGGTGCTTACAAACTCTTTAAACTTGCTGCTTGTGTACTCACCACCATTATCACTTCTCAGAATTTTAATCTTTACTCCAAACTGAGTCATCACATAGTTGTAAAACTTAGAGAAAGCCTCTAAAACATGACTCTTTGATGGAAGGAGTGTTACCCATGTGTACTTGGATTTCTCATCAATGAAGGAAACAAAGTACTTATATTGATCTTTAGAAGTACATGGAGCTGTCCATACATCAGAGTGAACTAGATCAAAGCACTCATTATACACAGTTGATGAGTCTTGATAAACAGTTCTACAATGCTTCCCTAAGATACAAGCTTCACATCCCTGATCCGTGAGATCCAAGTTTGGCAACACGAGCTTAAGAACCCTTGAGTGAGGATGGCCTAAGCGAGAGTGCCATACAGAACTGCTAATACTAGTGCTCAATGCTGAGTGAGCTATCTCAACTGGTTGCTTGTCCAAAATGTCCAAAACGTAGAGACCATCCTTGGCGCAACCTTTTCCAATGGTCTCTCCTGACTTATTATCCTGAAACCACACATCATCAGGACTAAACACAGCCAAGCAATCAAGGTCCTTAGTAGCTTTCTGAACTGATAACAGGTTAGACGCAAACTCAGGCATATATAGAGCATCAGTACTCTTCTCAAACAACTCTAAATTCCCAATTCCTCTAATCTGCACATCCTTCCCATTAGCAATAGTGACCTTTCCAGGATGAGGTTTAACATTGGATAGAAGTTCTGGATCACTAATCATGTGATGAGACGCACCAGAGTCTACTAGAATGGGTTTAGGAGTTTTAGAGGAAAGAAAGCTCTTACCCGATTCAGCCAGCTTGGTAATGCTCTTAATAAGAGCATCTAGATCAGATTTTCTCACCATATCATCGCCACTAGTATTTGCACCTCCTACACGTCCTCTAAACATCTGACCTGGGCCTCTCTGCCTCGGATTTCTCAACTGTGGATGAAGAATCCAGCATCTATCTTTGGTATGACCTGTTTTCTTGCAATGATCACACACCCAACCAGTTCTTCTATCTGATTGTTGATAAGTCCCTTGGCTTACATGAGCGGTCTCACTTGTCCCTTGAAAGAGACCTTTTGATCCTTCTTCCTTTTGAATCATCATACACACTTCATTTAAGGTTGGCAGCTTTTCAAACCTTAAAATGTGATGGATCAGTCCTGCGAATGATCCATTGAGAGTGAGAAGTAGACCGAAAACCTGATCCTGTTCTCTCCTCTCCATCAACACCTTCAGCTCTGTGGTGGGAGGTCTCAGCATCTCCAACTCAGCCCACAAAGTTCTGAATTCACCGAATAAGCTCTTGAATGGTTTATCCTCTTGTTGGAGTTCATTCAAGGCTTTCTTCACCTCAAAAATCCTACTCAGATTTGAGATGTTACCATATACACTCAACAGAGTGTTCCACAACTCCTTTGCAGTTTCAACATATGAGTAAGCTGCAAGGATAGATGGCTCCAAAGAGCTCTGAAGGACCGCAAGAACAAGCTGATCCTCTTGAATCCATTTTGGATCCTCCTTTCCAGATCCGGCTTCACCTAAAGATGTTGCAGATCCGGCTTCAATTGAAGATTCCACTACTCCTTTACCAGCTGCGGTTTTCACCTTGTCCGTAGACACTGTTGGAGAGTCATCGATGTGCTCCCACAAACCACGGCTCCTTAGAGCAGTTCGAGTGGTTCTTGACCACAACAAATAGTTTTCTCCCTTGAGAACAACAGGTAGAGTCATCTGTTTCTGATTCTCCATTGATGACCTTTTAGAGAAGAAACAAAGAGAAAACAGAATAAGAGCAGAGGAAACAGAGAAATTTTGCGGAAACAAGGTCTTCAAGAGCTTTTGCGCTCTGATACCATGTAAGATTTTGTAGAGATTAAGTTTTGATTAACCAAGATCAAGCAAGAACAAGAGAGAGAGAAAGAGAGAATTTTCGTGAGGAAGAAGAAGATAAGAGAAAAAGATATTTTCATTGAATTAATTTGTGGTTACAAATGAAAGTTATATAACCATACATATCTGCAATAGTAACCAGCACTAACTAATCACTAATAGACTTAATTGAGTTGCCCTTATAACCTCGCTTATAAACTCTTATAACCTTGCTTATAAACTCTTATAACCTCGCTTACTTATAAACTCTTATAGCCTCGCTTATAAACTCTTATAACCTCGCTTATAAACTCTTATTTGTTAACAGATACACATTTGATTGAAGAGTGTATGGCCTTGTACTGTACAAATAATTGTTTCTTTGTGACTCAATGAAATGGCTTTTACTCAGAGATTAGATGTAAAATACAGGAAGGGTTCTGGTCATCTACGGTTTTGTAAGTTACTGGCTTGAGGCAATTACTACAAAAACATCATCAAGAGACCATTTTGTAAGCTTAGATTTATCGCAAGGATTAATAACAGCTTGGTCCATACCCGCAAGGCGATAACCGATTATGATTTCTTGTCGTTGACGAGCCCTTCTCATTATATCGTAGAAGCAAACCTCTTCTTGGTCAAATATGTAGAATTCTGCCGGTCTTATGCACAATTCGTTACCCTGCAAGACAAACGACTTTACTAATCAGAACAAATTGACATCATCTCCACTCTGCAGAAGCAAAGCAAGTTCCTTTCTTATGTACCTTCTCCGCGAAAAGCTCTTTTAAAACACGGTTTATTTGTTTATCCTCCGCGACCATCGCAAGAGCCATACTAACTAACTCGTTTGATAGCACGTAATCACTGATTCTGGAGACAGATACAAGGTTCTTTGTTCTTGAATCCAGAATTTCACTTATCACAATCGATTTATCTGAAGCTTGCTGCATTTTACGGATCCAACAGCAACTGGGGAACCCAGATACTCTTAAAGTGCTTGACTTTGTATCTTTGTAGGGAAGCCGTTTCGACTGTTGAGTAAAGTAAAAAAAATAGCAGCTTCCATTAGTATTCATATATATGTATGAGCTCAAGAGACATGCACGCATAAAGATTTTAATATACTAAAAAACTGAGGCAAAATAACTTAAAAGAGCAAGAAGGAATGTCAAGACATAAAACTTAAAACACCAAAACCTCAAGAATTTAATCAAACTAGGTGTTAAGATTGAAGATTCTAATTTCTATGGAGGATAGCACAACTGAGTATATACTATCTTTGAAACAAAACCCCGAAAACCTCAAGAATTTGATCAAACTATGTGTTAATATTGAACTTTCTAAGGAGGATAGCACAACTGAGTATATACCATCAACATGTTTGTTTCGTTCAGAAAGACATGTACCTGTATATCTCGAATAAGGAGAAGCGTGGCAAGAGATCGGGAGTCTGAATGAACAATAGAGTTCTCCAGTGACTGTTCTGCAAGAATTAAGATCTGCAATTTGATTCAGCTGGTAATCATGAAGATGGAAGAAAGTGACATGTTTCTTCTAAAGCTACATCAACCAGAAAGAGAGAAAGGGAAGAAATGCCCAGACAACTTACGGAATCAAAAGTTTCAAGAGGTAGGCTCTCTAAATGACGTCGGATTACTGCATTTCCCTGCCTATGCACAAGTTTTATATTCACCAATTTGGCTATATCCAATCCTGCATCTGTCAACTTTTTCTCTCTTTCCTGATCTGGAACCTCATTAAACATCCATAACTCAGATCCAGGCGCAAGCAGAGCTTCTAGCACCTATAGGGTGAAAAAGCTTATAACCATTCAACACAGGGTTTGGGTGGAAGGAACAATGTTCACTTCTTATTTATGTTACAGTTCTCCTCTGATAAACCATGTACCTTGATCATATCATCAATATCACGCCGCCATCCACAAAATAGTATTTTCTCTGGATATTTTGGAGGATCCTGCATTTTTGGAAAATGACACATCCGTACCTACAATTTGAATTGGTTCTAAGTAATCATGCTAGCATGACACAGCACCTACTGTCAATGGCGTGATATGTAGTAATGTAGATTCATGTCCGAGAATTTGTACATATATTCATCCCCAATAATAAATTCATACAAACCTTTCAGGAATTCATGAAAGCACCACATGTGTCGATATGCATAATAATATAAAAGGAAGGAAGCAAACCTCCGGAAGTGAACCAGGAGCGTAAGTGTCATCATCCTCGGCTATGACAAGTATTTCATCTCCTTCTTCCAGAACATAGTTGTCACTCGGATTCAAAACTATCTTCCCATCTGCTGCAACCTTTACTCCGCAGGGAATTGCATTGGGAAATGAAATGAGGACATCTTCAAAACGGTAACCATCAAGCTGAGGCCACTTCTTTATGTAAAATTCGGCGTTCTCAAAACCCAATATATCCTCCCATATCTGACAACGGTAAAAGGAACAGTTAAGTGCACAAGAATACATGCACTATCAAAAATGTTTGTTCTTTGGATTTAAAATCATATACGATGAAGTTACAAGAATGTCTAGTTTCGGTGAGTGGAAGTTTAATCCACCAAGGATGTAGCATTTATCCTTTTCTTGTTTATATACACACTAAATTCTCGAGTTTCAGAAAGTTGGTATAGCACACAGTGAATAAACATATTAAATTTCAATGCTACCTCATAAAGTTAATTGGGTTTTCAAGTGTTCTACAGGTTAGAAGAACAAACTAACCTGCGCAAGGCCAGGTTGAAGAGCGCATTGTATCATTAAGCGTCCAATCACATCATGAGCTACAACTGTTTCGATGCGCTCTCCACCAACAAGCTTCACCAATGGCTCGTTGTCCAGATCACACATTTCAACCACAACATGCCCCTTCCAACCCTCCTTTACTCCTGTAAGGCTGAGTACAACCCTTAAGGCACGTGCATCGCTCTGTTTAAATTATCGTTTAGTGATTACTTCACAAGAAACAGTAATACCATAGAGTAGGAAGTGATGGTAAACAAGAAAAAACCTGATCCGCGTTTTCATCAGATCCTAGTACAATGATAGCGCGCGCATTTGAAACTGATACCTATCAGTAGATCAAAGTTTTCACACAGAAGTCAAAATCACTTCTCTGTCAGAAGCTTCACTTAACTCGGGTTTTTACCTTCTTCAGATCAGCGAGTATAAGTGGACTGCCACTTCTACATATAACTGATGTTCCCATCAAATCAAATTCAAATTTGGCAATCTCAGTCTCCATCTCTTCCTTGTCTCGTTCTGCTAACACTACTACAACACCTCCACCAATGCTTTTATTTGCTATTGCCAGCTGCTTCAAGAGGGAACCCTACACACAAGATTTTTTCTCAGTTTCTAAGCTATACACAAGAGCAAAGTTATTATCCTACGAAAATGGTTGAAAGGTATACCAACTTATCACTCCATCCAAGAATTAGTATATGATTACTCTCAAGGACTTCACTTTTCCCTTTCCGTAAAGAATCTACCATCTTTGAGATAGCATCTGAAATGAGCCCGAGCATTGTTGCGAATATCAACATGCCTCCTGCACTTATAGCCACGGAAACTATTCTTGATCCGAAACCGATTCTATCAGCGTGGTTTCCCGAATCCGCCACAAAAGTCCATGAAAGCCAAAGAGCCTCATCGACCCCACAGTCGCTGACTGCATACAACGCTAAGCCGCCGTATACTATAAGAACTAGTGTTGCGAAGAGAAGGGCGAGCAGCTTAGCATATGAATAAACTGAAAAACACACATCCAATGAATAAGCTATTCTTTTCTTCAGGGGAACCTCTTCTTTCTTCTGATTCGTTCGTTTCAGTAGATTCTTGACATAGGAGAGATCGTCAAGATACATGTACAACAAAAACGGTAACACAATGGTGATAATCACACTGTATAAAACAACAGCTCTATTATTAACATCTTCTATCTGTAGAGTTTCATTGTTGTCACCGCCTGCAACTCTGCTACTGCTACATCTTGTTAGAAGGATAAAGTTCTCTGCCTGTAACAAGGAAACAGAAGTTGGTAGAGACGAAAAAGAAAACCCGACCAAATATAGTAAAAGTCTACCCTGAAGCCCAATTAAAAGCATGCATAAGAAGAGACCAAAAGGAAAAAAAACAAAACTCACTTATAAACGAAAAAACCGACACAAAAGTCTCAAGCTTTTCTCAAAAATAGTGAAGTTGATCTCTCTTTGTTGTTGTTAAAACTGGTTCTTGATCTTGTATACAGAATATAATAATATATCAACATACCTCTAGTTTTGAAACTTTAGCTCGAAGAAACATCACATAGAGAAAAGAAAATGAACAACTTAATTTGAGCTGCAAAAAAAGAGTGAAAAAAAGAACATCAGAAAACCCCAAAAAGATTAGTTTTTTATTCAACCAATCATATTATCTAGCAAGAGAAAGGAATCAGAAGATCACTATCAATGGCCATACAAAGCTAAAACCAAGAACGAAGATACGCAATCAGTAATTGAAGAGAGGAAAAAAGCCAAAATATAACATACGCAATGAGTTATAGAAAAATGAGTCCACAAACGAGTTATCCTTTGACTCGGGGACTGAGTCGCCAAAACTTGACTCGGTGTCGCTTCGGGTTTTAGCACGGCCGTCTGATTGCCTGCCGTTAAGCTGTCACCGTCGCCGTCACGGCGGAGATCAGAGACGGAGTCATATCTGAAGGTGGGAATCACCGGAGTCGTATATCTCCGATACGAGCCCGTCGGTAGCGTCTTGGATCTCTGGAGCAGAGACGACCTCTCCGAGCTTCTAGGGCTATGATTCGGCATCGGTTGAGAAAGAGGATAAAAAAATCAGAGGATCATTCACAGTTAGTGAAAGTGGACATGGAAGAGATCTACAGAGAGCTTCTTCAGTTGTATGTTTTCTTTCTTCTTCTGTCCACTCTTTTTAAATAAATACGGAGTAAATCATACTATTATTTGTGAAGTCATAATCTTACGTGGCGGCCTCAGAATAATCCTCCCTTATTCAATTTTTTTTTTGATTATTTGTCATAATTTCATTCGTTACTATCTGATGACATGTTCTCATCACTTAAATCAAACCGACACTCGGTTTAACTTAATCGCTTGGTTTATTCCAAATTTCATGTCTTAATCTTGGTTTATCGGTTGGTCGCTTTTTGTTATTATTAGGATTTAACAAAACCGGGGGCTCGATCCGTCTTCTAATCGGTATATATGAATGATTTTTTCATACCAAACTGATTGTTAGGTCCCATACCAACCCGGTCGGGTAGTAATCGACACTCAAATTTGTAGAACAAAAAAAAAAATCTAAATAATGTGTAATAAACCGAAATAATCTGAATATGCGTCTAGACCAATCTAGGCGATTAACCAATGAGCAGTAGTAAACCAAGTAACGTTTATTTGGTTATGCATCGTATTTGTCACTTATAGTCGTCGCCCTTTGATGTTACTCGAGACAATTAACCAATGATGCTAATCAAGAAAGATAAAAAACCGATGGTTAACCGGTTTGTGTTCTGTTGAAAAAAAAACAAACAAAATATCGTATGTTATATTCGATAATTGTAAGTAAATATAATGCTAATGATAATGACAACCATGGACTTAGCTAAATTAGAAATTATACAATTTAAATGGCGCCTAGATAAGGAGAATATACTATTTCTTGGTTCAAAATTTTAATCTCCTAAACCCGGTTCGATGCGTTATTATGTGTTTGGCTCAATTGGAACCGGTTCTCTTCTTTTTAAAAAAACCGGAGCCGAGTTATTCATGTGGTACACTTTACGATTTCGATATGGTTCTTCCATTATGTGGTTATAAGCCGTATGATTTGATTGGTCAAATTTTTATTATTTTTTTGAGCTGGACGGTATAGTCTATCAAGTATTCGATAGCATGTTGATAGCATTTTGGTTTGGTTAGATAGTTTTGTTTATTTTTTTTTATTTGGATTACACGGTATAATCAATTAATGTGGGTTAGATTTTGAAACTGTCAATGTTAGTTCATGTTAACAGTTGCAAAGTTTCGGTCCGGGATCGGGTTATATATTCGGTTGTTGAGTGTTTTTTGCGTGGGCTGCGATAGGCCCAAAATAAGCAGAAATATATTTGAATCGTAAATGTTGATAAAAAGTAAAATTTTGGTTATATCGATAATTGTATAAAATGAATTTTTATATTTTATCGATAATGATTAAGGTAAATCATGTCCATATCCAAAAAGTTAGATATGAATAAAATTTATTAATATCGCGGCTGTTGGTTAGTTGAAAAAAAATATGGCAAATTATAGTGATTATCATTAAAAATAAAACCCTAATGCATATCATGATATTATATAAATACGACTCATCTTAAGTCTTTTTATGCATCCAAAAATTAATGTAATTTTATTTTACCTATTTTGCAATATGGTGCTCTCTCTTTACCTTTCTAATGATTCTTTTGTGTGTTCATCAGCTCGTGAACTTGGACTCTACATTGATGAACATGGTGCGTGGGTGGAGTCGTTCTTACAACCCGGTAATTTTGCATCCCAGCGTTGCTTGCGTATTTTGTTTAGTTACATGTTCTCTATATTTTTTCGGTTTTTAATACATCTTTTGTGGCCTTTGGACAGGGTAATCTGTTTCACAGTGACGGTTTAATAACGATATGGATTATATGTTCCTGTGTTTTGTCTAGGTTTTTTTTGGGTTTGACATTTGGATTGATTGTTTGTTTATTTGTTGCTATTTATAATATTCCTCACTTTTTGATTTTTTTCTTGGTTGGTTAGGTTCTTACAGTTTTTTCTGTCTTTTGTCAGCTCAATTTGCTTCCGTTGTTCATCTTGATATGCTCGCGAATTCGTGTGAGTCTCTTCCTATTT
>PKML01043636.1:59431-84699 GCA_002933935.1 Eutrema yunnanense
TAAAATATGTAATTATTTTTGTTTCTCATGCAGCAAAAATATCACTGGGATCTTTCGATTCATGACGAGGTCAAATCTTTGTTTCTCGAGAGGGTAAAGTTGCGTATCCAAGGCATCGTTGGTGATTGGAAGAAAGCATGGAAGATTTCTGGCGATTTAGCGAGGCCCCTGCACATGGATAAAGCCGTTTGGGACGGCTTGGTGAGGTATTGGCTGAATCCGAGGTCCATCACAACTGCTGAGAAGTGTTCGGCTTCCCGCAACGCCGTTGGTTCGGACGGGAAACTGAAGGCTTTGCCTCATACAGCTGGGCAAACACCTTTTGCGGGTGTTCGCCTACAGATGGTAATTAAATTTATTTAAATTAATTAATTTATTTATTTAATTTACTTCGTCAATAACATAGTTTTTTCCTTAGGCCTCCGAAGACGGAGGTGTACTCCCTCCGATGACCAAGGTTTTTGAGCGGACGCACCGAAAGAAGGATGGTTCCTTTGTTTCCGAGACGGCCGAGCACATCTTCAATGAGGTGACTTCCAAGGTCACCGAACGAGAGACACAGCTCTCTCAACAGCTATCTCCAGGTGGTTCGTCGGTCATGTCTGGAGGGTTGACCACACCCGATATTGACCGGATCTTGGAGCAGGTATATAGAATAGTTAGTATTATTTATTAATTTTTAGTTTTTGTTTTTTTAAAAATTTCTAATTGTAAATTTAAATATAGGTTGCCCCTAAGAGAAAGGGGAAGGTTGTCGGGATGGGATCTATTCGAGATGTCTCGGCTGCTTCTTCATATGCTCCGCGACGACGATCGCCAGAAGATGATCCAGTCGTGTTACGTGCCACGATTACGAGTCTTCAGGAGCGGGTTGAGACAGAGACCGAGGCTACTCGGTCTACGGCATATCAGGCGCAGATTGCGAGTCTTCAGCAGCGGGTTGAACTGGATGCTACGCATCATGACGAGCTCTTCGACATCTTGGCAACAGGGAACACGACAATGCAGGCCATGTTGCGGGAAAAGCGAAGACTCCGAGCAGCGGCAGCGGCAGAGGCAGCGGCAGCAGCAGGCACATCCGGTTCGTCGAGACGTCCCGAAGACGATGTGAATCTCGACGATTACGATATAGTTATTTAGATTTAGGATTTCGAATTCTAATTTTTTTTTTTTTTGTAACAGATTATAATATTTTTTTTTTAATTAAATATTATTATTATAATTTTCATTTTATAATTTCGAATTTAATAAAATTTCAAAAATATTATTAAAAATCTATATTTATGAATCGTCGTCGTTAATTCGATGGAAAACAATAATCCTCGTTGATTCGTTGCTAAATAATCGTCATAAAATCGTGGCTAATTCACAACGATTTAGCAACGAATTAGTAGCGACGATTTTGCGACGATTATTTAGCAACGATATAGCAACGAATTATTAGCGACGATTTTGCGACGATTATTTAGCAACGATTTTATGACGATTAATTAGCAACGAATTAAGGACGACAATTGTTTGCCATCGAATTAACAATGAAATATTTCCCTTCGCATTTCCATCGTTTTTACGACGATTTACAATTCGTCGTAATTTCAATGTAATATTTACGACGATTTTACAACGAAAATTTTCCGACGATTTAGCGACGAATTTTTGTCCCTCGTTCTTTTGCGACGAATTTACGACGATTTGTGGTTTGCGACGATCACTTAACGACGATCTCTGATTCGTCGCAAATTCGATTCAAACCCTCTTTTGCAACGAATTTACAACGATATAGTTCGTTGCAAAATGGGTGTTTTCTTGTAGTGTCTAGTGAAACAACACCAATAACATCAGGTTCATAATTCCATTGAAACAAAATATAAACTCGCGAAGTATCGAATATATAATCATCATCTTATAGTTCACTTTTCTCTTTAATATAAGCAACATATTCACATATGAAAAATTATGGGTTTTATATTGTAGAGAAAGGTGTCCAAAAGAAGAGGATGATTATATATTCGATACTTCGTGAGTTTATAACTCGTTCCAATGGAATTATGAACGTGAGCTTGTTGGTGAAGATGGTCTAGAGAAAGTACCCGAGGAGATTAATCCTTCAGCTAAAGTTTTATCACTATGAAGAAATCAGATCATGTGGCTCAATTTATGAACCCTAATCTCTCACACAACGTTTTGTGGCAACCAATTACTCGTGATTATAAGGGTTTATGGTGTATTTACTTTGAATTTTTGCAATGAGGCATATTCCTCCGTTAACAGAGTTGAGATATGATTATGGAGACTCTAGAGGGAATGGGAAGAAGAAGATGTGTCTATGTAGGTCGGAAAAAGGCGGGGGCTCATTTGCATGATGATCTTGTCTTTTCAAGTAATTTAAAAAATTTCTTTTGTTTTATCTCTAATCTTGTGTTCCTCTTTTCATCAATTAATGAAGATTTTTTTTAGTTATCGGATTTTTACTCTATCAAAATCTCAATTAATTGATAAAGAGGAAAACAAGATTAAAAAAAATAATAATTACTCGAAAATATAGAATCATCATCCGCATGAGCCCCTGCATTTGTCTGGCCTACATAGACAGTTCTTCTTCTTCCCATCTCCTCTAGATGCTCCATAAACATATCGTAACTCTATTAATGGAGGAATATACTTCATTGAAAAAATCTAATGTAAAGACACAACAACCCCTTATGTTCACGAGAAATTCGCTTCCACAAAACGTTGGATGAATAACTTTGGTTAATAAATCGAGCCACATACCTTGATTTATTTGCACTAATCACAAATTTTGATGAAAGATTAATCTCATTAGGGAGTTTCTCTAGTGAAACTTCACCGACAAGATCAGGTTCATAATTCCAATGAAACAATATATAAACTCGCGAAGTATCGAATATATAATCATCATCTTATAGTTCACTTTTCTCTTTAATACAAGCACCATATTCACATATGAAAAATTATGTTGGTTATATTATAGAGAAAGGTGACCAAAATAAAAGGATGATTATATATTTCATACTTCGTGAGTTTATAACTCGTTCCAATGGAATTATAAACATGAGCTTATTGATGAATATGCTCTAGAGAAAGTCCCCGATGAGATTAATCCTTCTGCTAATTTTTTATCACTACGAAGAAATCATGTGATGTGACTCAATTTATGAACCCTATTCGCTCACCCAACGGTTTGTGGCAGCCAATTACTCGTGAACATAAGGGTTTATGATGTATTTACATTAAATGTTTACAATGAGGCATATTCGTCTGTTAACAGAGTTGAGAAATGATTATGGAGCATTTACAGGAAATAGGAAGAAGAATATGTGTCTACGTAGGTCAGAGAAAGGCGGTGGCTCATTTGGATGATGATCGTGTATTTTCAAGTAATTTTAAGAATTTCCTTTGTTTTATCTCTAATCTTGTGTTTATTTTTTTATTAAACACACGAGTTCACCCTAGTTTACATCTCTCCTAGGAACGAGTCTCGAGGCAGCCGCGCACCAGTTTCACCATGAGCTTCTCCCAATGACAATCGCTCTCCGTCCTCCACTCCACCTGATTGGTGTTCCTTCCTCTCTTCTCAGATCCAGCAAAGCATCTCGAAGAACCGTACTCAACCTCCGTCGGCCACCTCTGTCGCCGGCGAGAATTCCTCAAGACGCCCGCTGCTTGCTGTAATGTTGTTCTACTCTATTAGCCTTGGATTCCGGTGAGAAATATTCCTGCTCTGCTCTCACCCTTGGTAGTTTTCCGGCAAAAACTTTCCATGTTCACCCGTCCTCTGCTCTCTGCCGAAAGAGGATCTCTCTGTCGAACATTCTTCACCATCCAGATCCAACTTCACCTCCGAGCATAATCTCAGTCTTCCGTCAACATCTGCTTCATTCCGAGCTCCGCCGTTTCGACATGGGCTCTCACTCGGTGAGTTTTTGAAACAAAATATGTTATTGTATGCCGCATCTAAGCTTTGCTCGGCCAGCCCGGCGAGTTGTTTACGGTGACTCCCGCCGCTACTCTGCTCAAACAACCTCACACCCTCTGTTTTCATCAAACTCGGATTCTCTCAGGTAAAGCTTTTGAGCCTCAGCGTGTCCTTGGTTCTAGTGGGCCTGTTACTGGGCCTAGCCCCTTTGTATAGCCCATCAGTCCCCAACCGATTAAAATTGAATATTTTTTTACCATTAGGGTCTACTTTGCTTATCTTCCTCATCTAACGGGATAGATTATGCAATGGCTTCTTCCCTTTGGAAGAGATCACTTCCACCTTCCTCCTTTTGCGAGGAGAGAACTATTCTACCAATTTCCTTCTCTATGAGAGGAGGTTTTTCTTCGGTTTAAAATCCGAGAAAAAGTCTTAATTAATCCCTTAACTGTTTGTTATCTTGCTTACCAATCTGCGCGGGACCAAAAGATGCAACTGATTTCGTCGAGATGAAATCCGAAGGTAGGAGAAATCTTTCAATGTCACAAGTTAAGGTGACCAAGTTATTTCCTTCCGGTTTAGCCGCGAACTTTATGATGACGCATCTGAGTAGCTTCAAGATTCATTGTCGCTTAGTTTTACTGAGTTTCCAGCTTTATCTTCAACTGCTTTCAAGTCTTATTGTATTAACTTAATATTTTGATAACTCATCCTTGCTATTGTAACTGTTAAATTTAAATGAATGTAAAGTATGGTTTGCATAAAAAAAGGTTCTTCGTATATTTACCTAAATATTAACTTAACTACATATTTAGAAAAGTAATATAAAGTTTTATAATATTTAATGAAATTTTGTTAGTAAAATGTTCATAGAGCAAATCTTCTGCCAAGAGAGTTTATATGATATGTTAGCAAAACTAAATAAACATAAAGATGAAACTGTTAGAAAAGTAATATAAAGTTTTATAATATTTAATGAAATTTTGTTAGTAAAATGTTCATAGAGCAAATCTTCTGCCAAGAGAGTTTATATGATATGTTAGCAAAACTAAATAAACATAAAGATGAAACTGTTTAAAATAAATAAAATTCATTTTTTTTTAATTTGAGAGTGCTCGGAAATGGTATAATAATATGTTAAAAATATATGGGTGGAGTTAAATTCAATATTAATAAATAAGCACGCTGCTCTTTTATGTTCACCTGGTTCTATTTACCAAATGTATATTTAGTATTATTTTTATATATAGTTTAATCATGAATCTAGTAAACAGTTAGTAACAATCAAACAAGAAAAATGTAAAAAAATTTAGAAAAAATGCTCATACAAAAAAAACCATTAGAGATGATCGAAGAAAAATAACTAATGCCAACATAAATAAAACGATATGCATATTTGAAAACTTGAAACTAGATTGAAGAAAAAACATTATGTAATCAAATTTAATAAGTCTTCTTTCATGCGATCAAAATCTCATACACATTGTTATGAAATAAAATTGAAGCTTTCAAAGCTTTTTATTCTAAAAGAATAAATTTGAAATAAATATAAAGAAACTTAATGAATCAACAACATAAAATAGATTAAAAATTTACTCGGAATGGAGAAATATATCAAACCAATTTAGGTTAACCGAACGACTTCATATAGAAAATGGACTTAAAAAGTAAATCCGTCCATCAATATATATAAAAAATAAAACACAAATCAACCCAAAAGTCTGAAAATATTAAGTTGACAGATTTACTTCTTCTTTTATTTTTGGTGATCATTCTTACAATAAAATGTTCGAACTAATTGTCGTTTCTTCATAAAACTAGAATACCCATATTTATTAAAATTAAACGAAATAATATATATACATAGAAGAAGAATTTGAATTGATTTTTTTATCAAATCTATTTTTATGATGTTTCGATCTTAAATATCATGAATCTAATCTCAAATAACTAACAACAAAAATAAAGTATAAAAGAGCATACAAAAACTGATAAAAAGAAGAAGAACTATAGATAATCAGAGAATGGATAGCGTGAACACATCAATCTACTCAAATATTTTTAAAATTGACATGAATCGAATAAAAAGAAATATCGATGACATCATACCTTAGGTGAATGCTTAAACGAATTGAAAATATATTTTTGATGCAATCTCATATACGAATTCTCGAAGAATATAATCAGCGCCTTTGAATTGTTCTTGCTGTGGCGGAAATGAAAAAAAGGGAAAAAACAATACGATTTATAGAGAATAATATATAGAAAAAGATTAACATATATGAAAAAACGTTAAAACAAATAGAACCACTTCGTTTAGAATATTGGAGCTATAGACCTGTAAACATATGGACTTCGTTTTCATTATAAAATAAAATACGAATTTAATGAAAACAATAAGAATTACAAGCAAAGACATTCAAAATTCAATATGACTTTCATATTCTTTAAACTAGGTGTTCACTTAAGGGCTATGGCTCATCATGACAACGATTATGAATCTAATTTAAAGAAGATAAAATCTATAACTTGATTTGTGTGCGTTAAAGTTGAATTGATTTTTTTTATCAAATCTATTTTTCTATGATCTTTCAATCTAAAATACCATGAATCTAATCTCAAATAACTAACAACAAAAATAAACTACAAAAGAACATACAAAAAATGATTAAAAAAGAAGAACCATAGATAATCAGTGAATGGATAACTTGAACACAACAATCTACTCCAGTATTTTGTAAAATTCACCTGAATCGAATAAGAAGAAAAATCACCTTACGTGAATGCTTAACCGAATTGAGAATATGTTTTTAATGCAATCTCACACGAATTCTACAAAAATATAATAAGCTTTTTAAAAATTTTCTTGCTGCGGCGGGAATGAAAAAAACATTGAGAATTAGAGAATCTTATATAGAAGAAGATTAACATAGATGAAAAAACATTTAAAAAAAAAATCGAATGCCTTGGTTTAGAATATTGGAGTTTTGGGCCTATAAATATATGGGCTTCGTTTTCGTTATATATAAAATAAAATACCAATTTAATGAAAACAATAAGAAGTAAAAGCTAAGACATTAAAAAATTAATGACTTTTTGATTTTTCAAACTAGGTGTTCACTTAAAGGCTATGGCTCATCATGACAACCATTATGAATCTGGTTTATAGAAGAGAAAATCTATCACTTGATTTGTGTGCGTTAAAGTTGAATTGATTTTTTTATCAAATCTATTTTTTATGATCTTTCAATCTAAAATAGCATGAATTTAATCTCAAATAACTAACAACAAATAAAAATTACAAAAGAACATACAAAAAATGATTAAAAAGAAGAAGAAGAAGAACCATAGATAATCAGTGAATGGATAACTTGAACACAACATTCTACTCAAATATTTGTAAAATTGATCTGAAACGAATAAAATGAAAATCTTAAAATTTATATCAATTAAATCATACCTTCTGTGAATGCTTATCCGAATTGAGGATCTCTTTGTGATGCAATCTCACATGACTTCTCAAATAATATAATCAGCGTTGTTGAATTTTTCTTGATGCGGTGGAAATTAAAAAAAAAAAGAAAGTCGAGAATGTTATATAAAAGAAGATTAACCTAGATGAAAAAATATTAAAAAAAAATCGAACAACTCCATTTAGAATATTGGAGTTATGGGCCCATAAATATATGAGCCTCGTTTTCGTTATATATAAAATAAAATACCAATTTAATGAAAAAATAAGAAGTAAAAGCAAAGACATTCAAAAATTAATATGACTTTCTGATTCTTCAAACTAGGTGTTCATTTAAAGGCTATAGCTCATCATAACAACGATTATGAATTTGATTTAAAGAAGAGAAAATCTATAACTTGATTTGTGTGCGTTAAAGTTGAACATATTTTTGTATCAAATCTATTTTTTTTTAATGATCTTTCAATCTAAAACACCATGAATCTAATCACAAATAACTAACAAAAAAATAAAGTAGAAAGGAACATACAAAAATTGATTTAAAAAGAAGAATAAAAAGAACCATAGATAATCAATGAATGGATAACTTGAACCCAACAATCTACTCAAATATTTGTAAAACTAACCGAAATGGAATAAAATGAAAATCTTAAAATTTATATCAATTAAAACATACCTTATGTGAATGCTTATCCGAATTGAAGATCACTCTTTGATGCAATCTCACATGACTTCTCAAATAATATAATCACCATTGTTGAATTTTTCTTGACGCGGCGGAAATGAAAAAAACAATGAGAGTTAGAGAATCTTATATGGAAAAAGATTAACCTAGATGCAAAAACAATTAAAAAAAAACGAACGACTTCGTTTGGAATATTGGAGTTATGGGCCCATCAATATATGGGCCTCGTTTTTGTTATATATAAAATAAAATACCAATTTAATGAAAACAATAAGAGGATATTCAAAAATTAATATGACTTTCTGATTCTTCAAACTAGGTGTTCACTTAAAGGCTATGGCTCATCATGACAACGATTATGAATCTGATTTAAAGAAGAGAAAATCTATAACATGATTTGTGTGCGTTAAAATTGAATTGATTTTTTATCAAATCTAATTTGTTTTTTATGATCTTTCAATCTAAAATACCATAAATCTAATCTCAAATAACTAACAACAAAATAATGTACAAAAGAACATACAAAAAATGATTAAAAAAGAAGAGCATATATAATTAGTGAATTGATAACTTGAACACTACAATCTACTCAAATATTTGTAAAATCGACCGGAATCAAATAAAATGAAAATCTTAAAATTTATATCAATTCAATCATACCTTCTCTTTTTGATGCAATCTCACATGACTTCTCAAATAATATAATCAGTGTTGTTGAGTTTTTTTTTGATGCGGCGGAAACGAAAAAAACAATGAGAGTTAGAGAATCTTATATAGAAGTAGATTAACCTAGATGAAAAAATATTAAAAAAATCAAACGACTTCGTTTAGAATATTCGAGTTATGGGCCCATAAATATATGGGCCTCAATTTTGTTATGTATAAAATAAAATACCAATTTAATGAAAACAATAAGAAGACATTCAAAAATTAATATGACTTTCTTATTCTTCAAACTAGGTGTTCACTTAAAGGCTATGGCTCATCATGACAACGAATATGAATCTGATTTAAAGAACAAAAAATCTATAACTTGATTTGTGTGCGTTAAAGTTGAATAGATTTTTTTATCAAATCTATTTTTTTATGGTCTATCAAACTAAAATACAATGAATCTAATCTCAAATAACTAACAGAAAAATAAAGTACAAAAGAACATACAAAAATTGATTAAAAAGAAGAAGAAAAAGAACCATAGATAATCAGTGAATGGATAACTTGAACCCAACAATCTACTCAAATATTTGTAAAATTGACCGGAATGAAATAAAATGAAAATGAAAATGTTAAAATTTATATCAATTAAATCATACGTTATGTGAATGCTTATCCGAATTGAAGATCACTTTTTGATGCAATCTCACATGACTTCTCAAATAATATAATCACCGTTGTTGAATTTTTCTTGAAGCGGCGGAAATGAAAAAAACAATAAGAGTTAGAGAATCTTATATGGAAAAAGATTAACCTAGATGCAAAAACAATTAAAAAAAAACGAATGACTTCGTTTAGAATATTAGAGTTATGGACCTATAAATATATGGGCCCATAAAATATGGACCTTGTTTTTGTTATATATAAAATAAAATACCAATTTAATGAAAACAATAAAAAGATATTCAAAAACTAATATGACTTTCTGATTCTTCAAACTAGGTGTTCATTTAAAGGCTATGACTCATCATGACAACGATTATGAATCTGATTTAAATAAGAGAAAATCTATGACATGATTTGTGTGCGTTAAAGTTGAATTGATTCATAATCAGTGAATGGATAACTTGAACACAACAATCTACTCAAATATTTATGACAAAAGAAAATACAAAAAATGATTAAAAAGAAGAAGAACCATAGATAATCAGTGAATGGATAACTTGAACACAACAATCTACTCAAATATTTATAAAATTGATATAAATCGAATAAAATAAAAATTTTAAAATTTATATCAATTAAATAATATCTTATGTGAATGCTTATCCGAATTGAGGATCTCTTTGTGATGCAATCTCACATGACTTCTCAAATAATATAATCAGCGTTGTTGAATTTTTTTTGATGCGGCGGAAATGAAACAAAATAATGAGAGTCGAGAATCTTATATAGAAGAAGATTAACCTAGATGAAAAAATACTTTAAAAAAAATCAAACAACTCCATTTAGAATCTTGGAGTTATGGGCCCATAAATATATGAGCCTCGTTTTCGTTATATATAAAATAAAGGATGATTTGCCATAACAACTTTTTAAATATTGAAAATAGCTAAAATAACTTACTAAGATATTTTAAGATTTCCATAGAATATTTTTACTATATTTCCCTTCAACATATCATTCATTTTCTTTATTTACCACATAAATATTATGAATAATAATTTAAAAATAAATAATCAACTAATTAATAAATAAAAATATTTTTTTAAAGGAAATAAAATCATTTTCAAACAAAATAATAATGGCAGCAATCAATTTGTGTTTTAAAAAGGAAACATTTCCACACAAAAAAGAGTAAATGTTGGTTTACTAAAATCATTGTCTTCAAACACATTCATATTTAAATCCATATTCTTAGTAACAGCTCGTAAATCTTCAAAACAAATTTTTATTCTCGACAATTAAAATCTATATAACTCTTCCAAAATCCGACAAACCATCACTAAACTATAATCGGTAAAATATTTTGTCTTTTATCTTTGTTTTGTTTTTTATTATGATTTATACAGAACTAAGTTTAGTTGATTTGTGAGCTAAACTTAATTATAATATCATCTTTGATTGTGTAGATTTATTAGATTAAAAATTATTTGCTATAGTGAAAAACAAAGGAAATCACACCTTAATTGTCATGATTCGATATTCATGGAGATGCATGTATTTTCTTAAAAACATTCAATCTCATATTCATATATTTTTAGTCGATTATGCTATTTTTGGCGAAGTGATCAATTTGTATGTCCCCCATTATTTCTGTAGAGTCTGCTAATTTCTAGCAAACTATACAAAAGTCTTCCAAACTTAAAGGTAGACTTAGAATTCAATAGGCTAGTCTGCCATTCTTTTGGTAGAGTCTACCATTTTTTTCCAAACTCTTCTGAATTTTGGCAGACTTTGTGAGAGTCTTCCAAATTTAACGGTAGACAGAAAATTTAGTCTGTAAGTCTGCCATTATTTCGGTAGAGTCTGACAAGTCTTCCAAACTTAACGGCAAACTTAGAATTCAATCTGCAAGTCTGCCATTTTTGTCATACTCTTCAGAATTTTGGCTGACTTTGTGAGAGTCTTCCAAATTTAATGGCAGACAAAAAATTTAGTCTGCAAGTCTGCCATTATTTTGGTAGAGTATGCCAATTTCTGGCAGATTATACGAAAGTCTTCCAAACTTAACAGCATACTTCAAATTCAATCTGTTAGTCTACCATTCAAATGGTAGACTCTGCCATATTTTGCCAAACTCTTCAGAATTTTGGCAGACTTTGTGAGAGTTTTCCAAATTTAACGGCAGACAAAAAATTTAGTCTGCAAGTCTGCCATTATTTCGGTAGAGTCTGCTAAATTTCTGACAGACTATACGAAAGTCTTCAAAACTTAACGACAAACTTAGAATTCAATTTGCTAGTCTGCCATTCAAATGGCAGAGTCTGCCTTTTTTTGCCAGACTCTTCAGAATTTTGGCAGTCTTTGTGATTGTCTTCCAAATTTAACGGCATACAAAAAAAATAGTTTGCAAGTCTGCCATTATTTCGGTAGAGTTTGCCAATTTCTGGCAGACTATACGAAAGTCTTCCAAACTTAACGACAAACTTAGAATTCAACCTGCTAGTCTACCATTCTTTTGGCAGAGTCTAATATTTTTTGTCAGACTTTTCAGAATTTTGGCAGACTTTGTGAGAGTTTTCCAAATTTAATGGCAGACATAAAATGTAGTCTGCATGTCTGCCACTATTTCGGTAGAGTCTGCCAATTTCTGGCAGACTATACTAAAGTCTTACAAACTTAACGGCAGACTTAGAATTCAATCTGTTAGTCTGTCATTCTTTTGGCAGAGACTTAGACTTATATTTCAGTTTAACATTTATTTAAAAATAATAATTTTGTGTTTTGTTATGCATGTTTCGTTTTGCTAATAAAATATTATTATTTTGCAGGAAATTGAGGAAGAATAAGAAAAAGGTGGTACCATTGATGGATGTGGTGAAGATGAAAAAAAAAGTGGTACAATTGATGGGTGTGTTGAAAATAAAAAAAGTGGTACCATCGATTTTGGGTAATGAAATTGTATCTCTCTCTTTCTCTGAAAAAGATTGGAAATCGAAATTAAAATTGAAAAAGATTGGAAATCGAAATAAAAAAAAGATTGGAAATCCAAATTGAAAATCGTATCTCTCTCTCTCAAATATAAGTGAGGGAGAAGAGAGAGAGAGAGATCTATTGTTTTTTCCGGCAAAAGAGAGAGATCTATTGTTAATACTAAAATATTAAAAGAATAATGAAATGAAAAATTTCCTTTTTGATTAGTATTAATTAATTTGTTTTTATTTTAACATAATTATAAAATGGTATTTTGGAAATTATATAATTACTTGAGTGATTAGTAGGTTATGTGGGTAATAACAAATAGAATGAGTTATTCTAGCTATTCAAATAAAAAAGTGGGTTATTCTGGGTAAATTTTTCTAAAATAAAATACCAATTTAATGAAAATGGATTGGTATTTTTGAGGCCTCTATCTAGGCAAAAATGGATTGTTTGAGGCCTCTATGTAGGCAAAAATAATAAACTAAATAATCAACCAATAGAAACAACTCATGTGGCTGTGTGGACACTAAATCAACCAATACACGTATGCAAATTAGTTTCGGAAAACCGAGTACGCTACGTACGTAGGTTTTGTCTTTCTCTTCCTCTTCAAGAACGCAATCAATTTTCCAATTAATCAGCATGCGTTGTCAAGAAAATCAAACGTCAAACTTTCAACTCCAGGTGTACTCGCTTATTGACCTGTTTCTCCTCACATTAAGCAAACATCTGTTAAAGCGTGGAGAAAGACGACCTAAAGATCGTCTAAAGATCGTCTTTCCTGTTATGGAACTTACAACATAGAGGATAGTTCTGGTTCTCATCATCTTCGTGGAGAAGATACGAATCAATCAGGTTGCAACTTGCAACATGTAATCGACTTTTGCCAGGAATCCCGATTCTGGCATACTACGGTGGTTCTACAGATGTATATATTTGGAAACGGAGGTACATTTCTGTGTCGACCGCATAGTCGCTGTTACGGGAAATTGACGCCTCCAGTCATCCTCAAATTAATGTCTTCATATAAAATGAAAAGTGACGGCGATAGGATATTAGGATTCATACTCTACGATTACGATCGGAGAGGTATTTTACAAGGTAAGGCAGTTTGGATTGCATAATCTTTTTATTAAATTCCAGTTCTGGTAATTTATAACTTATAAGTACAATTTATAGTTGTTATGATGATTTAAGGTAGCGTTTAAATTGAATTGCTGACATGATCTCTTTGCCTTTTGAAGAAGCAAAAAATGCGGAAACATAAATTGCGAAGAAAATACGAATGAACTTTGTAGAAAAATGATGATTAAGTGAAGACGAGATGATCTCTTTCTTTAATTCAAAATATCTCCCGCAGTGTAGTAGTTTTATGAGATAACGAATCCCATGATACATCCACATGGAGACTACAATTGTGTTGGGGTCGGATTTTCACCAGCTCGAGATTAACGAATTAAGTTAAGGAGTGCTGACCCAAGGGAACAAAAGACCTAGCCTGGTCTCGGAAATGCAGTTTTGAGCAAAGATGAGCCGAGGCCAAGCACATTGATTTCGTCCGACAAAGCCGAGACGAGACAAAACCGGATCGGTTCGCCCCAAAAGAAAAGAAGCTTATCAGATTGCAAATGGGCCGAGAAGGAGGCTAAATGGGCCAAGGTATAGGTTACTCGACAATCTCTTGTGGGCCGAACTAAAGGCCCATGTCGTCAATTTCCCTAGTCGTCAGCGGCGTGAAGTAAAAAGGAAATATTACTTCCGAGATTCTCGCTGATGCAGACTTGTATAAATAGTCATCATAATCGCTTGTAAAGAGCCACATCGAAAACACTAACAGAATCACTTATCAATATCGCTCTTGTATCAAAACGCTTACAAACAACAATAATAAGAAAAACCATCTTTGGATCTCTGCATGTGTTCTTCCCTAGAAATTTATGTTCCCTTAAATCTTTTACTATAATTTATTTTGCGAGTTTCGACTCACACAATTTGGCGCCATCTGTGGGGAATAAGAAGCTTTCTTACTCACAAAAAAATATCAGGCACGAGATCTAAAGAGATGACCGGCGGTGAACAAAGAATCGGCGGCAGTCTAAACAACGACGGAGAAGGCGCTGCTGGAAGAGTTGATCGCAGCGACACACCCCCGTAACCGTGGAGGCCACCTCGGCACCTTTAACCGAATTGAAGGATATGCTAACCTCGCTGCTAAAGAAGGTGAATGAGCAAGAAAATTTGAACAGAACCCTGTCGGAAAGGGTCGAGATGCTGACATCCGAAGGTCGAGAATATTATCATCTTCAAAATTATCAAAATTTAAAGCCATATAGACAATTTGAATTTGAAATCATATTGAATGACAGGTTTCACACGATGTCGAGCACCACTACATGCTTCAAATAAGCCCAATCGCTATGCCCCTCTTCGAGCTGCTCCGCCACGGCCTCCCTCACAAGCATCGACGGCTCTCGCATAGCCCATCCGCTACTAGCACGGCTCAGAAACCTCGCTGCTTCCCTTAACCCATGTCTCCTCACAGATCTTCGCCCCGATGTTCATTTGACCGTTCCTGGATTATCATTGCCGCTCAAAAGCAACAGTGTCTGATCGATGGTGTCAAAGGAAAGATGGCGAGATGATGATGATGCTGGCAGCGATGAGAAATTCCCCTTAGTCTCCGTTGACATTGTTTCTCTCCCGTGTTTTTTATTCCTCTTAGATTCTTCCCAAAAAAACCTTAATCGTTGCAAGGATTCGATCTCAGAAAACGAAATTGGAGATTCTAGGACTTCGATCATGCAACTCAATGTAAATACACCATAAACCCTTATGTTCACGAGTAATTGGCTACCACAAAACGTTGGGTGGAGGATAAGGGTTCATAAATTGAGCCACCTCACCGGCTTTCTTTGTACTGATAAAAAATTTGCTGAATAATTAATCTCCTCGGAGACTTTCTCTAGAGCACCTTCACCAACAAGCTCACATTCATAATTCCATTGAAATGAGTTATAAACTCACGAAGTATCGAATATATAATCATCCTTTTATTTTGGTCACCTTTCTCTACAATATAACACACATAATTTTTCATATGTGAATATGCTCCTTTTATTAAAGAGAAAAGTGAACTATAAGATGATGATTATATATTCGATACTTCGCGAGTTTATATCTTGTTTCAATGGAATTATGGACCTGATCTTGTCGGTGAAGTTTCACTAGAGAAACTCCCCAATGAGATTAATATTTCATCAAAATTTGTGATTAGTGCAAAGAAATCAAGGTATGTGGCTCGATTTATGAACCAAAATTACTCATCCAACGTTTTGTGGAAGCGAATTTCTTGTGAACAGAAGGGTTTGTTGTGTCTTTACATTAGATTGTTTCGATAAAACATATTCCTCCATTAATAGAGTTAGGATATGTTTATGGAGCATCTAGAAGAGACGGGAAGAAGAAGAAGACCTGTCTATGTAGGCCAGAGAAATGTTGTGGCTCATGCGGATGATGATTATATATTTTTGAGTAATTTTAATTTTTTTTCTAATCGTGTGTTCCTATTTATCAATTAATTGAGATTTTGATTGAGTAAAGATCCGATAACTAATAAAAATCTCCATTAATTGATAAAAACATGAACCCAAGATTAGAGATAAAAAAAAAAGAAAATACTTAAATTTACTTGAAAAGACAAGATCATCATCCAAATGAGCCACCGCCTTTCTCATACCTACATAGACACATCTTCTTCTTCTCATTTCCTCTAGAGTCTCCATAATTGATGTGTGTAAAGTTTTCACCCAACTAATACTAGCTGCAAGTGCACAACAATCACGAATAGTATAGTACGAGATCGAATCCACAGAGACTTGTAAACTGCACGACGAAAACGTTAGAAGAATAATCAAGCTAAAACAAAACAAAAGAGAGTGTGTTGATGGTGATTTACTAATAAACTAAATAAGCAAATAAAATCAGAGATTAAATGAATAAATAAAAGGTTAGGTCTTAGGGAAATCTCATGGAAAACATGCAACGATAAGATAGATGATTTGATAGGGATTTAAGTAAAAACTGTCTTGAACACAAAACACGAATTTATAGTCTTTCCAATATCGTGGCTCCGACCACTATTTTTTACAAACCAATAGACTCAGCTTTTGGAAGGTTATTGCAGAATGAAAACATGCATTAAATCGAGCAAGTAATGATAAAGTTCACTAGACTCTTTAACTCGACTTTTGGAAGGTTAAGACGCCTAGCTCATCAAATATTAGTTCTGGCAATATAACAAGCTTTTGGAGAGTATATTAACCTAATATCATATTACTAAATGCGCTGTAAAGTAATCATGCATTGAGAACAAATAAAGATGAAGAACCATATGAACATCCCTTTTAAACTATCATCATATCAATATCGAATTATGCACCCATGGATCCTCTTCAATCTAACAAACGAATTACTCACTCATGATGCACAAAACACAGCAAGTATGAATTGAAATCATGATGAGAATACTTGTATTAAAAGAGTAAGGTTGAGAAAACTTCTCTATATCGAAGTACAAAGTCGAGATCTTCACCTTGAAGCTCTTAGAATCCAAATCAATGAAAAACTTGTAAAAACTATGAAGAAAACGTGGATGTGTTTATTATAGGGTGGCTCTCTGTTTTGTGAGGCTAAAAACAAGTATATATAGCCCTAAACTCGACTTAGGGTTTCATTAAACCGAAAAAGGAAGTTTTTGGGTCGCAGAGGTCGCAGGATCGGTCAAGATTCGGGGCCGAGCTCAGGCCCAATTCGGACGCGTCTTCAGTAAAATCGGTGTATCTTCATGACCACTGCTCCAAAGGACTTGAAACTAATTCCATATGAAAAAGGACTCAGAATTATATCTTTCCACCAAATTTCATCTCAATCCATCAACGGGAAGGTATCCAATGAAGGTGAAACTTTTGATACATATGTGCTGTCCAAATGGAGATATCCGCATTTTTTTAGATTTAGATGCTTGGCTGATATTTTGGACTTGGAAACATGACTTGGACGTGGTAAACTTATTTTTGGCTCCATTTTGCATCTTTTTGATGATTTGACCTATATAGATTTTAAAACTACAAATACGAAAAAATTACCTCAAAAAACACAAAACCGAATGAAAATGTTTAGATAAAATACTAAAATCCTTAATAAAAACAGTAAAATATAGAGTGTATCAACTCCCCCAGACTTAGCTTTTCCTTGGTCCTCAAGCAAACAAAGAAACTAAGAATAGAAAAGAGGTTTGAAAACGCATAAATTCACAAATTCTTTAGAACGTCGTACTAACCTTCATTGTCGTAAACCAATTGGAACATACTTAATGTTAGATAGAAACCACCATGTACTTCGCCGTTTGCTTCTCAACTTCCCAAGTTCGACCCACATTCTCATAAGGTTACCCGAATTCTCCATTGCTAACTTCTTTAAAGTTAAAAGTGTGCGGTCTCATCGAGGGAGTATCGATCAAAGAACATGTAGACTTTCCTCAATCAAGTTTCCTGCTTACCTTGGCAGTCTTAATTCTGGTTTCATTCCTCTCTCTTTTTCTCTCTTCCTTGATCGATTTCTTATTCTTCTTTGTTTTTTTTTGTTTCACGTGATTAAGGAATACGAGACGCGAGTATTGATGGTGTTTGCCACCGAATCCCCGGTTATTCTCCTTGTATAAGTTTCCATGATCGCAAGTACTGATGGTGTTTGCCACCGAATCCCCGGTTTACTTCCGCGCCATCCATATCCTTTTTGCATTGAAGTACTTAACTGAAGGGAAGAGAGAGGGAAACCGTACTCACACAGACTTGTCATGGCAGGCTTGAAAAAGGTGTCTTGGTCGATGTATACTAAGCCCCAAGATGAGAAAAATTAAGTTTATTAGGTTGAAGCTAGCTGATATGCTCAAATTAATACCCTAAAAATACTAAGCAGTAGTTGCAGTAAAGTAGGGATCGAACACAAGGACTCACAGAGACACACAATATATTATAAAGATGAGAATTAAGCTACGCTATCAATGATATTGAAAACTAAACGTAAACTTAAACGGTTGTAAATTCGATTGGAGAAAGCTAGGTTCAGGGTATTTCTCAGGAAATCAATGAATGCAGGTAAACTAACTAGTCAGGATTCAGATTTAGCGCAGTTCTTGAACTCAAATAACTAAGATAAAGCTAACCAACTCTCGTTGCGAAAACTATCTAAGTCTAAATCATAGAATTCCAAATCTCTTTGCGAATCCTAAAGTCTAAACCAGCTTTTAGTTCAAGTTTGATTTGTTCACAAAACAAGTAAACCAAATCTCTTTGCGAATAGTTATTTTGCTCACCTTAGGTTCTATCAGGTAATTAATCGCACTCTCGTGCCTAATCAATTATCCTAAGATCTAAGTTCTAGGTGATCAATCTAGAATTAGCTTTGCAAACAACCTATGGCGAAGAACTAATTCAGATGGTGAATCCTAATCAACTAATCAACCTAGCATTCAAGGAAATCCCTTATGAGAACCCTAAACCTAAAGTGGATCTACTCAGACATGGAAATTGAAGCAATAAGCATGTTTGAATAAATCATCAAATAAAACAAAAAGAGTATCAAGAGGGTTCGAAATCTTCTCTCGGACGAACAGAGTTTCAGACTTGTCTCCCTTCAAAAGCTCTCTCACAAAAACCAAATAAAACCAAAGTATCGCCATCAAAGTGGCTGTAAAATCCTATTAAATAACCTACATCACGTTGTAAATAATAAAGTCTTCTGGGCCATTTCGCAATTCTTCAACTCTTCATTAAAGTCGCGGGTTGTGTCTGCTTCGATGAGTATCGACCGATACTAGGCAGTATCGATCAACACTGAGACTTCAAATCGGGTACTCAGCTACACGAACGTCTGTTTTGCTCCAAAATGCTCCAGAAAGCTCAAATATCTCCAATTATGCTCCAAACGTGCTAAAACCTATAAAAGACTCTAAACCACTACAGAATAGTAGAAAGACTCTATAAACAGACTTATATCATGACTTAAACGGGGTAAAAACCATGATATATCAACTCCCCCCAGACTTAGCCTTTGTTTGCCCTCAAGCAAATAAAAGACTAAACCAGAGAAAGTGGTTTGAAAACATAGAGACTCACTTGTTCTTGAAATGTTGCAATGACCCTTTTCCCAAGCACCCAAATGTCACCTAACCAGCTTTTGATCTAACCACCATGTACTTCTCCGTAGACATTCTCAGCTTCCCAGACTACACACATTATATCACAACATCATTCAATCAAGCCTTCCTCGCCAGTTTCATCGCTGTGATTAATACCAAGAACCTTCTAGATCCTTTTCCATACAATATCATGATAAGGAACCACCCTTTTTCACACTTTCTGGTATTATTTCTCTCCCCCAGACTTATTTCTCATTATATCTCTTGCATATACATATTAAGGTTCGAGACGCGAGTATTGATGGTGTTTACCACCGAATCCCCGGTTCTTCCCTCAAAAGTAATCAAATGTGTAGGCGAATAATGGTGTTACATGAAATTTTCCTAACCTCGCTTCCACCTTTGTGTGATCATTTCCTCTGAAGTAGAATAATGGGATCGCTGGAAATTTTCCTAACCCTCTACTCAGAAGAAAATCATTTCATCTTTTAATGCATCTTATTAACTTGTAACAGGGAGAGAAATACCATTATTTTAAATGCGTGGGGTTCCTTTGTCAGATACGAATGAGGAATCAAGCTCTATGGACATCAGTCTCATCGATGAAGTGCAAAAATTTGGCTCAGGCTTGAAAGAACTTTGCTGGAAACATGAGTTTCTTCTAGTTAACTGGTCAGCCTTTGGATTTTTCATTAGTCGATCTAGAACTGATTCTGTAACAATGGTCACTTAGAAGCAAGGCCAGATCAATAGATTCAAGAAAAAGATCACAGTCTCCAACAAAGTTTTGACTCAATAAAATAGGTTTTGACTCAAAAGCGACTGATTCTAAGAAAAACAAAAACAATATCAGCGACTACCTCCCCCGGACTTGAACAACACTGTCCCCAGTGTTATCTAGCCTCGAGTTGGTGAAAGAAAGAAAAATAACAGAATAAAATTGTGAAAAAAGAAGTTACCGTGCTGGAACATCGAGTATCGACCGACACACGGTCTGGTATCGATCGATACCAGGCTTAAGTCGACATGATGAACCTTTCTCATTCGCAAAGGGTATCGACTGATACTAACAGGGTATCGATCGATACTCAGGAGATTTCGTGTTTGCTCCTTATTTATCCTGACACAGACATAAAACGAAAAAAAAAAGAAAAAGACTCAAAAACAAACTCACCAGTGGGTTGCCTCCCACCAAGCGCTCGTTTTACGTCATTAGCTTGACTGTTCGGACGATCAGGCCGGATAAGAATGAGAACTTGCGCCGAAACAAGCTCCACAATTTGACATTGCCAGCCTCAGAGTTCTGCTCATCATGCTCTCCACAAACTCATGTTCTTTCTCTTTCAGCTCCGAAGTGAGAATAACTCTAGCCGTAAAGAATGGTTTCGAAGTTCCCTTGCACTTCACTTTGTATTCTATCGAATCCCCATCACACTTCTGAGGGATTAAAGTCATAGAAGCAGCACCTTGCACTCCTTTGCTCTTCACCTTCTTCTTTGCCTTACATGTTTTGACGTCTTTCGTGGTGATGACAGAAGGACCATCGAGAAGGTCTATGACAGTTGGCTCGTCAGGAGGCTCTTCCAAAAGATCAACTACCAATGTCTCTCCTGTAACAACGGTGATGCAAGATATATGTGTGGGAGTTTCTCTAGGGATGGCTTTGTAGTACACCTCCTTGTCAATGTATGAGAATGAGATTTGCTTGCTGGGTGTGTCCATAATGGCGCCAACCGTAGCCATAAACGGTCTTCCAAGAATCAACTGCGTACGAGATTGTGCACTCATCTCCACAACCTGAAAATAAGTAGGAACCAGGCAATCTCCTACTTTAACCATCAAATCAGGGATTGCACCATATGGGAGTGAGGTGGAACTGTTCGCGAATGTGATAGATGACTTTGGAGATCGAATATCAGCTCCCAAACACTCTGCAATTGCCCTTGACATGATATTGACGCTAGCCCCTGAGTCAACAAGAGACTTTTTGAATTCAACTCCAGAGATAGAGCATGGAACTGAGAATATTCATGGGTCTTCCCTCTTGGTCAACTGTTTCAACGGTAGTGACTTGCTTCTTGCCTTGATAAAGAGTACTTCGATCTCTTCCAGCATTTCTCTGCAATCGCGGAAGTGACTCAGCAGAGGGCGGTACTCTAGAGCTTCTTCAAAAGTCAGTGTAAGGGGAATCCTTCGTACCATCTTCTCAAAGCCAAGCAGCTACTTTGGAGAAATGGGGTCTCTGAGGTGTCTGGGTGGTATGGGGTATGGTGCCTTGGGTTTGTAAGCTTTTTTGCACTCAACTCGGGTTTCGGTTCAGCAACTGGACTGGTATCGACCGACACATGGGTGGTGTCGATCGATGCTTTCGCTCTGGAATCGTCCTTGGCAAAACTTTGGACGTGTGTCGATCGATACAAGGGAGGATCGGTCGAGAGGTGGTGTCCGAAATCTCATCATCATCCTTGTCATGATTGACGAAAATCTCTGCAGTTGAGCTCTTCTGCACTCCTGGGTGTACGATCAGTCCCCTGACAGTGGCTGCATTCTGGGCTACCTAAGTATCCAGAATCTTCTGATGAATAATGAGAGTCTCGATTTTGCCATTCAGATCAGTGTACATGGCATCCAACCTCCTGTTGAAATTCACTGTCATCTTCTCCTGCCCTTGAACCAGCTGTTCAAAAATAGCCTCAATCTTACTCTCAAAAGTTCTGGGTGGTGTGGGTGGGCATTGATACATTTGATCTTGAAATCCAACTCCATCAATGTGGTTAACAAATTCCACTCCATCATTTTCAGCAAGATGAACAGCCTTCTGCTGCTTGCCCATCAACAAATTATGCACCGAATCCAGCTTCGCATGCACTTTAGCAATCTGTGATCCATCAACACCACCGTGCAGCCTTTTCCGCTCGAGGTCAGCACCCTTGGCACTATTGCTAGACGCCAAGTTCTCAATGAGTACATACGCATCGTCAGGATACCTCGTGTAGAAATTTTTATTGCACGCAGCATCTAGAGCCATCTGATACCTCCAATCAATCCCTCCGAAGAAAGTACCCAGCAGCTGAACCTGAGTGAACCCGTGATGTGGACAATCTCTCTGATAAGATCTGAATCGCACCCAAGCAGCCTTGAGTGCTTCTTTTGGACCTTGAGAGAATTGAGAAATCTTGTTCATGAGCTCCTCGGATCTTGCATCATCGAAAAAGTTGTTCAGGAATGCCTTCTTCGTCTGTTCCCAGGTATTCAGCGACCCAGTAGGTAACTGCTTCAGCCAGTAAGTTGCTTCTCCACCAAGAGAGTATGAGAAAATCTTGTAGAAGAGGTAATCATAGGATACTCCATTGCACTTGATGCTTGTAACCAAATCCTCAAACCTCTCAATGTGATCCATAGGGTGTTCATGAGAAAGACCATGAAAAAGATGCTGACCCACAAGAGTGAAGTATGCAGGTTTCAGCTCAAAGTTATTCCTCTGAAAAGCAGGAGGACGAATCGATGATCGATTTGTGTAAAACTGATCAGGCCTGTTGTACTCACCAATCGTTCTACCACGATTAACCACAGCGTTCCCTGCGTTCACAGCAATTGCAGGGACAATGATATTTCCAGCTTCATCAAGTCGCTGCCATCTCTCATTGCACAGTTGACCTTCTTGGTCTCTCAAAGCTCCAGCAGCATCTTGAATCAGAATCATTGTATTGTTCATCTCTGCTGGCTTCTTCGCTTTCCTGTTTGCACGTTACAAATTCACACCTGAAACACACTAGGCAAGGGACGTAAGTAACAAAAAACACGTTGAGTATCGACCGACACTGGGTGGTGTCGATCGATATCAACAAAAAGGGAACGACGAGTATCGACCGATACTAGATAGTATCGATCGATACCGACAAACTTCGTCGAAATTCTCAGACTAAAATCTAATGGCGAATTAAATCTCCGGCAACGGCGCCAAATTTGATATGCTCAAATTAATACCCTAAAAGTACTAAGCAGTAGTTGCAGTAAAGTAGGGGTCGAACACAAGGACTCATAGAGACACACAATATATTATAAAGATGAGAATTAAGCTAAGCAATCAATGATATTGAAAACTAAACGTAAACTTAAACGGTTGTAAATTCGATTGGAGAAAGATAGGTTCAGGGTATTTCTCAGGAAATCAATGAATGCAGGTAAACTAACTAGTCATGATTCAGATTTAGCGCAGTTCTTGAACACAAATCACTAAGATAAAGCTAACCAACTCTCGTTGCGAAAACTATCTAAATCTAAATCCTAGAATTCCAAATCTCTTTGCGAATCCTAAAGTCTAAACCAACTTTTAGTTCAAGTTTGATCTATTCACAAAACAACTAAACCAAATCTCTTTGCGAATAGTTATTTTGCTCACCTTAGGTTCTATCAGGTAATTAATCGCACTCTCGTGCCTAATCAATTATCCTAAGATCTAAGTTCTAGGTGATCAATCTAGAATTAGCTTTGCAAACAACCTATGGCGAAGAACTAATTCAGATGGTGAATCCTAATCAACTAATTAACCTAGCATTCAAGGAAATCCCTTATGAGAACCCTAAACCTAAAGTAGATCTACTCAGACATGGAAATTGAAGCAATAAATATGTTTGAATAAATCATCAAATAAAACAGAAAGAGTAACAAGAGGGTTCGAAATCTTCTCTCGGACGAACAGAGTTTCAGACTTGTCTCCCTTCAAAAGCTTTCTCACAAAAACCAAGTAAAACCAAAGTTTCGTCATCAAAGTGGATGTAAAATCCTATTAAATAACATAAATCACGTTTTGGGGCTTCTTGTAAATAATAAAGTCTTCTGGGCCATTTCGCAATTCTTTAACTCTTCATTAAAGTCGCGGGTCGTGTCTGTTTCGATGAGTATCGACCGATACTATACTAGGCAGTATCCATCGACACTGAGACTTCAAATCGGGTACTCAGCTACACGAACGTCTGCTTTGCTCCAAAATGCTCCAGAAAGCTCCAATATCTCCAATTATGCTCCAAACGTGCTAAAACCTGTAAAAGACTCTAAACCACTACAGAGTAGTAGAAAGACTCTATAAAATGAACTTATATCATGGCTGATATATCATGGTTTTTACCCTGTTTAAACCATGATATAAGTCCTTTTTATAGAGTCTTTCTAGTATTTTGGAGTCTTTTAGAGTCCTTTGCAGGTTTTAGCACATTTGGGGTTTTATTGGAGATACTGGAGCATTCTGGAGCAAAACTGAAGTCTGACCCGATTTGAGCAACAAGCATCGATCGATACCCCTTGGTATCGATCGACACTCATCGAGAATTCATGGGCCGCGACTTTTTCCAAGACTTAAAGATTTGCAAAAGTGCCCAGAATACTTTGATATTTGCAAGAAGACCCCAGAACGTGTTTAGACTATATAATTAGGTTTTCAGCCATCTGTTTAGGCTATGCTTTATTTTGTTTTGATTTTAAGAGAGATCTTGGTGAGAAGAGAGACAAGTCTGAATTTCCCCTCGTCCGAGATCCATATCTCAAACATCTTGTTACTCTTTCTTATTATCTATTTGAGTATTTATTCAGCCATGTTTATTGATTCAATTACCATGTCTGAGTAGATCACCTGTTAGGTTTGGAGTTTTCTCATAGGGATTTCTTTGAATGCTAGGTT
>PKML01043636.1:85581-141802 GCA_002933935.1 Eutrema yunnanense
TTCGCCAATCGGTCAGCGATTCGTCCTCCTGCGTATGAGAGGAATGACTTCGAGCTGAAACCTGCTTACTACACTCTAGTAGGACAGCATCTCTTCCATGGTCTTCCTCATGAACATCCAATGGACCATGTAGAGAAGTTCGAGGACTTGGTCACTAGCATCAAGAGCAATGGAGTGTCCTACGACTACCTCTTCTGCAAGCTCTTCCCCTACTCTATAGGTGGAGATGCTACTTACTGGCTGAGGCAACTGCCTGCTGGATCGCTGACTAATTGGGAAGACACTAAGAGAGCCTTCCTGATTAACTTCTACGATGATGGACGATCTGAAGATCTGAGGAATAAGATCTCTACTTTTTCTCAAGGACCTGCTGAGGCGTTCAAGGCTGCTTGGACAAGATTCAGATCGTACAAAAGAGATTGTCCACATCATGGATACTCTGATATGCAGCTGCTGGGTATCTTTTTCAGAGGAGTAGATTGGAGATATCAAATGGGTCTGGACGCTTCCAGCAATGGTAATTTCAATACCAGATATCCTGAGGATGCTATTGTGTTGATTGAGAACTTTGCCTCTAGTAGTAGCACAAAGAGCGCAGATTTCGAGCGCAAGAGGCTGGCTGGTAATCAGGATGGGTCGCAGATCGCTGAAGTTAAGGCTCAGCTGGATTCGATGCATAGTCTTCTGCTGGGAAAGACAACAAAGGCTGTTCATTTTGCTGAAGATGTTGAGGTATTTAATGAGGGTGAAGCAGAGGATGTCAACTATATTGGTGGTTCTGGCTTTCAGGGACAGAAGAACCAATTCAGCAACAATCGGAGCTTCAACAACAACTTCCAGCAAGGAGGATTCAACCAGAAGCCAGCCCAAAACAGCGGTTACACTAGGAACTACGGAAGTTCCTCCTACGAACCTGTGCCTGCTAAAACATCAGAGAACAAGATTGAGGCCATGTTCGAAACACTCGTTCAAGGACAGCAGCAGATCACAGCAACCTTCAATGGAAAGATGGACGCCATGTACAAAGATCTGAGTGGAAGGATCGATGCTATTGGTATTGGTCAGAAGAACCTGGAAACTCAGATAGCTCAGACTTCAGAAAATTCGAGAAGACAAGAAGGTTTTCTTCCAGGACAAGGAGAGAACCCAAGGGCACACATCAATGCCATTACATTGAGAAGTGGTAAGGAGGTCACTTCAGGAGCGAAAGTAGACCAAACTGCTGACAATTTCGAGTGGTCTGACGATGAAGACACTGAAATCGCCAAGGCATCGATCGACACTACTCAGCATCGATCGACACCGATCGCGATTCTCAGACGGAAAAACTCAAAATCCCGTGTATCGATCGATACCCCCCTGTATCGATCGATACCGAACCTGAGGACGATGCAGAACTTGAGGTTACGAAGGAGAAGGAGAAGGCTAAAGCACTACCAGAGAGAGTCTACATCCCGAGGATACCTTATCCCATAGCTCTTGGGAAGACTAAGAAGGAGGTAGAGGACACTAAATGCAAGGCAATTTTGGACAAGCTGGTTGTTGAACTTCCCTTCATCGATGCTATCAAAACTTCTGCAGCCTTCAGAAGATATGTCAAGAAGATGGTGTCCAGCAATGTGAACCTTGAAGACGGTTGTCTGATGATCACTCATGAGTGCAGTGCAATCCTAAACAACAGGATCCCAACGAAACTTCCAGATCCAGGGAGCTTTGTCTTGGATTGCACAATCGATACTGACAGGTTTGAGCGTTCTCTTTGTGACCTTGGCTCAAGTGTCAACCTCATGCCTTACTCGGTTGCTAAGCGAATGGGGATGACAGACTTCAATTCTACGAGGATATCGCTCATACTCGCTGATCGTTCAGTCAGACTCCCAGAAGGATTGCTCGAGGATGTTCCGATTATGATTGGGAATTGCTTAATCCCAACTGATTTCATTGTCTTGGAGTATGATTCGGAACCCAGAGATCCTCTCATCTTGGGGAGACCATTCCTAGCAACAGCTGGTGCTCTGATAGATTGCAGGAATGGAAAGATAAGTCTTAACATTGGTGAGTTGGTCATGACTTTTAACATGGAGAAGATGATGAAGAGACCAACCATCGATGGACAGACTTTCTTCGTTGATACCTTTTGTGATATTGCTGAGGAGTACTTCCTGGAGATGCATCCTGAGGACCCATTGGAGAGGGCATTGGTCTGTTCGGCTGAATCAGAGGTTAAGCCAAACGATGCTGCTGCTGAATACGGAAAGATACTCGATTCAGCACGACCAGTATCGATCGATACCCACCTGGTATCGATCGATACCCTGCGGCCAGAAAGAAGTTTGGCCGAGAGAACTATGCAAGCTGCTGGGCTTGGAGATTGGAGCGAGGAGAACGCTCCTAAAGTGGAACTCAAACCACTTCCTGCGAATTTAAGGTATGGTTTTCTTGGTCCTAATTCCACGTTCCCAGTAATCCTTAATGCTTCTTTGAACAACGTAGAGGTTACCTTACTGCTAAGCAAGCTGCGCAAGTATCGCAAAGCTCTTGGCTATTCTCTTGATGATATTTCAGGTATATCACCGGATCTGTGCATGCATAGGATTCATCTTGAGGACGAGTCAAAGGCTTCAATTGAGCATCAAAGGAAGCTGAATCCGAACCTGAAGGAAGTGGTTAAGAAAGAGGTCATGAAACTCTTGGATGCAGGAGTTATCTATGCCATCTCAGATAGCTCTTGGGTCAGTCCAGTGCATGTTGTCCCTAAGAAAGGAGGGATAACAGTGGTGAAGAATGAGAAGGATGAGATGATTCCTATAAGGACTATCACTGGACATCGAATGTGCATTGACTACAGGAAGTTGAATGCAGCTACACCGAAAAACCATTTCCCATTGCCATTCATTGACCAGATGTTGGAGAGATTGGCCAGCCATCCCTACGACTGTTTCCTTGATGGATATTCAGGTTTCTTCCAGATTCCTATCCATCCAGATGACCAAGGGAAGACCACTTTCACATGTCCCTATGGCACATTCGCATACAGGAGAATGACGCTCCAGCCACTTTTCAAAGGTGTATGATGTCTATCTTCACAGACATGATAGAGGATTTCATGGAGGTGTTCATGGATGATTTTTCAGTATATGGATCATCATTCAAGAACTGTCTGGCCAACTTGTGTAAGGTACTCCAGAGATGTGAAGAGAAACACTTGGTCCTTAATTGGGAAAAGTGTCATTTTATGGTTCAGGATGGAATTGTACTTGGGCACAAAGTCTCTGAAGCTGGAATCGAAGTTGACAAAGCCAAGATTCAGGTTATGACAAGTCTCCAGCCACCGACTTCAGTGAAGGATATTAGGAGTTTCCTTGGTCATGCTGGATTTTACAGGAGGTTTATCAAAGATTTCTCCAAGATAGCACGTCCACTCACTGCTTTGCTGTGCAAGGAGATCAAATTTGACTTCACACCTGATTGTCTTGCAGCCTTTGAGGAGATCAAAATGGCTTTGGTGAGTGCTCCTATTGTGCAACCTCCTGATTGGACTCTACAATTTGAGATCATGTGCGATGCTAGTGACTTTGATGTTGGGTCAGTTATGGGTCAGAGGAAGGATAAGAAGCTGCACGTCATCCACTATGCCAGCAGGACTTTAGATGATGCTCAGAGGAACTACAGCACCACAGAGAAGGAACTACTCGCAGTTGTCTTCTCTTTTGAGAAATTCAGATCCTACTTGATTGGGAGCAAGGTGGTTGTTCATACTGATCATGCTGCTCTCAAGTATCTGATGAACAACAAAGATCTCAAGCCTCGTCTTTGTCGTTGGGTTCTCTTGCTACAAGGATTCGACATCGAGGTTAAGGACAAGAGAGGCATAGAGAACGGGGTTGCTGACCATCTGTCGCGGATGCGGATCGATGCAGACGTCCCTATTGATGATCAACTACCTGAGGAAGCCATCTACATCATAGAAACTGGTTTCCAGACGAATCTCGCCCAGAATCAGCAATTTTCCCGAGTTGCAGGTTTCGGTATCGACCGAACCTGTTTGGATTGTTGATCATCCTGGAGTTTCTGAAAACTATCTCATCGCTGCAGTCGATTCTGATAGTCCTTGGTACGCTGATATTGCCAATTACCTCGCTGCAGATGCAGAGCCAAGACACCTAAAGAAGTATGACAAGAAAAATTTCATGCGTGACATAAGGAGATTCTACTGGGATGAACCTTACCTGTACAAGCACTGTTCTGATGGTATCTACAGGTGATGCATTGCTGAATCAGAAGTTCCAGATGTCTTGTTTCACTGCCATGGATCCGATTATGCAGGACACTTTGCGACTTTCAAGACAGTGTCCAAGGCTCTTCAAGCAGGCTTCTGGTGGCCTGCCATGTTCAAGGATGCTCATGCTTTCGTTTCACAGTGTGATGCTTGTCAGAGGAGAGGGAAGATCAGTAAGAGACATGAGATGCCACAAAATTTCATCCTTGAGGTTGAAGTTTTTGATTGCTGGGGCATCGACTTTATGGGTCCCTTTCCTTCATCACAGAAGAAGAATTACATCCTGGTTGCTGTGGACTATCTGTCCAAATGGGTGGAAGCGATAGCTAGTGAGAAGAATGACTCTGCAGTGGTTCTTAAGCTGTTTAAGACCATCATTTTTCCTCGCTATGGAGTGCCTCGAATTGTGATAAGTGATGGTGGCTCTCACTTTATCAACTAGGTTTTCGAGAGGTTATTGAAGAAGTATGGTGTAAACCATCGTGT
Source organism: Eutrema yunnanense (assembly GCA_002933935.1). Lineage (NCBI taxonomy): Eukaryota > Viridiplantae > Streptophyta > Magnoliopsida > Brassicales > Brassicaceae > Eutrema > Eutrema yunnanense. The sequence goes on from PKML01043636.1 coordinate 90,347, forward strand.
AGCCACTCCATATCACCCTCAGACAAGTGGGCAGGTCGAGGTCTCCAACAGGCAGATCAAGGAGATTTTGGAGAAGACTGTGAGTGCATCTAGGAAGGATTGGTCTACAAAGTTGGATGATGCGCTTTGGGCATACATGACTGCTTTCAAGACACCGCTGGGAACTACACCTTTCCAAATGCTGTATGGGAGAGCATGTCATCTTCCTGTGGAGATTGAGCACAAGGCTGCTTGGGCAACGAAGATGCTGAACTTCGACATCAAATCTGCTTCTGAGAGGAGATTGATTCAGCTGAACGAGCTGGATGAGATCAGGCACCACGCTTATAAGAACTCAAGGCTGTACAAGGAGAGAACCAATGCCTATCATGATAAGAAGATCATCTCCAGACACTTTGAACCAAACGACCAGGTACTTCTGTATAACTCTCGTTTGCAATTGTTTCCTGGTAAATTGCGTTCTCGTTGGTCAGGTCCCTTCACAGTCAAAGAGGTTAGACCACATGGTGTTGTAGTGCTGTTCAATCGCAAGGGCGAAGAATTCACTGTCAATGGACAAAGAGTGAAACATTACTGGGCGAAAGCCGAGATTCCAACAGGGCTGATAATGCCTTTGGATGATGCACCAACAGCCTGAATGGCGTTACAGTCAAGCTATTGACGTTAAACGAGCGCTTGGTGGGAGGCAACCCACTGGTGAGTCTGTCTTTGAGTCATTTTTGGTTTTTATTTTCGTTTGTTTTGAGTTTGTGTCAGGATGAACAAGGAGCAAAACTCGAAATCGCCTAGTGTCGATCGATACCCCCTGGTATCGATCGACACCAATCGCGGATGAAAAGTTCGTCAAGTCGATTTAAGCCTGGTATCGATCGATACCAGGCTGTGTGTCGATCGATACTTGACGTTCCAGCAAGGTAACTTCTGGTTTCTCTTCGTTTATCCTTTTCTTTTGTTTTATTCCAACGACTCTAGGCTAGATAACACTGGGGATAGTGTTGTTCAAGTCTGGGGGAGGTGTCTGCTGACAAAGTTTTTGTTTTTCTTAGAGTCAATCGTTTTATTGAGTCAAAATTTTGTTGGAGATGATGATCATGTGCTTGAACCAATTGATTTGATTTTGTTTTTGAGTGCACAGTGTTACAAGATCAGTTCTAGATCGACTAATGAAAAATCCAAGGGCTGACCAGTTGACTAGAAAACATCCATGTCTCCAGCAGAGTTCTTCTGAAGCCTGTGCCAAAAAATTTTGCACTTCATCAATGTGGTTAGTGTTTTTAGAGCTTGATTCATCATTCATATCTGATAAAGGAACCCATGTGTTTAGTTATGGTATCTCTCTCCCCTGTTATAAGTTGATAGATAAGAGCATTAAAAGATTGAAATGATTTTCTTCTGAGTAGAGGGTTAGGAACATTTCCTGCGATCCCATTATTCTACTTAAGAGGGGATGATCACACAAAGGATTGGAAGCGAGGCTAGGATTTTCCTATGATGCCATTATTCGCCTACATCCTTTGATACATTTAGAGGGAAGAACCGGGAATTTGGTGGCAAACACCATCAATACTCGCGTCTCATACCTTGATGTGTATATGCTAAGCTGAAAATAAAAAAAATAATAATAAGAACATAATAAGAAATAAGTCTGGGGGAGAGAAATAGATACAAAAAGTGTGAAAAAGGGTGGTTCCTTTGTCAAGATATTGTCTGGTAAAAAGTCTAGAAGGTTCTTGAATATTAGCTACAGAGATGAAACCGGCGATGAGGGCTTTACTTGGACAATGCTGTGGGATTTTGTGTGGAGTCTGGAAAAGCTGCGAATGTCTATGGAGAAGTACATGGTGGTTAGATCAAAAGCTGATCAGGTGACATTTGGGTGCTTGGGAAAAGGGTCACTTCGATGGTTCAGGAACAGGTGAGTCTCTACGTTTTCAAACCTCTTTCTCTGTTTAGTCTTTTATTTGCTTGAGGGCAAGCAAAGGCTAAGTCTGGGGGAGTTGATATATCATGGTTTTTAACCTGTTTAGACCATGATATAAGTCCTTTTTATAGAGTCTTTCTAGTATTTTGGAGTCTTTTAGAGTCCTTTGCAGGTTTTAGCACATTTGGGATTTTATTGGAGATACTGGAGCATTCTGGAGCAAAACTGAAGTCTGACCCGATTTGAGCAACAAGCATCGATCGATACCCCCTGGTATCGATCGACACTCATCGAGAATTCATGGGCCGCGACTTTTTCCAAAACTTAAAGATTTGCAAAAGTGCCCAAAATACTTTGATATTTGCAAGAAGACCCCATAACGTGTTTAGACTATATAATTAGGTTTTCAGCCATCTGTTTAGGCTATGCTTTATTTTGTTCTGATTTTAAGAGAGATCTTGGTGAGAAGAGAGACAAGTCTGAATTTCCCCTCGTCCGAGATTCAGATCTCAAACATCTTGTTACTCTTTCTTATTATCTATTTGAGTATTTATTCAGCCATGTTTATTGATTCAATTACCATGTCTGAGTAGATCACCTGCTAGGTTTGGGGTTTTCTCATAGGGATTTCTTTGAATGCTAGGTTGATTTTCTGTTAGGATTTATTATCTGAATTAGTTCTTCACCTTAGGTTGTTCCCAAAGCTAATTCTAGATTAATCACCTAGAACTTAGATGTTAGGATAATTGATTAGGCACGAGAGTGCAATTAATTACCTGATATAACCTTAGGTGAGCAAATTGATTATTCGCAAAGAGATTTGGTTTAATTGATTTGTGAACATATCAAACCTGTTATTAAAGCTGATTTAGATTTTAGGATTCGCAAAGAGATTTGGAATTCCTAGGATTTGGATTTAGATAGTTTTCGCAACGAGAGTTGGTTAATTATATTTTAGTGATTTGAGTTCTAGAACAGTGCTTAATCTGAATCATGTTAGTTAAATAGACTGCATTCATTGATTTCCTGAGAAAAACCCTGAACCTATCTGCCTCCAACTGAATTTACAACACTTTTACCTGCAATCTTGTTTTCAATTAAATATTTTGGTTTAGCTTGTTTCGGATCTACATAATCTAGTGTGTGATTCCTGAGTTCTTGTGTTCGACCCCTGATTTACTGCAGCAACTGCTTTAGTACTATTTAGGGTATTAAATTGAGCATATCAATGGCTTAAACGGGGTAAAAACCATAATATATCCCTAGCGCTAAATTCTTCGGCTCCCTTAGAGAAATGGGCGTTTTATGGTAGGTCGGTCCACTCACGGGTTTTCCATTAGTAATAATCTGCGGTCAATCTCTGTTAAAACGATCACTATAAGATGGTGTCACACGGTTAGTTCCAAAAAAAGTTCATAATTTCCAACATAATAGTTTTGACTCAATAAAACGACTCAAGAAAAAACATTTAAATGACTCAAGAACAAAAATAAAAATAACATCACAGAAAAATAAAATGCGTTAGTAAACGATTAATCTCCCCCAGACTTACTTCGCACCGTCTCGGTGTGAAAGTGAGCGATAGAAGGGAACAGACAGAGTCGATAAAATAAAAATAATAATAAAGAGAAAATAAATAAAAGAAATTTTGACGAAGGGACCTAGATCCGAACGTTATGGAAACGGAAGATGTAGTCTTGTTATCGTCGGATTTTCGAGAAAGCACCTCTGTCTCGTCGGAATCAGCTACGAACTCAACCACTTGCGGCGGATAGCTTGTGGTGTTGTCATCGGCAGCCTCTGTCTGATCGAAACCAGAGATGAGTGAGAGACTACCTAGCTCGTTGTCCACTTGTTTGGCTCCTTGGGTTGTTCGAGATTTCTTGAAGAAATGTGGTACAAACTTCTTGACCACCTTGATGAGCTTTGAGATCATCTCTCCTTGAGTGCGAACCTGGTCTTGAAGGAGTATCCTCTCCTCTCGTTCCTTTGCGATATTAGCATAGAACCATCGGTCCGTGCGGTTCCTCATTGGTGCAGTGATAGGCTGAACCAAAGAAGGAATACTGATACAAGGTTTTTTCCGTGTGTTAATTACTCATAATGCCTAAGTAGCATAAGAGGATCAATCCAATGGGTAGAGTTTCAAGCACAAGGAATACATAAAACTAAGTAAGTTAAGCAATTAAAGGTGGTTTTAGTTTTCTAGCAACCCAAAATGATTCAAATTAAAAGCAAGAACACAAGTAAACGATGCTAAATGAGATTAAAAAGATGATAAATGCAAGCTCTTGGATGAGGTTATTGATTTCAGATCCTCCCATGATCTATCTAGATGTCATTTCACACAAACAAGCAATTCCCTTAGCCTAGAACACATAAACAAGATTAAGCCACTCTCATGGTCTTAATCACTTTGTTAATCACCAAATCAAGATCAAACTCTTGTTTGTGATAAGATGATTAACAAGCTTTAATCATAGGTTCCTATGGCCCTAATACTCCTTAGACAACTACTTTCATTGGCTAAGCAAACAAAATCTCTTATTTAGTTCTTTGGGGAATTTCATCGAACACCTTGTGTGCATGAAATTCTCTATGATCTAGATTAGCTATCTCTAGCCTAATCTAGCATTATGAACACTAAATAAGATAGGGAAGATGTAAACTAATCCCTAGAAATCATAGATCTATCACGAAATTCCCCTAATCTACCTCATCCATGAGCTCTAAAATGAACTACTCACTAATCATGAAGAATACATCAAATCTCATGAAAGAGGTGATGTTAATCATGATTAGAGAATAGGAATGTGAAAGATTAAAAAAAGAAACAAAAATATAAACTTAAAGTTTCATAAAAAGTGTATGATCCCTCTTACAAAACACAAGAACGAGGGTTTTACCCTAAGGAAAGGGATAAGAAAAGAGATAAACCAAGAAAATAGAGTTTTTGGGCTAAAATAGTGAAAGGAGGCGAACCGGGTCGACCCGGGACAAACCGAGTACCGACCCGGTCGAAATGGGTCAAATCTGGTCTTGAGTGGCTCAATACCAATGTGTCACAAATCGGTATTGCACATCGGTATTGGACATGGGTTTGTGCTGATGGTGGTGTTGTAGAACTTTCGGTAAAACCACGATATCTCCTGTAATACTTGTCCGAATGGCATCAAACCACTTCCTGTGGACATCTAACTAACTAGGCTACAACTTTTATGAAGAACACTGAGGCTATTTCGTATTGGAGACCCTTCGTCCAGTCAGGTCTTTCAGGCATGTCTGGTGGCTTCGGCGAGACGGACATAAGCACAGTAAAACGGCCGTATCTAACGAACCACATATCCGAATGACCTGGAACTACCTCCTGTAGTCCTCTAACTCACTTGGCTACAACTTTCGTGAAGCCCACCGAGGCTAATTCGGATTGGAGACCCTTCGTCCAGCCAGGTCTTTCAGGCACGTCGGGTGAGCTCGGCTGGTTTAGGTGAGATAAGTGTTACACCGATCAGTCCGACGGACTTGTGACGTCGGTGTAATCCCCTGAAGCTTCAATACCGATGTAATTTGTTGCACCGACTTGTGACTTCGGTGTTGAAAAAACTCTCTCGGACAGGCGGACCTATCTCTGGTAAATCAGCCATATCTCTCAAAACCACACGTCCGAATGACTTCATTCTAGCTCTTGTGGACAGCTAACTCTTTCATCTACAACTTCCATGCAGACCATTGAAGCTGGAGCTGACCTGAAACCCTTCGTCCGACCCGTTCATTCAGACACTCCGGACAGACTCTTCTTTCTCTTATGCTCCATAACTCCAAACATCATCAACTGTCTCCAAAACACCTAAAAACACTCCAAATGCAGGCAAAACTCAATAGGACCTAATGTAAAAACCTAATACTATAATAAAGATCAAAATGCTATAAAAACTATGCAAGACACTTCCATGAGACACAAAACAATAACATAAATGCATGTTAAAACGGGTAAAATATGGGAATATCAAATACCGGATGATAATGCACATGAGATCGAGGGGCGTCGAGGCGCTACAACGTTGCTAGCGTTGCGTGCTGATTTTGCTCGAGCTTTGTAGAAAAATCTAATCTCTACAATAGGATCTCCCGGTGTACGTATGAACCACATATTTGTAGAAGGGTTGAAAGAAGGGTTACCGTCTCGTAAACGAGGAAGGGTCTCGCATGGAAGAAGGATGCATTGTGCCTCCTTTGAAGAAGGCGGCGTGAATATGTAAGCAAAAAATCTTGGACTCTTAAAGCCAACCAGCGAGATAACCTTTCCTTTGAAGCCCAGCGAGGTCGAGTTTGTTCTCATATTGAAGCGGTTCTTCAGTCCCGAAATCAACACCACAATGCAGGAGGATCGCGGTGATAATGCCTCCAAAGTTGTTGTAAGCATTGCTTTCCTTGCGTTCCTTTGAAGCGTCATGCTTAATTGCGATAAAACGTCTAACAATGATTGAGCCGAGATTGGAAAACCGATTTGTAAACTATGATAAAACGGTGTTGGATCGACAGAAATATCTTAGGGTATGCTCGATTCAATCACGATCCCTAAGCTCTTAGTAATTATTTTTAGATTTCAACTCCACAAACTGAACATAATAAACGGCGTAGCCTACTTTTTTACATCCTACGCACCAACAATTTATACACTCTACCCGTAGCTTTCGTCTATGGCCGCACGGAAAATCGTGTTGTTCGCACTGATTCTTCTTAATTCACGGTACTCCGTAAGTATACTTTCGATAGAAGGAAGACGAGAGGAAAGAGATAGAGAGAGAGATGAAGATGATGTTTAAGAAAACTAATAGAAAATCTCATTGATGTGTCTTGGACGAAGATGAGATCGTCGCAGGTATTGTCGGAGATTTTTAGATTTAAGGATTTTTTTTTTTGTTTTTTTTTGTTTAGGGATTGTAATCGGTATTCGGATGGGTGGGGAGTATTCAGGTTAATTGGTTCTAATCGGGTTGTAATCGGTTTGATTTTGGTTTAGTTTCATGTTTATGTAGTTAAAACTGAATCGGTAAACAGTAAACCGAAATTAATCGTGGGTTGTGTATAATTTGGTTTCGAACTTTCATTTGGTGGATAAATAACTTTCGAACTTCTAATATGTGGGGATATAAGTTTTAAATTTTCAAATAATGGGGAACTAAGACGAAGCTGTAACTTTATGTGGATTTGTTACTATATGATACTTTTGAGAGGGAAATAGGTTGTTTGTCCTTGTTTTTTTTGTGTGTAAACCTTATTTTTTATTCATTTAAACTTTACGATTAAATTCAGAAACAAAAATTATCAAAACTTTTGATTTATACAATAAAACTTAAAATCAGTGGAAGATAAAGATGAATAAGACCATCTCCAATGTATTGCTCTATTTTTTACTCTAAAATAGATTTTGGAGTTGAGTTTTACTCCAATGCCACTCTATTTTAGAGTTAAAAATAGAGTCATGAACAAAAAAAATAGAGTTGACTCTAAATATAGAGCCAAATATTAAAAACTCTATTTTTGGCTCTAAAATAGAATTGGGTTGGAGAAGAATTGACTCTAAAATAGAGTTTGGAGCAAAAAATAGAGATGGGTTGGAGAAGAATTGACTCTAATCATCGTAAGCATGTGACATCAAATCCAGAAAGCTACATTGATGCGTCGGCATAAAGTTCATGGCTTGGCACGAGAGAAGTAACTTAGCCACCTTAAGTTTTGACGTTGAAAGATTGTCCCTACCTCCGAGTTTTGTCGAAACAAAACTTGTTACATCTTCTGATCCCGTGCAAATTGCTATACAAGATAACAAAATAGTTAGGGGGAATAGAAAGTTTTCTTTGTTTTGAAACCGGGAAAATTTCTCCTCTCAGCTTGATACCGAGGAAAATTCTCATCTCACAGAGATGGAAGGTGGTGGTAAAATTCTCTCCTCGAAAGAGGAGGATGGTGAAAACGATCTCTCCCAAAAAGAGGAATTTGATCCGAATGAGTTTTCCATAACGGAGAATATTGGAATTGATCTCTGCGTCGTAACTGTGGAAGGTGCGGGAAGGTACAAGCCTGGCCTAAATTTGACTTTTAAATTAAAGATGTACTATACAGACCTTTCAACGGGGAAAAGCCCAGTGGGCTAGATTCTTGGCCCATGCCCAAGTCGTTGAAGTCACACTAATTCTTCCGGCAAAGAAGGCGACGAAACACAAGCATTAGCTCGTCACATTGACGAAGCTTCTCGGAGGGTATGACTAGAGGAGAAGTTTTGTCTTCTGAAGATTTGCCGGTGAGGAATCTCTTGTGGCGGATGGGAGTGAACCGGTGGCGAGAGCAACTGCAACACATTGAGATGATTTTTAGCAATGGAGTCGGATATGCAACAAGGGAGATAAATAGGCAGCGAGGGGGATAAGAATCCGGAGGATCAGGGGGATCCAGCGGTGTAAGAGGCTTCTATGGAGCCGGCAAAGTTATCACCTGGAGACGTGAGAGATTCGCCGTTATATCCGGCGGAATCGAGGGCTGAAGAGTCACCGTTGATTAAACTGGAAACAACATCCATTGTCCCCGACGAGAGGCACATCATCGCCGGAGCTTTGTCAAAAGTTCTTCCCAAGGAGGAACAAGATTTTTCGTGGATCGAGGAGAGCTCCCTAGAGGAAAATACTTCTTTTTCTTTTTAGGAAAAATGATTGTCACCTATATGATATTGACTGTCACATGACTACACATCCTAACTTTAGAAATGTATTTGTAATTACATGGTGACATGCACCAACTAACATAAGTTATATTGCTAACACATAACCATCAAATTGCAAATCATTAGCGTTAATATCTAACAAAATCCGTCTAAATTTGGTTGAATTGGGATTTAACTCGGTTTATACCCAATCTTATTTCAATCCAAATTCTTAATTTTTAAACCGGGTTAGAAATCAATTTGTATCGAATCGGATTGAAATCATGTTGGATTTAATCTTGATTTAGTCGAATTTAGACGTGACCTTTCTTGACTGGAGAGTATAAAACCACACACAACATTATCTCTCTTAGATATTTGTAATATTAAATATTTAAAAATTATATTTTTGTTTTTGGTAATATTGTGTGATATCTTAGGTATGGTAAGTCTGTTATTTCCCCAATACCTCTCAAAATGGTTGTATAAGAGAAGACAATGAATGCTTATAATTTCCAATTTCCACAGCTATTAGAATTGGATTACCTTCAAAAATAATTTTTTTTTGTGAAAAATAAAAACTCACTAAAGAAAATTGGATTACCTTTAAAAATCTGATTCAAAGAATGATGGAGGGATTCAAGCAACAAAAATCCTCGTCTTGCGGTTTGGGGTTCTCGGTAAAAAGAAGCCTCTACTTTCTTGTCGAAGGTTCATTGGGACATACTTCAGGTTCATGAATCGCTTCAGGCTTTCCCAAGTAGTGATGGGTGGCTCTTGATACTCCCAACGTACTGCATCCTCTCTTTGCCACCATGTGAAGGCTTCTCCGTCGACGTGGGTGACGGCCAGGTGTATCCTCTCCTCCTCAGGATAGTTATGGTATTCAAACCATTCATCTAAGTTTCTTTCCCAAGCTAAGTAAGCCTCAGGATCTCTCCTTCCTGCAAAGACATAAAGTTTTGGTTTAAAACTGTTAGAATCTTATGGTTGCAGCCTTGGTTCTGATCTTTTGGTGGTATGTCTTAGACGGTCAAGTGGTTTTGGTTTGATGTATTCAGCTCCTGGTTTATCTCTCGTCACATTTGCTTCATCCCACTGGTTCTGCTCCATGGGTGCTAAGGTTTCTCCGTATGTCTTTCCGATGGTTTTGAGTTCACCTCGTATTGATTGAATCATCTCCTTCGTCCTCATGACCTCTTGTTAAGTTTTCCGGGCTTCCAACTCAAAACCAATTGGCAATGAGTGGATTGGCCCAAGTCCCTTATATATTACTCAATGTCCCTTCCCACTTCCGATGTGGGACAATCTCCACACACTCCCTAGAGATTAAGGCATATGGCCCATTAATCTCTACCTAATCACAATACCTCTTGCTGGTTTTGGGCACTAGTTTTTGTGATGGAGCCTTGCAAAAACAAAAACAAAAACAAAAATTAATGATTAAGGATCGGATTTAATGGAACACGGTAAGGTATATTCGAAATTAAAAGCCAAATAACACAAAATAGGGCAGAAATCTTTCTACTGGGTTTTTCTGGTTTTAAAATTCAAATAAAAAGGAAATATAGAAGACCCTTTTTTATGATTAAGGATCGGATTTTTTCTTGTCTCAAATGCAAAACTACCATCAAATGAATTGTCTTTCAAAAATACAACCAAAATTAGATAATATACCTAAAATACCCTCAATTAAACTTAAACAAAAAGTATATATACCCGGAGATCTCGTCGCTGTGATTTTTTGCCGACGATACGATCTCCCCGGTGTTCACCGTCGCTCGCCGTTTCTCACCGTCTCTCACCATCGCTCGCCGTTTCTCACCGTCTCTCACCATCGCTCGCCGTTGATAAAACATCGACCTCACTCGCCGCCGGCAAAAGTTTTTTAAGCTATGATGCTTGGTTAACCAACTCCGATCGGAGAAGATTTCGTGAGGAGAATCACAAAATTGCTTTTTGTGGAAATTGAAATGTTTTTCCATCTGTTCTGGTAAGATTATTCGGTGTATCAATCTGAATCCTTATTCAATCAAAATCGGAAGAATTCTAGAGTATATGGGTATTGATTTTTTTTTTTGCACGCGATCTGAGATTCATGGATTAGGAAAGGAAACAACAGTTGTATCAAATTTTCCTTGAGCTGTAGTGTCTCACCAGAAATCATCTTCATGTCGAATCGGTTTTTGAAGCTTTAAATTATGAAGTCTATGGTGACTCTTGTCGTTGTTTGTTCCTTCCTTTTTCTCGTTTTTCATATCATTTTGGCGATGTCTCTTGATAAACCATTAATTTGATTTACAGGCTCACTTAAATCAGGCTATATCAATGGTTTCATATTATGCTTCATCTTCAGAGCCCCCACAGATTCGAGGAAAAACTGTCTACACTCAAATCGGTATAAGATAGTAAACAATTAGTCATCTATATGTCCCTGGAAATGTCATGTTAGTTAGGGAGTGGGATATCACGAAGTGTTATCAGATCATCTTACCACTATCATAAATAGTTACGTTTGATTCTTGCTTGATAAATATGTTTACATGTGCATCGATGAGTAGCACGAGAAGCGATGAATCACTAAAGATAAGACTCACTAAATACAAAAACATGAAACTTTGGGAAAATATCAAAATTTATAAGACTTTATAAAATTTTAAACACTTATATATGAATAGCTTCTCAAATGAGTTTTCTTGATTTATGTACATTGATTTACTGTTGTTCTTGTAACTAATAGTAATATTTTCTTATAGGCGGATACAAGCGTATTCGGAAAGTATTTATCCAGTTGGTGATTATGCATTTTTGGGTCATTCCACCTCATATTTCTGGTTTTGTTTGTCTACCACCATTTATTTGCATTCCTAGTGGCATACGGAAAAAGAGAGGATACCTTGCGTTTGGAAGTATGAGAAATCTCGCACCAAAACTAAATCTTATAAATGCAGCAGGTGTGGTCAGAGTGATCAAAACGAGACCAGATGTGTAGTCCCTATCTAATTCATCTTTTTATTTGTTTACTTGCTAGTTTTCAACAACATATTTTATTTTTAAGACTTCATACATTTTTGTTTGAAGACAATATTTTTTCTGGTTTGTATCTTTTAAAACCATATAAATCCTTTTAAATCCATATAAAACCACATAAAAAATATAATTTCTAAAAATCTTTATTATCTGAGGGGTTAGATTCGATCTCTTACATGGAAATTCCAATCACATGTTTTAACCACTCGAACAAAATGGCAATATTGAAATATCATTCTAATATAAACAATCTAAATCTCTTTTGGTTTTATAAATGTAGTAGAAGTTACCTCTGTAGCAAATTACAAGGAAATACAACATTCTTTTAAAATCAAAAGTGTGAAAGTCTAGAAAATCTTCGAATGGTTTACCAAATTGGTAAACATTCTTTAAAGCAGTTCACCAATATGAATTACAAATCAAATGTTAGCGTTAAGCTCCACTAAGTCCAGCGGGTTAGCAGGCCGGCCCGCGTCCTATTGGCCCGCCCCCGTGGCAAAAAAACATACATAAATAGAAATAGCTTTATCCAATCCATGTCCGAGTGATGAAGCATTGATACAAGTATCTAATTCGGATATTTATCTAATTATAATTATATTGTAGCCGATTTTTTGGGTTTCTGTTTGAGTCTCCGGTAATACCCGAACCGAACCGAGAAGCAAAACAAATATGTTGAAGACCCATTCGGGTAATATTGGTTAACCCAAACCGAACTGAACCTTGTATTTCGGGTCGGTTTGGATCGGGTCCCTCAGTTTTGGTTTTTATGTCCATGGCTAATATAAACCCATATCAAACCTTTTAAGGTCTTGTAAAACCATATAAATCATTTAATACGATACTTTTAAAGTCTTTTAAAACTATACAAAACCATGTAAGACCTTATAAATCCTTTTAAAGTAGTTTACCAATATGGTTTACAAGTCAAATGTTAGCGTTAGTATTATAGTTGGTTATCTACTTAGTTATCTATTGGATATTGGTAAACACTCGGCCGAAGCGACATTATTGGATATTGGGTGTTTAGATGGATTTATATGATTTTATATGTTATTTTATAAACTATATAAAACCATATAAATCCTTTTAAGAATATACAAAACCATAAAAACAACAAACTTCATTAAAGGAGGAGGAGGCCGATTGCTTCTACTATGTAGATTTTCAATTTCTTCTGGTGCAACATATACATCCACCGATCCCTGGCACCAATTAAATCTTTACGAAATCATATAAATCCTTTTAAAACTACATAAAACAATATAAATCTATAAAAATCATATGGATTTTTGGTGAAACTCTCTTGTTAAATTTTTATAAACCCATATAAATTCATAAAACCATATAAAAATATTGACGCGAAGAAAGCCCATGCATTTAATAGATACACACCTTAACCACTCGGCCAAAAAGACCTATTGGAAAACCATTATAGTATAAACCATATAAACCAGCTTCGGTTTTATAAACATTCTTATAAAGTTTTTTAAAACCATATAAAATTATTATTGTTACTAGTTTTTACAAACTTTCATTATAATGATTTTTTAAAACGTTATAAATTGGTCACATAACTAATGAATTGTTGGTGAAACTCTCTCTTAGACATCTTGTTAAATTTCTTAAAACCATATAAATCCATATAAACCATCTGAATTTTTGGTGAAACTCCCACGAGACATTTTTAAAAATCTTTATAAAACCATATAAATCATTTTAAAACTATATAAAACCATATAAATTTGTGCCGTGAATTGTACATTGAACCACAATGACCAGAAAAAACTATATGAAGGAAAAGACCATTTGCGAGAATCATAATTCATAAGCTTTCGACTAACCATAACTCCAAACTGTACAAAACATGCTATTAAATCCATATACTATCGTTGTCACGATGTTTTTTTTTTTTTTTGGATGAAATGTGAAATTTATTAATCATCAAAGAAAAAATATATACAAAGTTTGGCCATGTTGGGCAGATCGATCAAGATAATGGAAAAACAATTCAGACCAAATGGGGAAAAATTTGGCCGTGAGAGAAGAGGTTTACAGATACAAAATCAGCTTGTACTGTGTAATCCCATCGCTATCCATCGGTGAAGCGGATTGCTTAGGTTTGTTCCGGGCGTTTCAGTATGCGTTGACAAGCGATTCTTCATCTCGATGTCGATCAGACGAGCCAACCTGAGAGGAGATAAGAACGGTCGTTGATGTCTTCTTCCATTACGTTCTCTCCAGACTCCATAGATTACCGCTTGAAATGCCATTTTAATTAGCAGGGAATCCATTTTACTGAGGCGATTACGTTCGAGCGATTCCAGGGTCCATTCCCAATCAGAAGAGATACGATTGCCGAGAAGTCTCGCACATAGCGTAGTCCAGACTGTGTAAGAATAGGGGCAGGCGAAGAACAGATGGTCTCGTGACTCGTTTGGCTCTCCGCAGAGGGTGCACGACTGAATTATTCCCCAGGCTCTAGTGCGAGTACCCGTAGCGAGTCTGTTTCGGATCGCCAGCCATGTGATAAAGGATTGGCGAGGGAGAGCTTCGGCAAACCAGACTGTTTTGTACCAGGAAACAACTGGTTTCGACAACCGGAGTTGGTCCCATGTTCTCCTTGTGGAGAAGAGGTCTTTGTAATCGTCCCTCCCCTGCTTCCATAGGTGGATATCGGGGCCGGCTAGATAGTCTGGTGGAAGGAGAGCTAGAATCCTCTGAATCATTTGTTGCACTTGAAGGCCACGACATCTACGAAATGTCCATGAAGAATCAATTCCTACTTCAAAGACCAAGGCCGATCGGGGAATACCAAGGAGCCGAGTCCCTACATCACCTGTGGCGTCAATAAGGCGACCCATATTTGCCCAATTATCAAACCAAAAATATGTCGACTTCCCATCCTTTATCTCAGTTTTTATGAAATCGTAAGCCAAGGGTCGCAGTTTGAGCAACTTATTCCATACCCAAGATCTGCGGCTTCCTTCTCTAACATCCCAAAATGAAGCTTCTCTCAGCAGGTACTGTCGTGTCCAAGCAACCCAGAGGGATCCCGAATTGGAGATCAACCGTCAAATTAGCTTCAGAGAGAAAACTCTAGAGACACCCTGTAGCCGTCGGATACCCAGACCGCCTTCTCTTTTTGGGGAACACAGATCATCCCAGGAGACTTTCGCTTTTGACGAGGTAAGCGGTGAACCCGACCACAGAAAAGCGGAACACAGACTCTCAATGGTGTCGTAACACTTCTTGGGTAGCCGGAAAGCCGCACTCCATAAATTTGTGATGCTCATGATGACAGATTGGATCAGTTGGAGTCGGCCTGCAAAGGTTAATGTCTTGCTCGCCCAACTCCCCATACGAGACCGAATTTTGTCAATAAGAGGCTCATAGTCAAGGCGCTTCATGCTCTTTGTAGTTAGAGGGAGACCCAAATATCGAATAGGGAGTTGCTCTATCGGTATACCCAGAGTCGTGGCTCCTAGTTGGAGAGACGATGTTATTCGGCCCGCCATGAACAGAGAGGACTTCGAGGGGTTTATGGCTAATCCCGATTCCCTACCAAAGTCGTTTAAGATGTCAATTGTTGCTATGAGTGATCTCTCAGAGCCATCCATAAATACAATCAAATCATCTGCAAAGCTTAAGTGATTCAGTTTTATCTCGTGACAATATGGATGGAACCCAATTCTTTCACTCAAAGCAGCTTGGTCCAGATGGAGTGACAGCACATTTATGGCTATGACGAATAGATATGGGGAAAGGGAGCATCCTTGTCTAAGGCCTCTCGAACTCGGGAAGAACCCCTCAATCTCACCATTGACACAGACAGAGAAGTGGGATGTGCTGATGCAGCTTGAAATCCAGGAAATAAACAGAGCCGGAAGCGCCATGGCTTGAAGGGCTGCAATAATAAAATCCCATCGCACAGTGTCAAAGGCTTTTAAAATGTCGATTTTCAGGGCGCATCGAGGAGATATGGAGTCTTTATGATAGTCATTCACAAGCTCTGTAGCAAGCAACACATTTTCAAGTAAGAGACGACCGTGAATAAACGTGCTCTGGTTTGGATTGATGGCCTCGGGGAGGATCAGTTTTAACCGTTGAGCTAGAAGTTTGGAGATGATCTTGTATAGAGTATTGCAGCAAGCGATTGGGCGAAAGTCTTTCATACGATGCGCTTCCGTGATCTTCGGAACAAGAGTGAGGATAGTAGCATTTACCCCATGAGGCATGAAACCGTTCAAGAAAAAGGATTGTATTGCCACAGTAACATCAGCCCCCACAATCGGCCAAGCAGCCAGGAAGAATTCTTTGGTAAAGCCATCCGGGCCAGGTGTTTTATTTGACGGCATCGAGTGTAGAATCTTCTTTATATCTTCTTCCGATACTGGGCTAACCAAAATATCTGCGAGCTGCGATGGGCACCGATAGGAGATCAGGTCTGAGAGATTGGGAAGAGGGACATCAGATTGTTGCACTTTTTGGTGAAGAAATCGCTTGAAGTGGCTTACTGCTTCTTCCTTAATCGCTTTTGGGTCAGTAATAGTTGTTCCCTCTTCAGTTATCAGCATTCGCAAGGCGTTCTTAGCCTTTCTTGTTTGCACGATGCGATGGTAAAAAGACGTGTTCCGGTCTCCATGCTTTAGCCAAGTTATCCGAGATTTCTGCTGAAAGAATTGTTCTTCTATGTTTACCAAATGGATCAAGTTTGCCGAAGCTTCAGATTTTGCAACCGAGTTTTCTGGTGTGGGATCGAGTAACATTTGGTTCTGCCGGTCACATAGGAGCTCAAACGCTTCTCGGGTTTTGCGAATAATATCTCCATACTTGTCTCGGTTTAAGCTCCTGAGAATAGGCTTGAGAAGTTTCAGCTTCTTATGGAGCATATGTAGCGCGGCTCTGGAATGATAGAGAGTTGGTGTGCTCTCCCAAGCGCAAGATACTGAGTGTAGAAAATCTGGGTGCTCAACAATGTAGTTGAAGAACTGAAAGTGATGACGTTTACCCATACCAGGAGAGCTGTCTAGATGCACGACACATCGGGCGTGATCTGAGATACCATTGGCTTCAAAACTTGCAAATGAGTTCGGGAAAGAGGTAATCCAAGCTTCGTTTACCAGTGCACGGTCGAGTTGTCACGATGTTGTTGGTGTGGAGATTCTGTTTTGAGGGCATATAAACTTTTTAAAAAAAAAGTTTTTACAAACCAATTGATAAACTTTTATAAATCATTCTACAAACATCGATCCATTTATAAAACATTAAAAAACCGTATAAACAGATTTATAAATCTATTTCAAAATCCTTCCGACAATTACAAAAAAACACAGTTTTTGCGACCACCAAAAAAGTCCCAAAATGGTCGCAAATGACTCATTTGCGACCATTTTGGGGCTAAAAAAGTGATCGCAAATATTTGGTCGCTAAATAAAGTAGTCGCAAAACAGTCGCAAATTTGGGACTGATATGTGACTATAATATCAGTCATAATTTAGAGACTGATTTGCGACTACTTGTAAAAAAAAAATTAAAAAAAGACAAAACAAAAATTCCAAAAAATATATTTTTATTTATTAAATTAATTAATTAAAAAAAAATAAAAAAAAATAAAAAAAAATAAAAAAAGAAGATTGACACGTCACAGATCTGCTCGCCGCCGAAGATCTGCTTCATCTTCACTCGCCGGCGGATCTGCTCTTCCTGCGCCACAGATCTGCTCCTCCGGCCAGACTCCCAAGCCTCGTCGGCGGTGAGCTTCCTTTTCTTCCTTCTCATCGATCAGATCTGTAAAAAAAAAAGAGTTAGATAAACTCAATTAAAAAGGGAAGAGAAGGAAGAGAATGAAGAGTATGAAACCTCGCCGGCGGTTGTTGTTCTGATCAGTGACGGATCTAGAAAATATTCTTAGTGATGACAAAAATAAAAAAAAATACAATGTCTTGATCCAACCGGCAGACTAGTCGCGATTAAACCGCCTAATTTTGTTATAATTTTTTTTATTTTCTATTAGCCCTTGATCCAACAAGTTTGGTTGGGCCTAGGCTTAAAATAGAGCTCGTAAATTGTTTCTCCTCTTATCTCTTCAACCAAACATTATTATATACATGATCTTTCGGTCGCTTTTGTTGTGCTACAATCGATGTGGGACTTTGTTCTTTTTGTTGATCACTAGATTTTTTCCAAGCTGAGTTTTTTTTTGTTTTAGTTTTTTTTTTTAAATACACGCTCGTTTCCCAGCAAAAATCCATGTGGTGGCAATATTTATTTTTGTAGTGGTGACATGATTTTTTTTTTTAAAACAAGTATTAATAAAAAAAACAATTTGAGTGGTGGCAACTGCCACCTCCCTAATCAACGTAGATCCGCCCCTGGTTCTGATGGATGTTATGTGGATCAAGTTGAAACCTTTGGAAGAAGAAGAAGAAAAATAAAAAGAAGAAGAAGATCGCAGGAAGGAGAGAGAAAAAGAAAAGAAAAATAAATTAAAAAAAAAAGAAAAAAAAAACAGTTTAATTAATCCTCCTCGTCACAAGGAACTAGCCAATAAGAAGCTTTCATTATTTTTGTCATTTGGTCGCAAATTAGTCGCAAATTTGGGATTCTTTTGTGACTACTATTAAAAAGTTGACTGGGGTTGCTAAACGGTCACAAATTTGGGACTATTTTGTGACAATCAAAAATCTCTACCCTAAACCCTAAACTTTAATAACCTAGAAAGTTTGAATATGACTTTACAATGATTTTGTGTATATAGCAATTTAAAAATATGTTAAAACTTGAAAATAAATAAATTTTGAGATAATTTTTATCTTTCAAAATCATTTCTTATAAAACAAATGTAACACTTAGTAGATGTTATGATTAGATTGAAATTTTTGTAAGTGTTATATTTTTTGTTTTATTTATTTGATGTTTATGTGTAAGATCTAGTTTACAATTTAAGATTTAGAGTTTATGATTAAGGGTTAGAAGTTTAGGGTTTAGAATTTAGGATTTATGATCATATTAAAAAAATTTGTAATTGTTGAATTTTTTTTGTATATTATTTGATGTTTATGTGTAAAATTTTGTTTACAATTTAAGATTTAGATCAAGTTTATGATTATGGGTTAGCAGTTTAGGGTTTAGGGTTAAGGGTTAGATGTTTATGGTTTATAATTTAGGATTTATAAAATGATCCTGGCATTTGATCTCCTGGATTTATAAAATGACTCGAGATCATGATTATCAAGATCGATGTCGTTGGCAAGGCTGGATATGGAGCTGATTAGATACTGTTTCTTCCTCTTAGAACTGTTTGGACAGTTTTTTGCGAAATGTCCTTCTTTGTGGCACAGAAAACATCTTGTTTCCTTTATGAAGGATCGCTTCTTTTTGAAGAACCTTTTGCGTCCGAACCTCCTAAAGTGGGGTTTATTCGCCGACTTCTGGAAACGGCGAGTTTTTCTCTTACTGTCACACGAGCAGTGTTTTTTGGACTTAGAGCATTTGATTGATACTTCCGGCCTTGCGCACACTTTAGACAAGTGTTTGGAATTATCCATAAATTCTGTCCAGAACTCCTTTTGTTTGCAAAGTTTATCGAGCGTTCTGAAGACGTATTGCTGGATTTGACCGATGGAAATTTCTTCTATTGATTGGCCTTGTTCTTTGATGTTGAGCTTTGTTTGATGGCTCAGGTAATCATCAATAGAGGAGAGGTAGACTTGCTTTAGGCTTGGATTGTTGAGGCCGTTTAGCGCATAGTACGTTCGTGTTTGTCGCTCGAAGTGCTTTGCGAGGTCTCTTTTCTTTAGAGAACAGCATTTCGCTGCAAAGTATTCCTCTTGTAGTTGATATTTGAGGTGGCTTGGGGTGCCTATGAATTCTCGGTGTATTTCTCCGAGCAGAAGTGGAATAGTAGTCTGGTAGACTTGCTGTTGTCTGTATTCGCCAAGTGAATTCCAACATTCCTTAAGTGCACCTGAAAATCGTGCCGTGAACTGTTGTATGACGAGTGATGATGAAGAGGTGATAGCTTCGGAGTTCATCCATGTATGAAATTCGTCCAAGTGTTCGTTCTATTTCTCGAAGGGAGTGTCGTCGAACGTGAATGTTATGACTTTTGAGGCGAATTATCGTGCTGGCCTTTCGTGTTCTTGGAAAGGTGTTCTATCCATCTCGTCATCGTCGGAGAACACTTCGTCTATATCGGGTTCTGTTTTTGATGTTTCTCCAATAGCGAATTGCCTTGGTATGGATTCTTCTTCAGATTCAGTTGTATAGGAGGAGCTTGAGTCTGAGAAGCGAATGATCATCGGCGTTGGATGAGGAATCTTAGTTGATTCTTGCGTAAGAGCGTACTCTTGCTCTTTTGGTCCTTTGTCTTGTTCCGCTAGATGATTCAGTACGTTGGACATTGTAAACTCCGTAGACTCGATCATGCCTATATCCTTTCCTTTTCTTTTGAGAGAATCTTGACTGGAGTGAGAGGAAGTAGATTTGTGGGTTCTTGTTGTGTTGACACGGAATTCTGATTCCTTTTGTCTTCTCACCCTTTCTCGTACGGGTCGTGGTTTGAACTCGCTTGTAGGAGATACACCGTATCTTGTCGTGAACGCTTCGTCCGAGGATAAGAATCCGGGGACCGGGTGTCTTGTATTCCCGTATTGTTCTCCCGAAAGGAATCCTGAGGAGTAGGATCCTGGATGCATGGGCATTGTTGATGGCAGATTTCCGAGATGAGGAAAGTACGTGTTTGAGGAGTTTCGTTGTTGAACCATACTTTCAAGGTACCGTTGGAGGTCCTTTAATTGAAATCTGAGATTAATCATCTCAGCTTCTTTTCCTTGGAATTGAGATGTGTTGACCATCATATGCTGGGCCATAGTCATCATCTCTTGATGGAGAGTATCGAGTCGCTTGTGAATCTCTGAGATTGAGTTCTGAAGAACACTCAATCTTTTGGTATATCCCTCTGCAAACTGATCGATTTTTTGATTAATCGTTGTAAGCAGTTGGTTCTGAGCCATGGCGTTATCCGATTGCCAATTAAGAACATTTTCTCCTTGACTTAGTTGATCGGGCCCGGTGGGGTTGATCGCTTTGGAAAGTACCTTTGGAGAGTGGGATACGTTATCAGTGATAAAATCCTTTGTTGGAGGAAAGTTATATGTTCCTATCATCATGATTTCTTGCTCGGATGACTCCTTTTTATCAGAGTATTGGACTATGTATTCATACCGTCCTTTGCCTTCGCCGAGAGGACCAACTGTAGGATCTCCTTCAAGATATCTTTTGTATAAGGGATCTTTCTTCTTTCTTCGTCGTTGGCGAATTTCGTCCTCAGATTCATACGAATCTTCTAGGCAGGCTGAGCATGAGCAAACATCAAAGTATTGATGGCCATCTTCGTCTTTGAAAGGATATACTATTTGTCCGTATTGACCGAAAGAAATAGGCTTCGGATACTGTTCTTTGTATGGACCTTGAAATTCGTGTTCTTCAATTTGAATTGCAAATTGTGTAAACAATTGTTTCCGGAACGAGGACGATCTTGGTCTGTCAAACTTGATTTCCGTTGTTCCATCATTGCGTGATTGGAAGCTTACTTTGGATGTTTGGATCGGCGTCTCGGATGCTTGATGCAACTTTTCGTAGCTCGTTACCCATGATTCTGGTATTTTCTTGACCAATTCTTCTCGAGAGATTTGTCGAGATATTTGAGTAGTGCTTGGCGCTTGCGAGGCTGATGAGACTTCGAGATAAAGAGCTTCGTCAGATGAGGGTAGAACAAGATCTAGAGCATGGTCTTGAACACGATAGACGATTTGGTGATGTAGCGTTGCGACAACGCTTTTTTCTTGCATAGGTGCTCCTATGATTTGCAGTTGAACCTTCAGCGTCTTGAGCAGATTTGGATCTTGAAGTGAGACATTAAAGTTTGGAAACAGCGTTACGAATACTGTTCTGGCGTTTAATGTTGTTTGCACCGTGCCGATGCAGGCTTGTTGATATGATTTTAGTCTAGAGTCGACTAGAGCGATCCGTGCTACTACCGGTAAACCTTTTCGAGCGTGTAAGGTTAGCCCGATTCTTACCACCCCGAAACGGAGGTGAGTGTATCATTGTTGTTGCCATAACTTCGGTAGCTCTTATGGGATATTGAGCGAGATGAATTGTTCTTCCTCCGTGGCTGGAACTTGGCAAGATGAGAACTTGCTAGACTGAACATACTCGCTGACTCTCCGGCTTGATGATGGGTGTATGAGCTGTCGGACGTTTTTGACCGAGAATACACCAGGTTTTTTGGCAAAATACTCATATGGATTTACAAGTGGTAGTGTGGTTTCAGGCATTTGATCTCCTGGAACATACTCGATTTCGTACAAGGAATTAATATTAGGAAATTTTTTTTGGCTTTTTGATTTTTGTAAAGTAGAAATTGCAAACTGAGAATCGATTGCTAAAGGGTTTGAAATTGACATGTTTAGATAAACGTTTTCAGTCAATCAGACATAAACAAAGATTCATTCCCTCAAATCACAGGTTTTTGGCTCTGATACCAGATACACAAGTGCATGAGTAAACTTGAAACCGAACGACTAAAGCGTGTTGAAGATCGTATGGGTTAGACGAAGATCGTGAGAGTCGTGTTGATAGTTATGGGGTTCGATAATTGTCCAGGTAAAGGGAGCATAAGCGGCACTTACCTGGCCTTGGCTCAACCACTGTTAGGACCCTTATCTCCCCACACAACCGTCGTATTGACTCACACAACCGTCGTATTCACCCACACATCCTAAATTATAAACCATAAACATTTTATCTGGTATCAGAGCCAAAAACCTGTGATTTGAGGGAATGAATCTTTGTTTATGTCTGATTGATTTGAATGTTCTGAAAACGTTTTTCTAAACATGTCAATTTCAAACCCTTTAGCAATCGATTCTCAGTTTGCAATTTCTACTTTACAAAAATCAAAAAGCCAAAATTTTTTTCCTAATATTAATTCCTTGTACGAAATCGAGTATGTTCCAGGATATCAAATGCCTGAAACCACTCTACCACTTGTAAATCCATACGAGTATTTTGCCAAAAAACTTGGTGTATTCTCGGTCAAAAACGTCCGACAGCTCCTACACCCATCATCAAGCCAGAGAGTCCGCGAGTATGTTCAGTCTAGAAGGTTCTCATCTTGCCAAGTTCCAGCCACGGAGGAAGAACAATTCATCTCGCTCAATATCCCAGAAGGGCTACCGAAGTTATGGCAACAACAAGGATACACTCACCTCCATTTCGGGGTGGTAAGAATCGGGCTAACCTTACACGCTCGAAAAGGTTTACCGGTAGTAGCAAGGATCGCTCTAGTCGACTCTAGACTAAAGTCATATCAACAAGCCTGCATCAGCACGGTGCAAACAACATTAAACGCCGGAACAGTATTCGTAACTCTGTTTCCAAACTTTAATGTCTCACTTCAAGATCCAAATCTGCTCAAGACGCTGAAGGTTCAACTGCAAATCATAGGAGCACCTATGCAAGAAAAAAGCGTTGTCGCAACGCTACATCACCAAATCGTCTATCGTGTTCAAGACCATGCTCTAGATCTTGTTCTACCCTCATCTGACAAAGCGCTTTATCTCGAAGTCTCATCAGCCTCGCAAGCGCCAAGCACTACTCAAATACCTCGACAAATCTCTCGAGAAGAATTGGTCAAGAAAATACCAGAATCATGGGTAACGAGCTACGAAAAGTTGCATCAAGCATCCGAGACGCCGATCCAAACATCCAAAGTAAGCTTCCAATCACGCAATGATGGAACAACGGAAATCAAGTTTGACAGACCAAGATCGTCCTCGTTCCGGAAACAATTGTTTACACAATTTGCAATTCAAATTGAAGAACACGAATTTCAAGGTCCATACAAAGAACAGTATCCGAAGCCTATTTCTTTCGGTCAATACGGACAAATAGTATATCCTTTCAAAGACGAAGATGGCCATCAATACTTTGATGTCTGCTCATGCTCAGCCTGCCTAGAAGATTCGTATGAATCTGAGGACGAAATTCGCCAACGACGAAGAAAGAAAAAAGATCCCTTATACAAAAGATATCTTGAAGGAGATCCTACAGTTGGTCCTCTCGGCGAAGGCAATGGACGGTATGAATACATAGTCCAATACTCTGATAAAAAGGAGTCATCCGAGCAAGAAATCATGATGATAGGAACAGATAACTTTCCTCCAACAGAGGATTTTATCACTGATAACGTATCCCACTCTCCAAATGTACTTTCCAAAGCGATCAGCCCCACCGGGCCCGATCAGCTAAGTCAAGGAGAAAAGGTTCTTAATTGGCAATCGGAAAACGTCATGGCTCAGAACCAACTGCTTACAACGATTAATCAAAAAATCGATCAGTTTGCAGAGGGATATACCAAAAGATTGAGCGTTCTTCAGAACTCAATCTCAGAGATTCACAAGCGACTCGATACTCTCCATCAAGAGATGATGACTATGGCCCAGCATATGATGGTCAACACATCTCAATTCCAAGGAAAAGAAGCTGAGATGATTAATCTCATATTTCAATTAAAGGACCTCCAACGGTACCTTGAAAGTATGGTTCAACAACGAAACTCCTCAAACACGTACTTTCCTCATCTCGGAAATCTGCCATCAACAATGCCCATGCATCCAGGATCCTACTCCTCAGGATTCCTTTCGGGAGAACAATACATGAATACAAGACACCCGGTCACCGGATTCTTATCCTCGGACGAAGCGTTCACGACAAGATACGGTGTATCTCCTACAAGCGAGTTCAAACCACGACCCGTACGAGAAAGGGAGAGAAGACAAAAGGAATCAGAATTCCGTGTCAACACAACAAGAACCCACAAATCTACTTCCTCTCACTCCAGTCAAGATTCTCTCAAAAGAAAAGGAAAAGATATAGGCATGATCGAGTCTACGGAGTTTACAATGTCCAACGTACTGAATCATCTAGCGGAACAAGACAAAGGACCAAAAGAGCAAGAGTACGCTCTTACGCAAGAATCAACTAATATTCCTCATCCAACGCCGATGATCATTCGCTTCTCAGACTCAAGCTCCTCCTATACAACTGAATCTGAAGAAGAATCCCTACCAAGGCAATTCGCTATTGGAGAAACGTCAAAAACAGAACCCGATATAGACGAAGTGTTCTCCGACGATGACGAGATGGATAGAATACCTTTCCAAGAACACGAAAGGACAGCACGACAATTCGCCTCAAAAGTCATAACATTCACGTTCGACGACACTCCCTTCGAGAAATGGAACGAACGCCTAGACGAATTTCATGCATGGATGAACTCCGAAGCTATCACCTCTTCATCATCACTCGTCATACAACAGTTCACGGCACGATTTTCGGGTGCACTTAAGGAATGGTGGAATTCACTTGGCGAATACAGACAACAGCAAGTCTACCAGACTACTATTCCACTTCTGCTCGGAGAAATACACCGAGAATTCATAGGCACCCCAAGCCACCTCAAAGATCAACTACAAGAGGAATACTTTGCAGCAAAATGTTGTTCTCTAAAGAAAAGAGACCTCGCAAAGCACATCGAGCGACAAACACGAAGGTACTATGCGCTAAACGGCCTCAACAATCCAAGCCTAAAGCAAGTCTACCTCTCCTATATTGATGATTACCTGAGCCAGCAAACAAAGCTCAACATCAAAGAACAAGGCCAATCGATAGAAGAAATTTCCATCGGTCAAATCCAGCAATACGTCTTCAGAACGCTCGATAAACTTTGCAAACAAAAGGAGTTCTGGACATAATTTATGGATAATTCCAAACACTTGTCTAAAGTGTGCGCAAGGCCAGATCTATCAATCAAATGCTCTAAGTCCAAAAAACACTGCTCGTGTGACAGCAAGAGCAAAACTCGCCGTTTCCAGAATTCGGCGAATAAACCCCACTTTAGGAGGTTCGGACGCAAAAGGTTCTTCAAAAAGAAGCGATCCTTCATAAAGGAAACAAGATGTTTTCTGTGCCACAAAGAAGGACATTTCGCAAAAAAACTGTTCAAACTGTTCTAAGAGGAAGAAACAGTATCTCATCAGCTCCATATCCAGCCTTGCCAACGACATCGATCTTGATAATCATGATCTCGAGTCAGTGCTGTCTTATGACAGCGATGAAGAAGATGCGATATGCGGCTACTCAGATTCCGATATCTCGGAATCCTACAACGAAGAGGAAGAGTGCTGCTTCAAGATTACTCGAACTCCTCATACTAAAGAGATACAATCCCCACATCTACCAGTGATAATCTTTGATCCAGCGAAAATCAAAGATCCGGTCCATGCTATTGCTTTCATAGACACGGGAGCCCACACAACAATAATGAATCCCAAGGTACTTCCATCATCCATGTGGCGCCCGTACCGACAAGAGTTCAGGGTAGTAAATTCAGGATCATTATCGATCGAGCTCAAATCAAAGCCAATCACAATTGAGCTCTTTCGAGGATGTCAAATTACTACGGAAGTTCTGGGCTCCTCCGCACCCGGAAAAGACATAATTCTGGGATGGGATTTATACTATGCGCTAAAAAAGAACTTCGACATATCGATCGAGCCAAGAGGAATAAGATGGAAATCTTTATACAAAGCCTTCACAACAATACCCCGGTTATTCACAATTGAAGAGCTTCCATCCCCAGAGTTCAATAAGATCAAAGATGAAATCGCAGCAGATTCATGTGCAGAATCTCATACCGAGTTCCTTCAAATATGCAAGAACCCACTATGGTTAAACCAGGATTTTTTCGTGTCACTACCATTCAAAGAAGACATCCACTCGACACCAACGAAGGCGAGTCACGCAGGAATGCCACCTGCATTGCTTAAACTAGCAAACGAAGAGTGTGACCAACTGGTCAGGCAAATGGTAGTCTCATCGACTAACTCCCCATGGGCATGCAAGGCGTTTTATGTCAATAACATAGCAGAACAGGCAAGAGGAAAGCTGAGGTTAGTCATCGACTACAAACCACTAAACCAATACTTACAAGATGTCAAATTCCCGCTGCCAAATAAAAGGGCATTGTTTCAACATCTTCAAGGCGCAACGATCTTCTCTAAGTTCGATCTTAAATCCGGTTTCTGGCAAATCGGTATTACACCAGAAGAAAGGTTTAAAACGGCATTCTGTCTACCCAACCGTCATCTCCAATGGAATGTCTTACCATTCGGCCTCAAAACAGCGCCATCATTATTCCAACAAGCAATGTTACGCATTTTCAAGCCCCTGCTCCATACGGCCTTGATATACATTGACGACATCCTCCTATTCTCGTCAACCCAAGAAGATCATATACAAGCCCTTCGACAGTTTCAAGTCATAGTAAAGACGCATGGAATAATGCTCTCGGCCCGGAAAATGGTCATTGCCCGGCCCAACATCGAATTCCTTGGGATGCACATTGCAAATGGACAATTTGCCCCGTAAGCCCATCTGGCCACGACACTGCTGGAATTTCCAGACAGTGACCTCTCGAAAAGACAAGTCCAAGAGTTCCTTGGGGTAATCAATTACCTAAGCGACTTTATCCCGCAACTTTCGCAACTGACGCGTCCACTACAGAAGATGTTGTCTAAGAATCCTCCTTTATGGACAAACAGAGGCGGTCAAAAAGCTAAAGTCAGAATACAAAAGCTGCCACCATTAAAGATTCCCTGCGAAGGCACGCGTGTTCTCCAAACAGACGCAAGCGACAAGTATTGGGGGTTACATTAGTGGCAAACGTCAAATCTGTGGATAAAAAAGCGGACGCTTTAAAGATTCGGAGTTACATTATCACTCCACGTTCAAAGAAATCTTAGCTGTCAAACGAGCTATTGAGAAATTTGAGTTCTATCTGATTGGACACAAATTTCGCATCGAGATGGATATGTCATCTTTTCCAAAGATGCTACAGTTCAAGCAGAAGATGGTCCCACACCAACAGTTACTAAGATGGAGCGAATGGTTTTAAAAATACGACTTCGCCTCCTTCTATTTAAAGGGCACGAAAATTATTCTCGCCGACATGCTCAGTAGAAATCCTCTAAAGGAAATTCATATGATGGCAAGCTCCTCCGCTTCCGGAAGAGAATTCTATGATTTTGGTGCCAACATGCCCGGAGATGCCCATCAACTCGTCAACATGAAGATCATTCACGAGCATCTCAAAGAAAGAATTTTCAGGTACCAGTCAATCATCATATCAAAATATGGTGTCAAATGTCTGTACATCGCACCATTGGGGATCCATCCAGACCATCCGTTCGCGCATCTCTACAGAATCGAGAGTGCCGAAATACCTGAGGAAGTCCTCTGTTTCCTCCGGTATATCTGTTCAGTTTACACCATAGGCATCTCTTTCGATATACATTGGCTGTACCAATTCATCAACTCGCGCCAAGGTCACAAGGATTGCCTCTCCACGTTCCTAACATGGTTCGCACCACTAAGTGCCTGGAGTGGTAAGCTGAGAAAGTCAGCAAAAACGGTCAACATATCTTACAAGAAGCTAAAAGGGCAAGGGTGCCTCAACCCTTTCTTCAATCCTCACACGATATACTTCTTCCATCGCCCTATTCAAGTCAACGTAAAAACCAACAAAATGCATGCTCTGCCAACACTTATCCACCACGACGACTTCAAAAAGGGTATTCGGCCAGACTTCAACGTCTATGACAACAAAGGATTTGAAGACTTTCAAACGCATGCATTTCGCCTCAACAGTGCTAGGCAAGCGTTCCACATCCCGTTCACATTGAATTGGAACTACTATCCTATAGACTACCAGATGAGTCTAGACGAAGACCTACAGTACTTCGAAAGCAAACCAACCCCAAAGCAAATCCTACCGAATATGGTGGTCCCAACCCAATCAAATTTGGTGGTTCCATCACCAGCTCCGGTGACTAACCATGTTCCATCACCAGCTCCAACAACTAACCCTCCGGAATACTTCCAGGATGCACAGTCTCCGGAGGACTCGATGAATATCGACGAGATCGGGCAAAAGTTCGGATTAAACAAAGAAGAACCACATGATGATTTTGACGAACCAGAAATCGAATACAAATGTCCAGATGATTATTACGGATGCTGCGACGAGCATATCATCGAGTTTGAGATAGATCATTAAGGTGGTCAAAGTCAACATCATTATATCTACCTATGTATAAAAGTCAAATATATCTACCTATGTATAATTATGTTTGTGATGTAAGCGATGATGTAATCGCCTAAATAATGTATAATAAGTATGATGTAAGCGATGATGTAATCGCAACCAGGTGTGATGTAAGCGATGATGTAATCGCCTAAATAATGTGTAATAGGTGTGACATAAGCGATGATGTAATCGCTGAGGTAAGCGCTTATGTCAGCGCTCTATACCTCCACTATATATATGTGTGTACCCCCTTGTGAAATAAACAACTCATTTTCCCCTTAAAAACCTCTCTCTAAAAACCTCTCTCTATGAGTCTCTAAACTCTCTCTGGTTTTCAGACTTCTCTTCATCTTTCATAAACTATGGTTACTTTCTTTCTTTTCATGGGTTGAGATTATGTATATGTGTGCTTTCAATGAGCGAATCGTTTAACCGATACGACGGTCAATACGACGGTTGTGTGGGTGAATACGATGGTTGTGTGAGTCAATACGAAGGTTGTGTTGGGAGATAAGGGTCCTAACAGTAGTTGAGCCAAGGCCAGGGAAGTGCCGCTTATGCTCCCTTTACCTGGACAATTATCGAACCCCATAACTATCAACACGACTCTCACGATCTTCGTCTAACCCATACGATCTTCAACACGATTTAGTCGTTCGGTTTCTCGTCTACTCACGATTCAACCCTTGAGCGAGATGAATTGTTCTTCCTCATCTTGCCAAGTTCCAGCCACGGAGGAAGAACAATTCATCTCGCTCGAAGAATACTTTGCAGCGAAATGCTGTTCTCTAAAGAAAAGAGACCTCGCAAAGCACTTCGAGCAAAGCAAACCAACCCCAAAGCAAATCCTACCGAATATGGTGGTCCCAACCCAATCAAATTTGGTGGTTCCATCACCAGCTCCGGTGACTAACCATGTTCCATCACCAACTCCAACAACTAACCCTCCGGAATACTTCCAGGATGCACAGACTCGATGAATATCGACGAGATCGGGCAAAAGTTCGGATTAAACAAAGAAGAACCACATGATGATTTTGACGAACCAGAAATCGAATACAAATGTCCAGATGATTATTACGGATGCTGCGACGAGCATATCATCGAGTTTGAGATAGATCATTAAGGTGGTCAAAGTCACGTTTTTCTAAACATGTCAATTTCAAACCCTTTAGCAATCGATTCTCAGTTTGCAATTTCTACTTTACAAAAATCAAAAAGCCAAAAAAAATTTCCTAATATTAATCGAACCCCATAACTATCAACACGACTCTCACGATCTTCGTCTAACCCATACGATCTTCAACACGATTTAGTCGCACAACCGTCGTATTGACTCACACAACCGTCGTATTCACCCACACAACCGTCGTATCGGTTAAACGATTCGCTCTTTGAAAGCACACAGATACAGAATCTCAACCCATGAAAAGAGAGAAAGTATGATCGCTTCTTTTTGAAGAACTTTTTGCGTCCGAACCTCCTAAAGTGGGGTTTATTCGCCGAATTCTGGAAACGGCGAGTTTTGCTCTTGCTGTCACACGAGCAGTGTTTTTTGGACTTAGAGCATTTGATTGATAGATCTAGGTGCATTTTGTTGGTTTTTACGTTGACTTGAATAGGGCGATGGAAGAAGTATATCGTGTGAGGATTGAAGAAAGGGTTGAGGCACCCTTTCCCTTTTAGCTTCTTGTAAGATATGTTGACCGTTTTTGCTGACTTTCTCAGCTTACCACTCCAGGCACTTAGTGGTGCGAACCATGTTAGGAACGTGGAGAGGCAATCCTTGTGACCTTGGCGCGAGTTGATGAATTGGTACAGCCAATGTATATCGAAAGAGATGCCTATGGTGTAAACTGAACAGATATACCAGACGAAACAGAGAACTTCCTCAAGTATTTCGGCACTCTCGATTCTGTAGAGATGCGCGAACGGATGGTCTGGATGGATCCCCAATGGCGCGATGTACTGACATTTGACGCCATATTTTGATATGATGATTGACTGGTACCTGAAAATTCTTTCTTTGAGATGCTCGTGAATGATCTTCATGTTGACGAGTTGATGGGCATCTTCGGGCATGTTGGCACCAAAATCATAGAATTCTCTTCCGGAAGCGGAGGAGCTTGCCATCATATGAATTTCCTTTAGAGGATTTCTACTGAGCATGTCGGCGAGAATATTTTTCGTGCCCTTTAAATAGAAGGAGGCGAAGTCGTATTTTGAAAACCATTCGATCCATCTTAGTAACTGTTAGTGTGGGACCATCTTCTGCTTGAACTGTAGCATCTTTGGAAAAGATGACATATCCATCTCGATGCGAAATTTGTGTCCAATCAGATGGAACTCAAATTTCTCAATAGCTCGTTTGACAGCTAAGATTTCTTTGAACGTGGAGTGATAATGTAACTCCGAATCTTTAAAGCGTCCGCTTTTGTATCCACAGATTTGACGTTTGCCACTAATTTCTTCAAGTAGGACCGCCACCCAATACTTGTCGCTTGCGTCTGTTTGGAGAACACGCGTGCCTTCGCAGGGAATCTTTAATGGTGGCAGCTTTTGTATTTCTGACTTTAGCTTTTTGACCGCCTCTGTTTGTCTGTTTGTCCATAAAGGAGGATTCTTAAACAACATCTTATGTAGTGGACGCGTCAGTTGCGAAAGTTACGGGATAAAGTCGCTTAGGTAATAGATTACCCCAAGGAATTGTTGGACTTGTCTTTTCCAGAGGTCACTGTCTGGAAATTCCAGCAGTGTCGTGGCCAGATGGGCTTGCGGGGCAAATTGTCCATTTGCAATGTGAATCCCAAGGAATTCGATGTTGGGCCGGGCAATGTCCATTTTCCGGGCCGAGAGCATTATTCCATGCGTCTTTACTATGACTTGAAACTGTCGAAGGGCTTGTATATGATCTTCTTGGGTTGACGAGAATATGAGGATGTCGTCAATGTATATCAAGGCCGTATGAAGCAGGGGCTTGAAAATGCGCAACATTGCTTGTTGGAATAATGATGGCGCTGTTTTGAGGCCGAATGGTAAGACATTCCATTGGAGATGACGGTTGGGTAGACAGAATGCCGTTTTAAACCTTTCTTCTGGTGTAATACCGATTTGCCAGAAACCGGATTTAAGATCGAACTTAGAGAAGATCGTTGCGCCTTGAAGATGTTGAAACAATGCCCTTTTATTTGGCAGCGGGAATTTGACATCTTGTAAGTATTGGTTTAGTGGTTTGTAGTCGATGACTAACCTCAGCTTTCCTCTTGCCTGTTCTGCTATGTTATTGACATAAAACGCCTTGCATGCCCATGGGGAGTTAGTCGATGAGACTACCATTTGCCTGACCAGTTGGTCACACTCTTCGTTTGCTAGTTTAAGCAATACAGGTGGCATTCCTGCGTGACTCGCCTTTGTTGGTGTCGAGTGGATGTCTTCTTTGAATGGTAGTGACACGAAGAAATCCTGGTTTAACCATAGTGGGTTCTTGCATATTTGAAGGAACTCGGTATGAGATTCTGCACATGAATCTGCTGCGATTTCATCTTTGATCTTATTGAACTTTGGGGATGGAAGCTCTTCAATTGTGAATAACCGGGGTATTGTTGTGAAGGCTTTGTATAAAGATTTCCATCTTATTCCTCTTGGCTCGATCGATATGTCGAAGTTCTTTTTTAGCTCATAGTATAAATCCCATCCCAGAATTATGTCTTTTCCGGGTGCGGAGGAGCCCAGAACTTCCGTAGTAATTTGACATCCTGGAAAGAGCTCAATTGTGATTGGCTTTGATTTGAGCTCGATCGATAATGATCCTGAATTTGCTACCATGAACTCTTGCTGGTACGAGCGCCACATGGATGATGGAAGTACCTTGGGATTCATTATTGTTGTGTGGGCTCCCGTGTCTATGAAAGCAATAGCATGGACCGGATCTTTGATTTTCGCTGGATCAAAGATTGTCACTGGTAGATGTGGGGATTGTATCTCTTCAGTATGAGGAGTTCGAGTAATCTTGAAGCAGCACTCTTCCTCTTCGTTGTAGGATTCTGAGACATCGGAATCTGAGTAGCCGCATATCGCATCTTCTTCATCGCTGTCATAAGACAGTACTGACTCGAGATCATGGTTATCAAGATCGATGTCGTTGGCAAAGCTGGATATGGAGCTGATGAGATACTCTTTCTTCCTCTTAGAACTGTTTGGACAGTTTTTTGCGAAATGTCATTCTTTGTGGCACATAAAACATATTGTTTCCTTTATGAAGGATCGCTTCTTTTTGAAGAACCTTTTGCGTCCGAACCTCCTAAAGTGGGGTTTATTCGCCGATTTCTGGAAACGGCGAGTTTTGCTCTTACTGTCACACGAGCAGTGTTTTTTGGACTTAGAGCATTTGATTGATAGATCCGGCCTTGCGCACACTTTAGACAAGTGTTTGGAATTATCCATAAATTATGTCCAGAACTCCTTTTGTCTGCATAGTTTATCGAGCGTTCTGAAGACGTATTGCTGGATTTGACCGATGGAAATTTCTTCTATCGATTGGCCTTGTTCTTTGATGTTGAGCTTTGTTTGCTGGCTCAGGTAATCATCAATAGAGGAGAGGTAGACTTGTTTTAGGCTTGGATTGTTGAGGCCGTTTAGCGCATAGTTCCTTCGTGTTTGTCGCTCGAAGTGCTTTGCGAGGTCTCTTTTCTTTAGAGAACAGCATTTCGCTGCAAAGTATTCCTCTTGTAGTTGATCTTTGAGGTGGCTTGGGGTGCCTTTGAATTCTCGGTGTATTTCTCCGAGCAGAAGTGGAATAGTAGTCTGGTAGACTTGCTGTTGTCTGTATTCGCCAAGTGAATTCCACCATTCCTTAAGTGCACCCGAAAATCGTGCCGTGAACTGTTGTATGACGAGTGATGATGAAGAGGTGATAGCTTCGGAGTTCATCCATGCATGAAATTCGTCCAGGCGTTCGTTCCATTTCTCGAAGGGAGTGTCGTCGAACGTGAATGTTATGACTTTTGAGGCGAATTGTTGTGCTGGCCTTTCGTGTTCTTGGAAAGGTGTTCTATCCATCTCGTCATCGTCAGAGAACACTTCGTCTATATCGGGTTCTGTTTTTGACGTTTCTCCAATAGCGAATTGCCTTGGTAGGGATTCTTCTTCAGATTCAGTTGTATAGGAGGAGCTTGAGTCTGAGAAGCGAATGATCATCGACGTTGGATGAGGAATCTTAGTTGATTCTTGCGTAAGAGCGTACTCTTGCTCTTTTGGTCCTTTGTCTTGTTCCGCTAGATGATTCAGTACGTTGGACATTGTAAACTCCGTAGACTCGATCATGCCTATATCTTTTCCTTTTCTTTTGAGAGAATCTTGACTGGAGTGAGAGGAAGTAGATTTGTGGGTTCTTGTTGTGTTGACACGGAATTCTGATTCCTTTTGTCTTCTCACCCTTTCTCGTACGGGTCGTGGTTTGAACTCGCTTGTAGGAGATACACTGTATCTTGTCGTGAACGCTTCGTCCGAGGATAAGAATCCGGGGACCGGGTGTCTTGTATTCCCGTATTGTTCTCCCGAAAGGAATCCTGAGGAGTAGGATCATGGATGCATGGGCATTGTTGATGGCAGATTTCCGAGATGAGGAAAGTACGTGTTTGAGGAGTTTCGTTGTTGAACCATACTTTCAAGGTACCGTTGGAGGTCCTTTAATTGAAATCTGAGATTAATCATCTCAGCTTCTTTTCCTTGGAATTGAGATGTGTTGACCATCATATGCTGGGCCATAGTCATCATCTCTTGATGGAGAGTATCGAGTCGCTTGTGAATCTCTGAGATTGAGTTCTGAAGAACGCTCAATCTTTTGGTATATCCCTCTGCAAACTGATCGATTTTTTGATTAATCGTTGTAAGCAGTTGGTTCTGAGCCATGGCGTTATCCGATTGCCAATTAAGAACATTTTCTCCTTGACTTAGCTGATCGGGCCCGGTGGGGTTGATCGCTTTGGAAAGTACCTTTGGAGAGTGGGATACGTTATCAGTGATAAAATCCTTTGTTGGAGGAAAGTTATATGTTCCTATCATCATGATTTCTTGCTCGGATGACTCCTTTTTATCAGAGTATTGGACTATGTATTCATACCGTCCTTTGCCTTCGCCGAGAGGACCAACTGTAGGATCTCCTTCAAGATATCTTTTGTATAAGGGATCTTTCTTCTTTCTTCGTCGTTGGCGAATTTCGTCCTCAGATTCATACGAATCTTCTAGGCAGGCTGAGCATGAGCAAACATCAAAGTATTGATGGCCATCTTCGTCTTTGAAAGGATATACTATTTGTCCGTATTGACCGAAAGAAATAGACTTCGGATACTGTTCTTTGTATGGACCTTGAAATTCGTGTTCTTCAATTTGAATTGCAAATTGTGTAAACAATTGTTTCCGGAACGAGGACGATCTTGGTCTGTCAAACTTGATTTCCGTTGTTCCATCATTGCGTGATTGGAAGCTTACTTTGGATGTTTGGATCGGCGTCTCGGATGCTTGATGCAACTTTTCGTAGCTCGTTACCCATGATTCTGGTATTTTCTTGACCAATTCTTCTCGAGAGATTTGTCGAGGTATTTGAGTAGTGCTTGGCGCTTGCGAGGCTGATGAGACTTCGAGATATATATCAACTACAAGAGGACTACTTTGCAGCAAAATGTTGTTCTCTAAAGAAAAGAGACCTCGCAAAGCACTTCGAGCGACAAACACGAAGGTACTATGCGCTAAACGGCCTCAACAATCCAAGCCTAAAGCAAGTCTACCTCTCCTCTATTGATGATTACCTGAGCCAGCAAACAAAGCTCAACATCAAAGAACAAGGCCAATCGATAGAAGAAATTTCCATCGGTCAAATCCAGCAATACGTCTTCAGAACGCTCGATAAACTTTGCAAACAAAAGGAGTTCTGGACATAATTTATGGATAATTCCAAACACTTGTCTAAAGTGTGCGCAAGGCCAGATCTATCAATCAAATGCTCTAAGTCCAAAAAACACTGCTCGTGTGACAGCAAGAGCAAAACTCGCCGTTTCCAGAATTCGGCGAATAAACCCCACTTTAGGAGGTTCGGACGCAAAAGGTTCTACAAAAAGAAGCGATCCTTCATAAAGGAAACAAGATGTTTTCTGTGCCACAAAGAAGGACATTTCGCAAAAAACTGTCCAAACAGTTCTAAGAGGAAGAAACAGTATCTCATTAGCTCCATATCCAGCCTTGCCAACGACATCGATCTTGATAATCATGATCTCAAGTCAGTGCTGTCTTATGACAGCGATGAAGAAGATGCGATATGCGGCTACTCAGATTCCGATATCTCGGAATTCTACAACGAAGAGGAAGAGTGCTGCTTCAAGATTACTCGAACTCCTCATACTAAAGAGATACAATCCCCACATCTACCAGTGACAATCTTTGATCCAGCGAAAATCAAAGATCCGGTCCATGCTATTGCTTTCATAGACACGGGAGCCCACACAACAATAATGAATCCCAAGGTACTTCCATCATCCATGTGGCGCCCGTACCAGCAAGAGTTCAGGGTAGCAAATTCAGGATCATTATCGATCGAGCTCAAATCAAAGCCAATCACAATTGAGCTCTTTCCAGGATGTCAAATTACTACGGAAGTTCTGGGCTCCTTCGCACCCGGAAAAGACATAATTCTGGGATGGGATTTATACTATGCGCTAAAAAAGAACTTCGACATATCGATCGAGCCAAGAGGAATAAGATGGAAATCTTTATACAAAGCCTTCACAACAATACCCCGATTATTCACAATTGAAGAGCTTCCATCCCCAGAGTTCAATAAGATCAAAGATGAAATCGCAGCAGATTCATGTGCAGAATCTCATACCGAGTTCCTTCAAATATGCAAGAACCCACTATGGTTAAACCAGGATTTCTTCGTGTCACTACCATTCAAAGAAGACATCCACTCGACACCAACGAAGGCGAGTCACGCAGGAATGCCACCTGCATTGCTTAAACTAGCAAACGAAGAGTGTGACCAACTGGTCAGGCAAATGGTAGTCTCATCGACTAACTCCCCATGGGCATGCAAGGCGTTTTATGTCAATAACAGAGCATAACAGGCAAGAGGAAAGCTGAAGTTAGTCATCGACTACAAACCACTAAACCAATACTTACAAGATGTCAAATTCCCGCTGCCAAATAAAAGTGCAAAATTTCAACATCTTCAAGGCGCAACGATCTTCTCTAAGTTCGATCTTAAATCCGGTTTCTGGCAAATCGGTATTACACCAGAAGAAAGGTTTAAAATGGCATTCTGTCTACCCAACCGTCATCTCCAATGGAATGTCTTACCATTCGGCCTCAAAACAGCGCCATCATTATTCCAACAAGCAATGTTACGCATTTTCAAGCCCCTGCTCCATACGGCCTTGATATACATTGACGACATCCTCCTATTCTCGTCAACCCAAGAAGATCATATACAAGCCCTTCGACAGTTTCAAGTCATAGTAAAGACGCATGGAATAATGCTCTCGGCCCGGAAAATGGTCATTGCCTGGCCCAACATCGAATTCCTTGGGATGCACATTGCAAATGGACAATTTGCCCCGCAAGCCAATCTGGCCACGACACTGCTGGAATTTCCAGACAGGGACCTCTCGAAAAGACAAGTCCAACAGTTCCTTGGGGTAATCAATTACCTAAGCGACTTTATACCGCAACTTTCGCAACTGACGCGTCCACTACAGAAGATGTTGTCTAAGAATCCTCCTTTATGGACAAACAGACAAACAGAGGCGGTCAAAAAGCTAAAGCCAGAAATACAAAAGCTGCCACCATTAAAGATTCCCTGCGAAGGCACGCGTGTTCTCCAAACAGACGCAAGCGACAAGTATTGGGGGGCGGTCCTACTTGAAGAAATTAGTGGCAAACGTCAAATCTGTGGATACAAAAGCGGACGCTTTAAAGACTCAGAGTTACATTATCACTCCACGTTCAAAGAAATCTTAGCTGTCAAACGAGCTATTGAGAAATTTGAGTTCCATCTGATTGGACACAAATTTCGCATCGAGATGGATATGTCATCTTTTCCAAAGATGCTACAGTTCAAGCAGAAGATGGTCCCACACCAACAGTTACTAAGATGGAGCGAATGGTTTTCAAAATACGACTTCGCCTTCTTCTATTTAAAGGGCACGGAAAATATTCTCGCCGACATGCTCAGTAGAAATCCTCTAAAGGAAATTCATATGATGGCAAGCTCCTCCGCTTCCGGAAGAGAATTCTATGATTTTGGTGCCAACATGCCCGAAGATGCCCATCAACTCGTCAACATGAAGAT
This sequence comes from Eutrema yunnanense, assembly GCA_002933935.1. Lineage (NCBI taxonomy): Eukaryota > Viridiplantae > Streptophyta > Magnoliopsida > Brassicales > Brassicaceae > Eutrema > Eutrema yunnanense. The sequence continues at coordinate 128,553 of PKML01043636.1, forward strand.
CATTCACGAGCATCTCAAAGAAAGAATTTTCAGGTACCAGTCAATCATCATATCAAAATATAGCGTCAAATGTCAATACATCGCGCCATTGGGGATCCATCCAGACCATCCGTTCGCGCATCTCTACAGAATCGAGAGTGCCGAAATACCTGAGGAAGTCCTCTGTTTCCTCTGGTATATCTGTTCAGTTTACACCATAGGCATCTCTTTCGATATACATTGGCTGTACCAATTCATCAACTTGCGCCAAGGTCACAAGGATTGCCTCTCCACGTTCCTAACATGGTTCGCACCACTAAGTGCCTGGAGTGGTAAGCTGAGAAAGTCAGCAAAAACGGTCAACATATCTTACAAGAAGCTAAAAGGGCAAGGGTGCCTCAACCCTTTCTTCAATCCTCACACGATATACTTCTTCCATCGCCCTATTCAAGTCAACGTAAAAACCAACAAAATGCATGCTCTGCCAACACTTATCCACCACGACGACTTCAAAAAGGGTATTCGGCCAGACTTCAACGTCTATGACAACAAAGGATTTGAAGACTTTCAAACGCATGCATTTCGCCTCAACAGTGCTAGGCAAGCGTTCCACATCCCGTTCACATTGAATTGGAACTACTATCCTATAGACTACCAGATGAGTCTAGACGAAGACCTACAGTACTTCGAAAGAAAACCAACCCCAAAGCAAATCCTACCGAATATGGTGGTCCCAACCCAATCAAATTTGGTGGTTCCATCACCAGCTCCGGTGACTACCCATGTTCCATCACCAGCTCCAACAACTAACCCTCCGGAATACTTCCAGGATGCACAGTCTCCGGAGGACTCGATGAATATCGACGAGATCGGGAAAAAGTTCGGATTAAACAAAGAAGAACCACATGATGATTTTGACGAACCAGAAATCGAATACAAATGTCCAGATGATTATTACAGATGCTGCGACGAGCATATCATCGAGTTTGAGATGGATCATTAAGGTGGTCAAGTCAACATCATTATATCTACCTATGTATAAAAGTCAAATATATCTACCTATGTATAATTATGTTTGTGATGTAAGCGATGATGTAATCGCCTAAATAATGTATAATAAGTGTGATGTAAGCGATGATGTAATCGCAACCAGGTGTGATGTAAGCGATGATGTAATCGCCTAAATAATGTGTAATAGGTGTGACGTAAGCGATGATGTAATCGCTGAGGTAAGCGCTTATGTCAGCGCTCTATACCTCCACTATATATATGTGTGTCCCCCCTTGTGAAATGAATAACTCATTTTCCCCTTAAAAACCTCTCTCTAAAAACCTCTCTCTATGAGTCTCTAAACTCTCTATAGTTTTCAGACTTCTCTTCATCTTTCATAAGCTCTGGTTACTTTCTCTCTTTTCATGGGTTGAGATTCTGTATATGTGTGCTTTCAATGAGCGAATCGTTTAACCGATACGACGGTTGTGTGGGTGAATACGACGGTTGTGTGGGGAGATAAGGGTCCTAACAGTGGTTGAGCCAAGGCCAGGGAAGTGCCGCTTATGCTCCCTTTACCTGGAAAATTATCGAACCCCATAACTATCAACACGACTCTCACGATCTTCGTCTAACCCATACGATCTTCAACACGATTTAGTCGTTCGGTTTCTCGTCTACTCATGCACATGTGTACCTGGTAGCAGAGCGGTATTGGTTATCATTTACCTGGACAGATACACAGGTGCATGAGTAAACGAGAAACCGAACGACTAAATCGTGTTGAAGATCGTATGGGTTAGACGAAGATCGTGAGAGTCGTGTTGATAGTTATGGGGTTCGATAATTGTCCGGGTAAAGGGAGCATAAGCGGCACTTCCCTAGCCTTGGCTCAACCACTGTTAGGACCCTTATCTCCCCACACAACCGTCGTATTGACTCACACAACCGTCGTATTCACCCACACAACCGTCGTATTCACCCACACAACCGTCGTATTGACCGTCGTATCGGTTAAACGATTCGCTCATTGAAAGCACACAGATACAGAATCTCAACCCATGAAAAGAGAGAAAGTAACCAGAGTTTATGAAAGATGAAGAGAAGTCTGAAAACTAGAGAGAGTTTAGAGACTCATAAAATGATTATATTTTAAAAATTGTAAGTGTTGATTTTTTTTGTATATTATTTGATGTTTATTTAGTTGATGTTTTGTATATTATTTGATGGTTTAGGGTTTAGAATTTAGGGTTTATAATTTTTTTGTATATTATTTGATGTTTATTTAAAAAAAATCGAGTGGAGTTGCTAAACCGAAGCAAATCAGTCACAAATTTGGAACTACTTTTGCAAGTCCTTAAACAGTCGCAAATTTGAGACCCTTTTGTGACTTCTCTGTTTCGCCGTTAATTTGCGACTGTTTTGCCACTGCATTGCGAGTAGTCGCAAAGTGGTAGCAAATTAGTCACACTTTCGTCCCACATTTTTGCGACAAAAAAAAAGAGTCACAAAAGTTGATCACAAAAATGATTTATAAACCCATTTATAAGACCTTATAAACAATTCCGACAATTTGATGTGGTTGATCATTGAGAGGGTTTATAAATTACTAGACTTAGTGACACAGAGACTAAGATGGAAATCATATCAAGAGGCGACCCATTCCCTCTCTTTTCCTAGAAGAACAGCTTCAACGCAAGACCTTATCATTTAAACCAGAAAGGAACATAAAATACTGGTTATTAGTAAAAGAAACAAGGTGGCTTATGGTAGTGTGGTATGCACTTCAACAAAGAGTGAACAGAGGTTTATCGTGATGTAGACTCTGTTTCTTGAAGTCTCTGGTTTTCTATTTGGGTTCATTGCTTTTAATATGGTGACGTTTAGACACATAGCTTCTTCCACTTTCAATAAAAGATGACAAAAAAAAATTGGTTTCTTAGATTTTACAACGGTTACTATAAGCATATCCACCAAGTGTTCGACCAAATACCTAACAGAATACAATCTTAAATTAACGCAAATCCATACAAAATTCAAAAATTTCTGCAATATTTCAGTTAATTCGTAGTCAAGAACTCGCTAGTATTCGTAATTCCTCCTATATAGATCACAAGTAATTCATAAACAGAAAATTAATGAAGAGAATCAAAACTAAAAATTACTTTAATCGTTGTTTCGCTTCTTCGTTCTATTTTCTTTCTCCGCAACACTTTTCTGTTTCTTTTCACTACAAGCAGAGATCCGCCAAGACTCGATGGAGACAACGATGCTCAACGGAGATGGCGATGCTTGATGGAGAAGGCGCGGCTTGACAGAGATGACGAGCTCGACGGAGATGGAGAATCTGGATGAAACTGGGCGGAGCATGATGAGACAGCGTGAGGAAGAAGATGATGTGGCCACCTTCTAGAAGACCAATGAGATCCCACATTTATTATCTTATCGTGTCTTACTTTTATTATCTTAGCTTTTCCATATTTCAAGGGTCCATGTTTCAATCATGGCCGTGATTTACATTTGCTTTTATGTATTTGTTTCTTGTACTTCTTCTATATATATGAATGTAAAACGTGAAACAAAGAGAAGAAGAAAATTGGTTAAGTAAACACTTGTGTCTATTGTTCTTGTTCGATCAACATTGATATCCTATAATTGGGATCTATCAGAGCATGTCAAAGCTTGGCAAGGCTCGAAGGAGATGTGGAATGGATTGCGCCGGCTTAGAAGAAGCGAATCGCACGAAAAGCCTTAGATATAGTTTTTTTTTGTGCCGTCGGAGTCGCACAAAAAAACCAGAGACCAAGTTTCTCATTCGATTGAATTGAATGAAGGCTAATTTAGTCTATTTGAATACTATGTAATTGTATTTTTAAAAATGTTCAGCTTCCAATAGTATTTTTGAAAAGTGGTATCATCAAAGTTGTATTTTTGCAATTGTCCCATGCAATTTTGCTATTTTCTATTTCCTAATTCCTATATGCGTATAGAATGACTATTAGTGTAACTTGATCTAACAAACATAAAGGCCCGTAATATAATGGCTAGGCCTGGACATAAAAATCGGAACCAAAATACCCGAACTGGAACCGATTCGAAATTTCCAAAATATCCATTGGATCCTACTCATTGATCATTGATACCCATGGGTATCAGGTAATATTGGAACCGAAAATATTTTGAGTATTCGAATACCCGAAATATAATTATATATCCAAAAATATTAAATATATATAAGATTTTTGGGTATATTCTCGGTATTATGGGTATATTTTATTTAGTTTTTTTTGTTTTCGGGTATATTTTCTGATTTTTGGATATAATTTCGGGGTTTTTGGTATATTTTAAGCATGTCGGGTAATAAATACCCAGAATCGATTCGGAACCGAAAAAGAACCGAAAAAGTTCAGGTATTTTCCGGTTCTTAAATCTTTGAATGAACCGATCCGAAACTGAACCAAAATCATTTTGGTACCTATATGAATCATAAACCTCTCTACCCGAAATATCCGGAACCGAATGGTTCATACCCGAAATATCCGGAACCGAATGGTTCCTACCCGAAACCGAACCGAATACCCGAATGCCATTAATGGCGGTGTGAATCTCTAGGGCTTTCGATGCCCTAATATCACTTGTATATATATGCATCGCGAAACTACTTTCTAATCATCTCATCTTCTTCCTCATAAGTCAGTAGTTTATTTCTCCTTGATACCTTTTGGTTCTTATATTGTTTATGATCTTGTTAGTTGACGCGATTTCTCTCCAAGAAATCTAATACTTCAAAGATGGGGCAATCTGAAACTGTGGTTGCATAATCCAAAAGTAAATGTCACATAGAAAAGTTTAAGCCGAGGACGTCGAAGGAGCCTTATAGCTTCTCCGTCTAAGGTATCACTGGCTCTCATATTCCATTGCTTTGCGGAGCGGCGTCGCTGCGTTTACCGTTTAGGCCGGCCATGAGATCTACATTCCTTTTTGTTTTTTGCAATTCAATTTCTCGAATTAGTGGTTAAGCCGATGAGGAGCATCAGATATTAAAAGAACACCATCTTTCGGGACTGACTTTTTGATGATACTTCTGCAATTCTGAGGCTTACTTTGTCTAGATTAGTTTTGTTTTTCTTAGAATTAGGAGGCAGTGATGATTGGGAATGTCATGCACCACTCTGATTTGTGCTGATAACCATCTCTAATTAACCCATAATTAATCTGAGCCTTTTTTTGGTTTGTGTTATTAATTTAGATTTTGATTTTGATATAGGGAAAGGGTGAGATAACCAAATGATGGTCATTATATTGACTTGACCTTGATGCGGACTGTATAGCTTTATTGCTTTTGAGGATAACTTTTTGGTTCCTGATGGTTATTACCCAGTTTTGCATCTTCTTGTTGTTGGTTTTACTTACTGTTGTCCCATACTTTCACTTGTTTTGGTTGTTCCAAATTGACCAATAGTAAGATTCAAACTCGATTTTGGCTAATGGTTGTTTTCGGGTTGAAGCTCTTGGTTATTGCAGGCAATGTCGTTGGTTATTCTCTGACAGTTTGATATATGAAGTACGAGCGCGGAGAAGTTGTTAGATCAGGTTGCTTATTTCATAATTTGCAAGAACCCCATTTAGTGATTAGCTTTAGGGCATCAGATCCAAGCTTCGTATCAGGTGTATTCTTCTTGTACATCACCCTAGCCAAGAAATCGAAAGCTGCTCCATCACCAGGACAACCGAACTCGGTTTTTCCGTTAACGGCGATCTCTTTTCTCAAGCGAATCGAAAAGATCCGAGTAAGTAGATGCTCAGTTTTTCTGTCGAGTAACACAATGACTTGTGGATTCTCGGCGATGAAACCTCCATGAGGCCCATTGACACGAAAACATGTTGGTTTCATTGTCTTCTTCCTCGCCTTGTGAAAGAGAAGAGAACATTTATTTCTATACAACGTCTATTAGTGTACAACGTCTATTTGTATATAACATCTATTTTTTGTTTTCAAATGCTTATTTATAAAAGTATGCTCTTTCCACTGATCTATAATTTTCAGTGTTAAAACTTAAAATTATTTAAACACTGATATGTAATATAGGAAAAAAACGTCAGTTTATATAGAACACAGACTATTAACGCATGTTCTATTAGCGGCAAAATTCTCTCTCACTCGATTCCATCGCACACCATTGAATATAGAGCAGCTGGTTTTCGGGCATTAAAACCATTCCACCGAAAAAGTATCCACAAAACTAGATTTGCTTTGTTGTCTAAGAAACATAGATTTCCTATGTTATTTTAAAAATAGTCTTGTTACATTGTTGAAGACATTATTCACATCTGCAATATAAATTTGCTTCTGTTTTCCAAAATTCAAACCATATTAGATTGGAAAAAAATATGTGTATTTTTATTAGTATCTCTATAATATTATTTAAGAAGACATTTTTATAAATGAACTTTGTTTTGTAAATTATTACATGAAATGTCATTACAAATAACGAAGAATAATTAAAATAGGAAATGATATAATAGTTTTTTAAAATTATTGATTAGAATATGAAAAATATATATTTTGCATTAAAGAGGTTATTTATTATTTAATTTCTTAATTATTTTGAATACTATATATTTTAAAATAATAATCAATTCATATATATTAAAAAAAAAGAGGGAGATTTGGTTTAATATTCCAAAATTTTTATATATTTATAAAACTAACCCATGTTTAATTTTTTTTTGAAAACTAACATTTTTAACATCTAAAATTACCAAAATATCCAAGATAAATCAAACAAATTTATCTTGTTTTAAAATCTAATTATATTTATTTTCGATTAATTTAAAAACGAATAAACATATATTAATTAAAATAAGAATTAAAAAATAATATATGTGAAAATTAGATTATTTTGTGAGTTGAAACTTAAAAAAAAAGATTTTAATTGGATATTCTTAAGTTTAAAAAATGGATATTCTTATTATCAAATCCCGACATGATTCTATCATGGAAATGATCCCGTAATTGAATTGATAAGAGATATTTTTAAGATTCAGTTTGAGGAAAGTTTAATTAATAAATGGTTGAGTAATTGAAGTGATAAGAGATATTCTTAAGATTCAGTTTGAGGAAAGGTTAATTAATAAAGGTTTGAGTCGCGTGAAAGAGTTTCCTAAAAAAAAAAAAAGTGACCTTGTTAAAAATGGTGCAGATTTTTGGAGTTTATGGAGATTGGGTGATGAGCAAGGGATCATGGAATTTTGTGATGAATCACAAGAAACGAGGAAAGCTATTTCAAATCAGAGATGGGATGAAGTTTGATGAATTGGTTCTGATGGTTGTTGAAGATTTTGGCATAGATGGGTTGGTTGATGATATACAGCTTAGTTACATATTGCCTAAGAAAATGTTAGTGAACATGCCATAAGATACTCCTCCCGTTATCATGAATAACGATCGATAATTAGAGAGTTTCTTTGAAATATGTCGATCTACGTTCACACGTCTCTGTGTTTTGATGAAGAATAAAAGAGCTCGTGACACTCCACTACTTGTTGATGGCGATCAAGGAAATAAAAAAACAGTTGAAGACATGGGAAATCGTATTGATGACGAATATGTTCTTGAAAGTTGTGATAATACCCATGATAATAGCGTTATTCGTGTGGGTGATTATTTCAACAGAAAGTCAGATTTTTCGTGGAGGATACGAATGCTTTCGATTCAACAAAAGTTTCGATATAGAGTCTACAAATCAACTCCAACATTGGTAGTTGTTAAATGTGTGGATAGGAATTGCAAATGGAAAGTTCGAGCTGCAACTATGAATCCATTGTCTGGGAATTTTTGGGTACGGAAATATATTGACAAACATACATGCTCTGCCACCTCAAGATTCGCTACATCACCACATGCCTCTTCTAGAGATATAAGCAAACTGATGTTGGAAAAGTTTGGTAATGCATGTTTGAGTATGAAGCCAAAGTTAATCTCGATAGCATTGAAGAATGATCTTGGTCTTGATATGAACTACTGGAATATATGGCAAGCTAGAGAGTTTGCCCGTGAAGTGGTTCGAGGCGTAGTTATAAACAACTCCCAATGTACATCCAGAAGATCAAGAAGGCTAATCCTGGCACAGTGGCGTGTCTTGAGGTTGATGCTGAAAACATGTTTAAATTCTTATTCCTTTCGTTTGGTGCATCTATCAAGGGTTTTTATTTTTTGAGGAAAGTTATAGTAGTAGATGGTACTTTCTTGAAAGGGAAGTATAAGAGAACTTTGCTAGTAGCAACAACTCAAGATGGTAATTCTATGATCTATCCTCTGGCGTTTGGAGTTGTGGATTATGAAAACGACACATCGTGGGAATGGTTCTTCAGAAATTTGAAATCTGTGATACCGGATGATCCTAGATTGGTAGTGATATATGACCGGCACACTTCTATTGCTGCAGCCATAGAAAAAGTCTATTCATCTACTCAACGTGGAATTTGCATTTATCACCTGCAAAAGAATATCATCACAAAGTTTAGAGGGAAATATTTGGTTCGACTTGTTAAGAAAGCAGCAAAGGCTTATAAGGTAACATAATTCAATGATCTATTTCGTGAGATTCATTATCAAAGTCCAAATCTAAGCACGTACATGGAGGAAGTTGGTTTAAAGATGTGGTCTCGTGCTTACTTTCGTGGAGATCGTTATAATATAACTACAAGTAACATAGCGGAGTCTCTCAATGTTGTGTTTAAAGAAGCTCGAGGGTACCCAATTGTGCCGATAATTGAGGTGATAAGAGAAAAACTTACACGGTGGTTTTGTGAGCGGTGAGAAAAGGCAGCAAAGCATACTACTTTACTCACTCCATTAGCTGATTGATATGCTCAAATTAATACCCTAAGATACTAAAGCAGTTGTCGTAGTATAGCTAGGGGTCGAACCACAAAGACTCACAGAGATGCACAATAGATTGTATAGAATCGAATTAAGCTAAGCCAAGAGATGTAATTGAAAGCAGTGCAGAAATTAAAAGAGTTGTAAATCAATGGATGAAATATAGGCCCAGGGGTTTTCTCAGGAAATCAATGAATGCAGATAAACTAACTAGCAGGGTTCAGATTACGCACGGTTCTTGAACTCAAATCACTAAAGTATAATTAACCAACTGTCGTTGCGAGAATTATCTAAATCTAAATCCTAGGAATTCCAAATCTCTTTGCGAATCCTAAAGTCTAAATCAGCTTTAAAGTTCAGGTTTGATATGTTCACAAATCAATTAAACCAAATCTCTTTGCGAATAATCAATTTGCTCACCTAAGGTTCTATCAGATAATTAATCGCACTGTCGTGCCTAATCAATTATCCTAAGATCTAAGTTCCAGATTCGTCAACCTAGAATTAGCTTTGAGAACAACCTATGGTGAAGAACTAATTCAGATAGTAAATCCTAAACAGATAATTAACCTAGCATTCAAAGAAATCCTTTATGAGGAAACCCTAAACCTAAAGTGGATCTACTCAGACATGGAGAATGAAACAATCAATATGTTTAAATAAATCATCAATAAAATAATTAGAAGGGTTTAGAGATCTGATCTCGGACGAAGGGAGATTCAGACTTGTCTCTCTAAAACCAAAGTAAAGTAAAGCATACAAAGCATAACATACAAAGTGGCTGTAAAATCCCTATAAATAACCTAAAACACGAATTGGGTCTTCTTGTAATTATTAAAGACTTCTGGACCAAGTTGCAATTTTCAACTCTTCATTAAAGTCGCATGTCGTGTCAGCCTCGAAGAGTATCGATCGATACCAGGGGGTATCGATCGATGCTTGTCGTGAAATCAGGTACTCAGCAACACGACTTCAGCTTTTGCTCCAGAAAGCTCCAATAATTCCAATAATGCTCCAAACGTGCTATAACCTGTAAAAGACTCTAAAAGACTCCAAAATACTATAAAGACTCTATAAAAAGGACTTATATCATGGTCTAAACAGGTAAAAACCATGATATATCAACTCCCCCAGACTTAGCCCTTGCTTGCCCTCAAGCAAATAGAAGACTAAACCAGAAAAGAGGTTTGAAAACGTAGAGACTCACCTGTTCATGAACCATCGAAATGATCTTCTTCCCAAGCACCCAAATGTTACGTAACCAGCTTTTGATCTAACCACCATGTACTTCTCCGTAGACATTCACAGCTTTCCCAGACTCCACACATTATCCCACAGCATTGTTCAAATAAAACCCTCATCACCAGTTTCATCGCTGCAGCTTATGTTCAAAAACCTTCTAGATTTTTTACCAGACAATATCATGACAAGGAACCACCATTTTTCACACTTTTTTGGTTTTATTTCTCTCTCCCAGACTTATTTCTTATTATGTTCTTTCCTAACCGTCTACTCAGAAGAAAATCATTTCAATCTTTTATGCTCTTATTTATCAACTTATAACAGGGGAGAGAGATACCATAACTCTAAACACATGGGTTCCTTTATCAGATATGAATGATGAATCAAGCTCTAAAAACACTAACCACATTGATGAAGTGCAAAAATTTGGCTCAGGTTTCAGAAGAACTCTGCTGGAGACATGGATGTTTTCTAGTCAACTGGTCAGTCATTGGATTTTTCATTAGTCGATCTAGAACTGATCCTGTAACACTGTGCACTCAAAAACAAAATCAAACCAGTAGGTTCAAGCACATGATCATTATCTCCAACAAGTTTTGACTCAATAAAACAATTTTGACTCGATAAAACGACTGACTCTAAGAAAAACAAAAACAATGTCAGCAGACACCTCCCCCAGACTTGAACAACACTGTCCCCAGTGTTATCTAGCCTAGAGTCAGTGAAAGAAAACAAAAGAACATAATAAAATTGGGAAAAACAAGAAGTTACCTTGCTGGAACATAGAGTATCGACCGACACACAGCCTGTATCGATCGATACAAGCTTAAGTCGACACAGAATTTCATCATTGTCCGCAGCCTGTATCGATCGATACCCTGGCGATTTCGTCAAGGCCAGTTCAGCTTCTCCTCGTTTGCTCCAATCTGATTCACTCAAGACACAAAAAACGAAAAATAAAAGAAATAAAAGACTCACCCGTGGGTTGCCTCCCACCAAGCGCTCGTTTAACGTCAATAGCTTGACTGTAACGCCCTTCAGGCAGGATAAGAGTGAGAGCTTGCACCAAAAAATGCTCCACAACTTGACATTGCTAGCTTAAGAGTTCTGCTCAACATGTCTTGCACAAACTCCTGCCCTTTCTCTTTCAGCTCAGAAGTAAGAAGAACTCTAGCCTTAGAGAATGGCTTCGAGGCTCCTTTGCACCTCACCTTGTACTCAATCGAATTCCCATCACTTTTCTGAGGGATTAAAGTGATATGGGGATCCTCGACTCTTTTGCTCTTGGCCTTCTTCTTCTTTGTTGCCTTAACCTTCTTGACAACTTCCTTGGGAATGCTGGGCGGTTCAGCTGAAATGTCTGTGATAGTTGGCTCATCAGGAGGCTTTTCCAAAAGATCAATTGCTAGCGACTCTCCTGTGACAACCTTTGTGCTAGAGACACGTGTGGGAACACTCCTAGGGGGAATGACATCATAATAGACCCCTCCGACAATGTAAGAGAAAGATATTCTCTTATTAGGCGTGTCTATGATTGCGCCAGCAGTAGCCATAAATGGTCGTCCCAGGAGTATATGCATACTAGATATTGCACTCATCTCCACAACCTGAAAATTAGTAGGAACCAGACAGTCTCCTACTTTGACCAGCAAACCATGGATAGTACCGTGTGGAAGCGAGGTGGAGTCGTTCACGAATGTGATAGATACTTCTGGTGATCGAATATCAGCCCCCAACTGCTCTGCAATTTCCCTTGAGATGACATTGACACTAGCCCCTGAGTCAACGAGAGACTCTTTAAACTCGACTCCAGAGATAGAGTATGGTACCGCGAATTTCCCTGGGTCTTCCCTCTGTGTCAATTGCCGCAGCGGAGGTGTACCTCTGGCCTTAATGAAGAGTGCCTTGATCTCTTCCTCAGTTTCTCTGCAATCCTTGAAGTGACTCAGCAGAGGCCAGTCCTCTAGAGCTTCTTCGAAAGTGAACGAATGAGGTATCCTTCGTACCCTCTTCTCAAAGCCACGCAGCTTCTTTGGAGTGATAGGATCTCTGAGGTGTTTAGGAATAGGATTATGCTTCTTGGGCTTGCGAACTCTTTCTGCAATCAACTCAGGTGTTTTCACAATTTCTGGCTCGTTCTGCGAGGGGTATCGATCGACACCAGGAAGGGTATCGATCGATACTAGTGCAGTTGAATCGTCCCTGGCAGATACATCATCATCAGAAAGAAGCTCCACATTCTGCTTATCCAGCAAATACTTGCATCTAGCGTCCTCCCATTCCTTCCTTGTCAGCTTAGGAAGTATAGGATAAGGCATCTTGGGTTTATACACCCGTTCTGCAACTACCTTAGGCACCACAGTTGAAGTCTCAGTTGTCTCCTCAGAAATCGCCTCAGTATCGACCGATACCAATGGGGTATCGATCGATACACGGGTTTTGGAAGTATCCCGTTTCAGAATTGTAACCGGCATCGATCGACACTTGGGGGTATCGATCGATGCACGAGCGATTTCAGGATCCTCATCGAAATTTTCTGCACTTGAGGAGATCGCATTGACGTGTGCTCTTGGATTTTCAGTTCTCCCTGGAAGTAAACCTTCCTGCCTCTGCACAGTTGATGCGGTTTGAGCGACCTGAGTTTCCAGCTTCCTCTGACTAAGGTTGACAGCTTCAATCTTCCCATTCAGGTGGTCAATTTTCCCATTGAGATCAGTGTACAGATGGTCAATCTTCCCATTGAAATCCACTTGGAGTTTTTGTTGTCCCTGAAGAATCTGCTCAAGCATGGATTCCATCTTATTATCCGTAGACTTTGGAGGGATGGGCTGGTACGAAGAGTTCCCGTAATTGCGAGTGCTGTTGTTGAAGTTTCGGTTGTTGTTGTACCCAAATTGCTGACCCTGAAATCCAGAACCACCAACATAGTTAACATCCTCCACTTCATCCTCAGCAGCAAAGTGAACCGCTTTCTAATTCTTCCCGATCAGGAAATCCAGCTTGGCTTGAACTTCAGCAATCTGAGGTTGTGAATGTTTACTGTGTTTAAACCAAACACTGGGTGGTTTAATATTAAAGTCACCATTCACGTTCCGAACAACAAGTTGACATGTGATAAAAAAAAAAAAAAAAAAAAAAAAGGGTGGATAGTGGT
>PKML01043636.1:142760-176533 GCA_002933935.1 Eutrema yunnanense
TCTAGGGGTCGATCAAACACAAATTCTTCCGGTCAAAGAGACACAAATGCTCCCTCTGAAACAACAGCAAGAGTAAAATTTTTATTATATTTTTTTTAGCAAAGACATTTTACTATATAAGTTATAGTTTTTGAAAAATAGATTAAACTAACTCTACAAATTTTTAAAATTTGTAGAGCACACCGAGGCATAAATGGACGAATGAACAAGAAAAAACTTTGATTGAGTTGTTTGATCATGCAATTTCCATGAATAATTACATTCTTAAGGATCCGTCGCACCTTGGTCGAGAGTACATGGTTGATAAATTCAACTTAGCATTTAACATGAATATAAAATACGAGTTTTTTAAAAACAAACTAGATGATTTCAAAAACATGTATAAAAAGTGGAAGGAACTTATGGGTTTCACCGGGATATCGGTTGATTCTGAGACATTCGAGATTCATGCATCTAACGAGTGGTGGAAAGCTCGTGAGTTGATAATAAGTCCTAATCCTTTTTTGTAAATTTATTAATACTAACATAATCACACAAACACACACAAATAATATATATTTTGTATTATAGGGGTGCAAATTAACTAGTAAGTTCAACCGAAAACCGCCTGAGTTTTGGGATGTGATGCAACGCTGTTTTGTATTACACGATGTTTCTTCGCAACCACAACATTCCTCACGACAAAGAAGAGAAGATATAATGAATGAGAGACGGATAGATGATGTCAGCCATGGTTACTCAGACATCGATGGTGGTGACATGCCTCAAACTCAAGTTCATGAGGCCCAAGAAGATGAAGTGTATCGTGTTAACCTTGATGATGATGGACACCCTTCGAATGAGTTCAGTCGTGATACATTACGAAACCCTGTTGGAAGAGGTGAGCAAAGGAGGAGACAAAATTCTCAGTCAAGTGTCAGGCGGGGGAGTAGTTAGATCTGGAGGTAGCTCAGGAGGTCGTAGAAGACAATCTTTTGAGACAACCATACAAGACACCATTACTGGCTATAGAGAGTTCCAACGACAAAGTTTGCAACAACTTTGCCCATGTAGTTTTGACCAAGAAGATTACGATGAATTCAAAAAGGCGGAAGCGATATTCCTTGAGTTGGAGCTTCCAAAGAACACCAGATTTTATTGGGCATGCATTGATTCATTTAAAGAGCTAAAATTTTGGCGTAAGTATTTCATAGATATAACTGGAGGTACCGAATAGGATAAGATACAACTGTTGGAAGCTATGACTAGTGTTTCACGGAACGATCAAGATTTGCCAAAAAGGTTGAGCTCGGGCCACTTATATGGGAGTCAACATTTAGGACAATGGGGCACACCACCAACTGCCGGACAATGGGGCACACCACCAACTGCCGGACAATGGGGCACACCACCAACTGCCGGAAAATGGGGCACACCACCAACTGCCGGACAATGGGGCACACCACCAACTGCCGGACAATGGGGCACACCACCAACTGCCGGACAATGGGGCACACCACCAACTGCCGGACAATGGGGCACACCACCAAATGTCGGACAATGGGGCACACCACCAACTGCTGCACAGTGGGGGCTTCCACCAAACGTTCAACCCTGGGGTTCGCCATCCAACTTTCACGCAGTGCGCCAGACACCAAATTTTCAACAAGGCGGATCATCGGGAACGACTCCAACAAATGTTCAATATGGATTTTTAGTGGGAGAACAAGAAGAAAGTATGAGGAATAATGAACAAGAAGTTTCACATGCTGCACCAGTAGGGGCTTCACAAAATGTTGAACATGCATCATCACCCGGTCTCGGTTTCACAAATTATTTTGAAACTTCTCATGTTTCACAAACTCCTAGACCAGGAGGTCTATTCAATATTTGGGGAACCTCAGAAGGAATAAATGCAAGTACAAATGAAGATCATCAAAGTGATTCAGGAGACGAGGATTAGTTTCCTATGGTTTATCATTATCGTTTATGTTTGAAATATTATTTGTTTTTCAGTAGTCTATCTATGCATACTGTGTAATTATTTTTATGAATAATTATATTTTAAGGATAAGTGTATTTTATGTTATTGTTTAATGGTAGTTGATATTTGGCTGATGATTTTTTTTTCTTTTTTTTGCTTATAAAATTTCAGGCTTTTCGTATATGCCAGTTGCGATCACAAGTCATCCACAGTCTAAGTTACGAAGAGAGAATTGAATTGTGGAATTTGGAAAATGAGCAATTTGAGGAGTTAGTAATTCAACCAGCTTTGAGTTATTATGATCAACATTTCCAAAGAGCACCATCCCTAACTGATAGAGGTTTGGGATGGACGAATATTTGGCGTCGATTACAACAAGATGATGCTGCTTGTCTTCAGTTACTACGAATGTCACTTCCATGTTTTACAACATTGTGTAACATTCTACAAACGAATTACGGGCTACAACCAACATTAAATATAAGCATTGAAGAAAGTGTTGCTATGTTTCTACGGATATGTGGACACAATGAAGTTCAAAGAGATGTTGGTTTAAGGTTTGGACGAAATCAGGAGACTGTGAAGAGAAAATTTAGTGAAGTTCTAACGGCAATTGAACTACTTGCATGTGATTATATTAGAACTCCGACAATTCAAGAACTCCAACGTATTCCTGAAAGGCTTCAAGTAGAACGATTATATTATCCATATTTTAGTGGATGCGTTGGAGTTATGGATGTGACTCATGTTTGCGTCAAAGTGAAACATGAATTACAAGGAATGTATTGGAATCAACATGATAATGCATCCTTGAATATCATGACAATATGTGATTTAAATATGTTATTCACATATATTTGGAATGGAGCCCCGGGGTCATGTCACGGCACAACCGTTTTGGCCATGGCACAACGAAGTGATTCTGAGTTCCCTATGCCTCCTTTCGATAAGTATTACGTCGTTGATTCTGGCTATCAACGACGTAATAGAGTTGTGAGATATCATATGTAACAGTTCAACTCTGGTCCTCCTTCGAGGAATAAAGAAGAATTGTTCAATCGACGTCATGCTTCTTTACGTTCTGTTATTGAGAGGACTTTTGGAGTCTGGAAGAAGAAATTGAGGATTCTTTCTGATTTTCCAAGATACAACATTCACGTACAAAAAAGAGTGATAATGGCTACTATGGGATTACATAATTTTATTAAAATTTCAAACTTCTCAGATGCAGACTTTGCAGAAGTAATGACAGATACGAGAATAAACAACACAGATCGGGAGCCTGATTTAGATGACATGGGAGCAACTGATGTAGAAGATGGAGCAGATGGAGGATATATGACACGACTAAGGGACAATATAGCAAATATGTTATGGGCAAATCAAAATAGTCGATAATTTATTTTATGTATTGTATTATACTTAATATTTTGAATTTAATGTAATTCTTAACAACAAATATAGTTTGTTATATTTATAAATTAAAACTTTTTTTTTTTTTTTTTTTTTTTTTTTTTTTTTTTTTTTTGTCAACAGCCTTGATACCTAACCCTATTCGGTGAACCAAATTGGGGGTATCGAGTTTACAAATGTGAAATCTGATGGGTAGACTCGTGCACCTCGTGCTAACTTGTCTGCCACTGTGTTGCTCTTGCGTGGGATTTGTGTGATAGAGAAATAGGTGAAAGCCTCTTTGCTCCTCGTGAACTCCTCCAACTGTAACGTAAATGCCGGCCACTCGTTCGGTGTAGACACCATCTTCACCAACTCTGAGCAGTCTGTAGCAAAGGCTATCGCCGTCTTGTGGTTTGTAATCATACAATGCATCGCCCAGATGAGCGCTTCCAACTCCACGTGTAACGGGGATAGGCTTCTTCGTAGATTACGAGACCCCATAATCTTTCCTTCAATTCATTCCTGAAAGCAAAACCATCCTAAACCAGAAAATTTATCCCCTTCCGTCCATGACCCATCAATATAGCATGTGAGGTCATTATATTCATTTTGATCATTTATTCCCGTAGTGGGATCTGGTTGTTGGGGAGATATATCAGGTACACTATTTTGTGCCGCTTCCCAAGTTGCTATCTCAGTTTCCGCTAACCTCAAAATATCTTGTGGGTTTCTATCCACATTTGAGAATATCTTGTCATTCCGTGCTTTCCAAATGTTCCACACAATCCACGGAAACATTATGTTCCTTGCCTCATCTGGGAGTCTCCAAAATAGATGATCAAAATTGGCGAAAACCGAAGGCATCGGGAACACTCCCGGGGCCGATGGAATATGGGAGAGTGCCCATGTTTGTAGTGCTGGTGGGCATCCAAACAATACATGGTTAATCGTTTCCCCCTCCACCCCACACCTAGCACATTGTGTGTCACAATTTATTCCTCTAGTGCGTAGGTTCGCTGTGACCGACAGACACCCCGAGATTGCTTGCCATATAAAATGTCATAATTTCGGTGGACAAGTCAGTTTCCATGAATGTGCCTGTAAATTCTTTATATATGGGCCGTAGAAATAGTTGTCCCCGTTGTCTGTGATCTGTTGGCCAACCTGATATCCCGACTTTACCGTATACTTCCCTGTTTTCGTATAGTGCCAACCAAGCGTATCTGGTCGATATATACTACTAATGTGTATTCCCCGTATAAGTACCGCATCGACCGGTTCGATGATTGCATTTATCAATTCCAGGTTCCACGTTTGTGTCGCTGGATCAACCAAATGATTGACCCTGAGATTTGGGTAATAATTGTACCCTTTGCATGTTGCTGACCTCGGGGGAGAGGATGGTATCCATGGGTCATTCCATACTGATATGGTGCCTCCTGAACCAACTCTTTTGATGAGCCCTTTTGTAACCAGAGGTCTAGCCGAAATGATACTCCTCCATCCAAAGGACGGGGAGTACGACTTAATAGGGTCTAAAAGGTCTCTGTTCCGATAGTACCGCCCCTTAAAGACCCAAGCGAAAAGCGATTCCGGATGTTCCATTAACCGCCATAGCTGTTTTGCCAGTAATGCTGTGTTGAATTCCTCTATTGATCGAAACCCGATTCCGCCGTCTACCTTGTTCTGGCACATCTTCTTCCATGTCATCCAATGCATTCCTTTTTGTTGACCGTCTGAGCTCCACCAAAACCGCGCTGCCGCACTGGTGAGTTTTGCGATAATCGACTTGGGTAGCCGAAAACATGACATAACGAAAGTCGGTAAAGCCGTGGCTACCGATTTAAGTAGAACTTCCTTGCCTCCTTTAGTTAGGAGTCTGGATGTCCACCCGTTGACTCTGTCATTTTGTCGTTCGACTACAAAGTTAAAAATCTTACTTTTTGCTCCTCCTAGACTTTCCGGGAGACCCAGATAAGTACCCATCCATCCCATATTTTGAATTCCTAGAAATTGTTTTATCTCGTCCTTTACCTCATCTTGTACTGTATGTCCGAAAATTAATGAAGATTTTGAAAAGTTAATCTGTTGCCCTGAGACCGATTCATACTGTTTAAGTATTTGTAATATAATATGACATTCCTGCGCCGTAGCCTTGCAGAAAAACAGACTATCGTCCGCAAAGAGTAAGTGTGATACTGCGGGGCCTGCCCTCGCCACTTTCAATCCTGTAAGTGATTTCTCTCTCTCTGCTTTCCGTATATTGGCTATCAAGACCTCCGTACAGAGTATAAATAAATAGGGTGATAGTGGGTCGCCTTGTCGTAGTCCTCGGAATGGCGTTATTTGCCCTTTGGGGATACCGTTGATGAGTACCTTATATTGTACCGATTGGATGCACCACATCATCCATAAAATCCACCTTTCCGCAAAACCAAATTTCCTCAAAAGGTGTTCAATAAATGGCCATTCTACCCGGTCGTATGCTTTGCTCATATCCGTCTTGATTGCCATAAACTTACTTTTGCAAGATTTGTTGGTACGTAGACCGTGAAACATCTCTTGTGCGATTAGGATGTTATCAGAGATCAATCTCCATGGTACAAAGGCTGATTGGGTCTCTGAAATCATATCCGGTAGCAATCTCTTCAACCTCTGGCATAAAACCTTCGAAATGATCTTATAGCCCACGTTACACAGACTTATGGGCCGTAATTCCGTCATACGAGTGAGTCGTCCTGTCTTCGGGATTAGACAAATATTGGTCATGTTCAGCCGTTGATCAAAAACACCCGTTTCCAGAAAACCGTTAACCAGTCCTACTACATCTGTCTTTATAATCTGCCATGATCGTTGGAAGAATAAAGCCGTCATTCCATCCGGGCCTGGGGCCTTTTCTGGATGTATCAGGAAAAGGGCTTTGCGAACTTCATATTCCGTAGCCATTGCCGTAAGCATATCATTGTGCTGTTCCGAAACTAAAATCGGAATATCGCTGAGTGCATTCTCAAAATCCGTCGGGGAAGTTGATGTGAATAATTCCTCGAAATAATTAACCGCCACTTGTTCTACCTCTTTATCCGAGGTAACCCAAGATCCTGATGCGTTATGTAGTCCCGTAATCCGATTTCGCGCTCGTCGTTGCTTAACTTGCGCATTATAGAACTTTGTATTTCTGTCCCCCACCGTTGCCCATAATGTGCGACTTTTCTGTTGCCAGAATAGCCCCTATCTAAATAAGCCTCTTTCAGTTTCCTCGTAATATCCATCAATTCCTCGGGTGTGCTCCTATCATCATTCTGGACCTCCTCTAGAGCTTTTTGTAAATCTCTAATTTTCTCCTTGCCGTATGGTAAATTGTTTTTCCGCCATTTTGATATTTCTCTCCGACAATTTGTTAATTTTTCTATAAATGAGGATCCGTTGCCTCCTGTATTAATTTCCAATCCCTTAGAAATTGTGTCCATGAGACCGTCCCGTCCAATCCACCGTTTATCAAACCGAAACTGGCCCCGTTTCCGCGGTATTTTATCCTCAATGGTGGCAATAATTGGCCTATGGTCCGACCCAATCATTGCCAAATATTCCACATATGAATGAGAAAAAATTTCATGCCAATCCTCATTAGCTAAGGCCCTATCAAGGCGACACCGAACAATTTTCGAATTTCGTCTTCCCCTCCAGGACATAATATTTCCAAGGCACTGAAATTCCAGAAAACCACAATGTTGTATCATAAGATTGAAAGACATAAAGGAAGATGCCTGACGTAAATTTCCTCCTTGTTTTTCATTATTTCCCGTAATCTCGTTTAAATCGCCAATTATAAACCAAGGTGCATCTCGTATTGTGCTTGTTCGAGTTAACCGTTCCCAAAGTTGATCCCGATTTTTCGGTACCGGGTCACCATAAAGAAATGATAAAAAAACCTTTTTTCCTTGTATAGTCGCCTCGATATCAATTATTCGATTACTTGAAAATAAAACATTAACATCCAAATAATCATCATAAAATAAAGCGAGTCCGCCACTCGCACCAAGCGGTTCGACCGTGTACAATTTATTATAACCGAAATGAAATTGAAACTTTTGCAAAAAAGAAAATTCTTGTTTGGTTTCTGAAAGAAATAAAAACTCTGGTTTATGCTTCTTCCAAACCTCCCTTAGATACCCTATGGTATATTTATTCCCAAGTACCTGACAATTCCAACTCATAATCCGCATAAATAACTAAGTCATATTCCTGAACCTGTCTTCGGGTTTAATGAAACCCTCGAACCTACCATCTTAGTATCCTCTCCACTACGAACCGAACCCTTTGCCATCGTCTTCTTGCGCGGGAAATCATTGCTTTAACTAACCTCTTCTTGGATCCACCTTCATAGAGCATTTGACCTGTTTTATTGTGTTTCTTTTTTTCCCCATGGTTTAGGTCTCCTCTTTCCCCTTGTGTTACGGCCTGTGCTACCAATTCCTGCATCACCTCATCAACCTGGCACTCTCCCATCGACCATTCTGCAACCGGTGCTAGCTCCGTAATTAAAACTTTAACTTTAAAAATAATTTTATTATGGCTATATTGTATTATATTATTTTACTTGGTTTTTTTGGATGTATTTTTTAATTTTATTTTAGCAATAAATATATTATTATAAAATACCAAACAAATTTATTAAAATTTTAATAATTATTTAGTTATGGTTCGTAATTAATTTATGTAAAAGATTTTATCATTAACAAATTAATAAGTTTTAATTTATGATCATATAAATATCTTTAATCTATTTTTATTTATAAAATATTTATCTAAAATATATATTCCGCACCGCTTTTTACATTTTCACCATTCACACATTTGGATCAAACCGCATGTTGTTTTTTTCACCATTCATATATTGTCCCGCACCGCTTGTTCCACAGTAACCGCACTTGTTCCGCATGATGCGTTTCTTCTAACCGCACCGCACTAAAACCGCACCGCACCTCCTAAACCGCTTGTTCCGCACCGCTCAAACCGCTGTCACCATTCGAAGCTTGAGATCCATCAATTCCTGCAGACTGCTTCTTCCTCTCGAAATCAGCATTCTTGGTCCTATTTGATATGTGCATATTCTACATGTATTTAACATGTATTTCATATAGATTTTAGGTCATTCTCTTGGATCCTCATGACATTTCATACTTGTTTTGTCCCATTTAGAGTATTAGGAGCTGCATTAGGTCCTATTGAGTCTTTTTCATGTTTTTGAGGAGTTTACTAGGTGTTTGGAGACACTTGGTGGAGTTTGGAGATTTGGTGCCTAAAGACTAGAGAGGAACCATCCGGAACGTCTCAAAGAACCGATCAGACGAAAGCGTTCTGATTTGATCCAGCTCTTGTAGTCTTCATGAAGATTGTATAGGGATGAGTCAGCAGTACATGGAAATTCGAATCAGGTCATTCGGACATCAGGTTAGGAAGTTATCGCAGTTTTACCAAAGCGTGTCCGTCTGGCCGAGATGCTAAAATTCTCCACGGGAAAAATCCGACCGACCTCAATCGGCGTGGTCGGTTTTAGCCGGTCGTAGGGCAGGGAGTTCCCGAGAATCCGACCGACCCGGAGAAGCAAAAACCGACCGATCAAAAGGAGCAAGGTCGGCTTATTTTCCCCCGGAGGAAATCTGACCTACCCCAATCAGCAAGGTCGGTTTTGGTCGATCTCAAAGATCAGGCCAAATCAAGAGCTTCCCATGCCCAGTTTAACCTAATGTCTTCATGAAAATTGTAGAGAAGTGAATCAGATTTACACAGGAGTTTGAATCATATCATTTGGACCTCTAGATCGGAGTTTATGGCCAAGACACTCATGCATGATCTGCCTGGCCGAGAAGAGATGACATCGTCCAAAGAACCGGTAAAACGAAGTTCTTCCGATAATAATCAGCCTCTCCAGCCTTCATGCAACTTGTAAAGGGTGAATCAGATTTACACAGGAGTTTGAATCATATCATTTGTACCTCTAGATCGGATTTTATGGCCAAGACACAGAGGCATGATCTGCCTGGCCGAGAAGATATGACATCGTCCAAAGAACCGGTACAACGAAGTTCGTCCGGTCATAATCAGCCTCTCCGGCCTTCATGAAAGTTGTAGAGGGAAGAGTTAGCTGTGCACACAAGCAAAAATCATGTCATTTGGACATCAGGCTAGGGAGATGCCTTGAATTTATCGAAGACCCATCCAAGATCCGACCGGGTCAATACCCGGTTTGTTCCGGGTTGACCCGGTTCGCCCATTTTCATTTATAAACCCAAAAACCCTAATTTTCATTTTAAGTTCTCTTCTTTCTAGAGTTGGGTTTATCCCAAAATCTTCTTATGATTTTGAGAGGGATTTTGATTGTTCTTCATACAAATGCCACTCTAGAGAAGATTTCTTCACCCTTATCTTTATATTAATGCATCTTCTTTACCTTTATTTCTTCTTCTTTTATATTGTTCATATTTAGGCCTTAGGCCCCTTTTTGTTGGATCTTAGGTTTGCTTGATTTTGGATGGCTTGATGATTGATTTGTGATGCTTATGTATTAGGTCTTTGCATTCCTTCTTTGCTTAATGTGTTTAATGCTAGATCTAGCTTGAAAAAGTGGATTTAGACCTTAGGCATTTCATGCACACAAGGTGTTCGATGAAATGCCAAGATCAATTATTTATTTAAGGGATTTGTGTTCTTAGCCTAAGGAATTAGTTGTCTAAGGCACTCTTTTGGTCGATCTTGTTACAAATCTTAATGCTTGCTAATTGTTGTTCCACAAATGACCATTTTGCTAATGGGATTAATGATTAGTGAAGTGATTAGTGCCTAGACATAGGATTAATCAAGATTATGGATCTCATGCCTAAGTAATAACAATGATTAGGTGCATTTGCATCATTTGTTAATTGTCTTGGTGATTAGATGATAATGATTTAGGTTGCATCTTGTTAGATCCTTCACTTAGGTTGATCTTAAAGTTAGTTTTGGATTGAGAGATCAAAACTAGAGCTTAAGCATTTCACGCCCGATAGGTGTTCGATGAAATGCTTGAACCAAACCTTTTGTGAGCTTTTCTTGCCTAGCCAACGAGAGTTGATGTCTAGGGTGATTAGTGAGCTAAGTGGAATTGGAGATTAATGCTTGTTAATCATCTTATCACAAACGGGAGTTTGTTCTTGATTTGGTGATTAACAAAGTGATTAGTGCCACGGGAGTGGATTAGTCATAATTGGGAATTCCATGTTCTAGGATAGTGTTTAATTCAATCTTTATAATCATTGTTTGTTCATTATTCATCTTCTTCATGGTTGATTCATTTTCCAACTTTCTATCTTTGTTTTCTTTCTTGCATTTCATTTTCTTGATTCAAAATATAAAAACCAAAAACATTTGCTCTAGCTCAAGAAGATTCATGTATTCTTAGTGTTTCAATCTTAGCCTCTTTGGTTCGATATCTTAAATACCACAATGACATGAGTGGTATTTGAGTAATTGATTTGGGACTTGCAAAAATCCATGTATCACTATTACTAGACGCCAAGTTCTCAATCAGCACAACTGCATCATCTGGATATCTGGTGTTAAAATTTCCATCACTCGCAGTATCCAGAGCCATCTGGTTGATATGCTCAAATTAATACCCTAACAGTACTAAAGCAGTAGTTGTAATATAGCTAGGGGTCGAACCACAAAGACTCACAGAGATCACACAATAGATTATATAGTATCGAATTAAGCTAAGCCAAACAGATGTAATTGAAAGCAGTGCAGAAATTAAAAGAGTTGTAATTCAATGGAGAGAATATAGGCCCATGATTTTTCTCAGGAAATCAATGAATGCAGATAAACTAACTAACATGATTCAGATTTAGCGCAGTTCTTGAACTCAAATCACTAAAGTATAATTAACCAACTGTCGTTGCGAAAACTATCTAAATCAGATGGTGAATCCTAAACAGATAACCTAGCATTCAAAGAAATCTTTTATGAGAAAACCCTAAACCTAAAGTGGATTTACTCAGACATGGAGAATGAGACAATCAACATGTTTGAATAAATCATCAATAGAATAATCAAGAAGGTTTAGAGATCTGATCTCGGACGAAGGGAGATTCAGACTTGTCTCTCTAAAACCAAAGTAAAATAAAACTTACAAAATAAAGCATAGCCATAAAAGCGGCTGTAAAATCCCTATAAATAGCCTAAATCACGAGTTGGGGTCTTCTTGTAATTATTAAAGACTTCTAGGTACTTTTGCAATTCTTTAAGTCTTGGAAAACTCGCGGGTCGTGTCTTGCTGCGATGAGTATCGATCGATACCAGTGGGTATCGATCGATGCTTGTCGTGGAATCAGGTACTCAGCAACACGACTTCAGCTCTTGCTCCAAAATGCTCCAGAAAGCTCCAATATCTCCAATAATGCTCCAAACGTGCTAAGACCTGTAAAAGACTCTAAAATACTACAAAACACTAGAAAGACTCTATAAAAAGGACTTATATCATGGCCTAAATAGGGTAAAAACCATGATATATCACTGGTACCTCCAATTGATCCCTCTATAGAAAGTGCCCAGCAGCTGAACCTGATTGAACCCATAGTGCGGACAATCTCTCTGATAAGATTTGAAGCGCATCCAAGCAGCCTTGAGTCCCTCTGTTTGACCTTGAGAAAACTGGGAAATTTTGTTCCTGAGCTCTTCAGACCTTGCATCATCATAGAAATTGCACATGAATGCATTCTTGGTCTCTTCCCATGTAGTTAGGGAACCAGGAGCCAACTGCTTCAGCCAATAAGCAGCATCTCCACTAAGAGAGTATAAGAAGAGTTTGCAGAATAAGAACTCGTTGGGCACTCCATTGTACTTCATACCAGTGACCAAATCTTCGAACCTCTCGATATGATCCATGGGATGCTCATGAGGTAGGCCATGGAAAGGGATCTGACTTACAAGAGCGTAGTACGCAGGCTTCAGCTCGAAATCGTTCCTCTGAAAAGTTGGGATGCGAATTGCAGATCGATTGGCATAGAACTGATCAGGTCTGTTGTGCTCGCCAAGTGTCCTAGCTCGAAAACCTGCAGCATTCCCAACGTTGTCGCGCCCAGCTGGCGCGACAATCTCAATAACAGCAGCAGGAGGGACAACGACGTTTCTAGCTTCATCAAGTCGCTGCCCTCCCTCATTGCACACGTGACCCTCTTGGTCTCTTAGAATCCCAGCTTCATCAGCTCTTAAAACCACTGGGTTGTTCATCCCTGATGTTTGCTTGGTCTTTCTGTTTGTGCGTTCCACAAGTGCTAGATGTTCCAACGACAGTTCAACTAGCTGAGTGCTCTTGTTGCTCCTGGTTTCACGAACAGGCATACACCTGCAAACAAAACACTAGACAAGGCACGTCAGTAACCAAAAAGAAATACGTTGAGTATCGATCGACACTGGAGGGTATCGATCGATATCAACAAAGAAATCGCCGGAGTATCGACCGATACTAGTGAGCCATTCCATTGTCTTTTACACCACCGAATCTAACAATGATCACATCGGTGTTGTTAGTCATATTGAAATTTGATTTTGTTCAAGAGAAACAAACCAAATTAATATACTAACCAATACCCAACTCTCAAGTTAAAGGGTAAAATTAAATTCGATTTCTAGAATTAATTCAGAAATTTCGCAATTTAATAAACTTAATACAATATCGAATTGTATTAGTATTCTTGAAAAGAATCGCAAGAGGCCTGCTAACTTAGCCCAATGATTTAATTTTCCGATTAAATCAGCCTCTAATACTTAATTGAACATCAATTAATTATTCCAAAATAGCAAATTTTTGGAAACATAGTATTGAGCTATTTGCAACATACTGCAACGTAACCCGTCTTTAAAACCAAAGACGGTTTAACGATTTCAACGTTGTATCAATTTAATAATTAAACATTAAGAGTATTCGATGAGAATCTGAAACCCTTTTTTTTATTTTAAACCGCAGTTTAAAACCGATTATAAAGGATTATGAAATCGTTTTAGAATCGCTATCGCGCGTTCTAATCTGAACCTCCGTAGAGCGTTCGCTGATTCGTTTCTTGAATCGCTTTTGATAAATATTTTAGCCGGTTTTACGAGAAACGCTATGAGACGTTCGCAAATGCTAAACGACGCGGGATTTGTACCGCAAAGTTGTCACTTGTCGAACCGTTTATACACGTCTGCAAACTCATAATAATAATGAGACGATTATTATCTATGACTTTGACTAATAAACAATCACCTTTTCATAGATGATGTATATCGATACGAAATTAAATTCCAATTTAAAATCCTCTTATCGAAATGACTAGAACCGCATGTGCGCGTTCTAAAGTTTGAACCGCAAACGTGCGTTCAAGTTCGAACCTCCTCAGAGCGTTCGTCAAACGGTTTCTCGAAACGCGTTTGATTAGCGTTTTAGACGCAATTTTAAACCTTTTAAAGGTGTTTATGAGAGACGCGATAAAGCGTTTAACAGTAACCTCCGCAGAGTGTTCTTCAAACCGTTCTCCCATATGTTTGATGTTAGGCGTTCGCAAACTCTAACCCGGAAAGCGTTTAAAACGTTCCATTCGCTTGTACACAAGCTTCACATTTGTACCGATATATAGTTAAGAATCGCAATTCTAATACTGATATCGAACCACATAGCATTGGTGTTGATCGATACACCTTAAGTGTCGATCGATACAGACCCGAACTGGTCGATGCAAAGTAATTTTTGCTTGGTGTCGATCATTGCACACTCAGTGTCGATCGATGCACTCAGTGTCGATCGATACACCCTTGGTGTCGATCGATGCACTTAACTTTTGCATAGGATCGATCGATGCACCACGGTGTCGATTGATGCTCAGCTGGTGTCGATCGATACCCTCAGTATCGATCGATGCACTCTAGATGTCGATCGATGCAAGTGAATCTTTCACAGGATCGATCGATGCACCACTGTGTCGATCGATACATATAAATTTTTCACAGTATTGATCGACATAGACCCTAACTTGGTCGATGCACAGTGTCGATCGATGCACCGCAGTGTCGACCGATACACAATCTTCAGAGACTTAAATCGATCTATCCACGCTCGGTGTCAATCGATGTCAATGAATTTTTGCATAGTATCGATCGATGCACCTCAGTGTCGACCGATACAACTTTTTGCATAGTATCGATCGATGCACCTCAGTGTCGATCGATACTCACAAGGTTTCGATCGCAATCGAACCTATCAAGAACCACAAGGTGCGTTCGTTGATTATACCGTTCATTAATCGTAATTAAAGACGGTTGTAGAAGATGTTTAAAGCAATACTGCTTCTACAACATGTTTCAATTTGCTAAACAATTTTTTGATAACGTTTGAGTATCAATAGCAGTTGAACATCTTCTTATAAAATAGACAGAAGTTGCTTCTACTACACGTTTCAAGTTGCTAAAAAACTTTTTGATAACGTTTGAGTATCATCAGCAGTAGAAGAATCGTTTTAAAAACCGTTTGAAAACGTTTATTTACTCGTGATTAAAGATCCGATTGTAGTAATAAAACAAAATCGGATCTTCTTTGAGTTAAGATTGTAGGACCAAAATTTCGCACAATAGACAGGATAAGATTTAATCACGATTGTATAAATAAACAGTAAGGAACAGACGATTCATAAAACGATAAGCAATAAATAAATCTAAGGAGGCGAGATGAATCTCTTTCCTTAACTCAAAGAATCTTCCGTATTGCGACGGATTATAATAGATCCATGAGTCCCAAGATACAACCAAAGTTTATCTGAATCATCTACACTTGATATCAGATCTTTCGAACATTATAACTACGATACTCTCGAATAACAACTTACTCTAAACGGTAGGGAATTGAAGGAACTTCTGCTAAAACTTTTAGGATGTGTTTTTAGTGTTTAATCAGATTATCAGGATTCTTTTCCCTGTGAAAATCGGCCAGTATATATAGGAGAGAGGCTAGGATTTTTCCTAGACAGAAACAGAATATTCCTCAGAATATTCTAGGAGGCTGCGATTTTTTAAGTCGGCCCGAAGAGTATCGATCGATACCAAGGGGTATCGACCGATACCTCTAAAAGTCCACGAGCCCATCAGGCCCAAGATGCGATCGACGTGCGTGTGGTCTTTTCTTCTCTCTTGTTGTTAGTCATTTAAATCAATGACACAACTATTCCAAAATATATACACGAGAAAACATTTCTCAGCCAATGAAAACATTTCATTCGAATGAGCTTAACTCATTTCTTTTCACACTAACACAATTTTATCAATCCCTCAAGCTTTGATAAAAAATTATTTCCAACACAAACCACCTCTGCATCAAGTCGTGTAGTCTTGGCTTCGCATAGTAATCCAGAGAAGTGATACGAGTCCGAATAAGCCTGTCTATGGATCGTACAAGACGTGGTACAGATTGGTATCCATATTGGTGTATTCGTGAGTTTCGCTCCATCCAAATCGAGTATATAGTCACTTGGAACACTAGATGGATCAAAATTGTGTTGAGTCGATCCCCAGTATACATGATGATGCTTTGCAGGGTCAATTCCCAATCTGGATCTTGGGTCTGGTTGAGAAGATTACCTGCAATTTCAGACCATGCTGTGAAAGAGACAGGGAAAGCAAAAAATAAGTGGTCTCGTGTTTCGTTTGGTTCGCCACACAGCACACATGCTTGGTGAACTCCCCAGCGTCGCATACGATCACCCGTTGTTAATCTGTTTCGCATTGCAAGCCACGTTATAAAGCCGCAGCAGGGGACCCCATAGTTAAACCATACGGTACGACTCCACGGGACTTCGGTATGATGCTCTCGAATCTGATTCCACGTGTGGAAGGAGGAAAATTTTACGGTGAAATCATCATTATTTCGTCTCCATAAGTAACGATCGGGTCCTCTATCAGCCTGGGGGAGGGACTGAGCTCGGATCTGCTCTAGCAGAGGATAGAGATGCCTAATTCGCGTGCGGCGGATCCTCCACCCGGTAGGCCCAGCTGCCTCAGAGACGGTTGAATTAATCGAAATCCCGAGAATGCGTGGTTCGTCCATCCCCGTGATGTCGATAATCCTCCCCATCGGAATCCAGTGATCGTGCCAAAAGGAGATAGCTTTACCATTACCCACCTCCGCCCTGAAGAACGGAGCCACAAGAGTTCGAAGTTTTAGAAGCTTTCTCCATATCCAAGACCCGACATATTTTTCCCGCGCCGTCCAGAAGTTTGAGTTTTTCATTAGGTTCTGCTTTGTCCAGGCCACCCAAAGTGAACCCGCCATGGTAAATAATCGCCATATGAGACTCATCGCATACACTTTCGACACATCTCGGAATCTTCTCAAACCAAGTCCCCCCTCCGATTTTGGTTTACAAACCTCCTCCCATGATACTTTGGCCCCTGTAGGTGTGTTTGGGTTCCCCGACCAAAGGAAGGCCCCACACATACGTTCAATCTCATCAAAGCAACGAGAAGGTAGCCGGAACACCGAACACCAAAAATTTGAGATGCTCGATATTACTGAGGCAATAAGTTGAAGACGACCTGCGTATGAGAGCTTCTTACTTGTCCAGGAGAGCATTCGAGTGCGGATCTTATCGATGAGAGGAGCACAGTCGTGTGAGGTCATGGTTTTTGTCGTGAGAGGGAGTCCAAGGTAGCGAATGGGTAGGGTGTCTATAGGTATAACAAGATCTGAAGCTGCATTTAGGAGATTTTGTCGGTCTTTTCCTCCTATGATGAGAGCTGATTTGGCGGCATTAATGTGAAGGCCAGATATTCGCGAGAGCTATTCAAAGACCACAAAAGTTTCCCTAAGAGAAGATGCAGAGCCATCTGTGAAAACCAAGATATCATCGGCAAAGCACAAGTGCGAAACAAGAACTTCTGTACAGCGCGGATGGGTGCCAATTCGACCAGTTTCTACTGCCCGGTTTAATAATCTTGAGCAAACATTTTGAACCATTACAAACAGGTATGGGGACAGAGAGCACCCTTGGCGAATACCTCGGCAGCTCATGAAAACCCCCTCCAATTCACCGTTAACTGCCACAGAGAAGGAAGCTGTCGACATACATAGATAGATCTAGTTGGTGAAGATATCCGGAAACCCAAGAGCGCGGAAAATTCCCACAATAAAGGACCATTCCACCGTATCGAAAGCTTTTGAAATGTCAAATTTGATAGTACTACGGGAAGCAATAGTTTCCTTGTGATAATCTTTCACCAGCTCGGTGGCCAACAAGACGTTTTCAAGGAGGAGACGACCTTCGACGAACGCACTTTGGTTAGGCTCTATGAATCCCGGGAGAGTGTGCTTAAGGCGGTTTGTGAGGATCTTCGAAATTACCTTATACAGCATGTTACAGCAGGCGATCGGGCGGTAGTCTTTCATAGAGAGGGTTGTACCATCCAACCGTTTTGGTATGAGAGCAAGGAAAGTAGCATTTACGGACTTTGGCATAAACCCGTAGAGAAAAAAAGATTGGACTGCCACAATGAAATCCGGTCCAATAATGCTCCAAGCTCCAACATAGAACTCCTTAGTAAACCCATCGGGCCCCGGTGCTTTGTCAGATGGCATAGCAAATAGGGCTTTACGGATTTCCTCACCTGTGACTGGAGAGATCAGAAGAGCGCAGCTTTCCGCAGGATAGCGATAATCAAGGAGATCTGCTAGATAATCTGGAAAAATAGCCTGGAGATCCTCGGGTCTGTGCTGGAGAATTTTTCGGAAGTGATTTGCCGCCTCGGCCTTGATTTCCTCTGGCAGTGTGAGCACCTCACCAGAATCCGTTAATAACCGATGGATGGAGTTTCGCGATGCTCGAGCTTGAGCTACCTGGTGGTAAAAGGAAGTGTTTTGATCCCCACAGCGTAACCATTGAACTCGAGACTTTTGCATAAAAAACTGATCCTCTATAGCAGCCAATTTTTGCCAATGATCAGACGCTACTGAAACGGCAACCAGATTTGCAGTAGACGGGTCAGAGAGTGCTCTGTTTTGGAGTGAGCAGAGCAGAGCATAAGCTTCCGATGTTTTGCGAGGAAGATCTCCGAACCTGGTGCGTTTCAACTCTCTTAAAGGGTACTTTAGTGATTTGAGCTTTTTTGTGGAAGAGAGAGAGCGCAACGCGAGAGTGGTAGAGAGGAGCGGATTCAGACCAAGTATTTGCCACAGTAGGTAAGAACAGAGGATGACTTGCTAAGAAATTGAAGAACCGGAATGGTTTGCGGTGATTTGCGTTAATACTAGACAGGTATACTAGACACCGCGAGTGGTCAGAGAAGCCACCGGCTTCAAAAGTGGCATGGGAATAGGGGAAAGTACTTAACCAGTCTGAGTTTATTAGGGTCCGATCCAGCTTCTTTCCAATAGGATTTGAGTCTTGATTGTTGATCCAGGTGAATCAAACTCCTGAAGAAGCAATATCGGTAATGCTGCAGTATGAAACAACATTTTGAAAATCCCTCATTCCCGCCAAGTTAGGTCTATAATCTGTTGCCCGAGAGTGCTCTGTTAGTGATAAGATTTCATTGAAGTCACCAAGTATTATCCACAGGTCTGAATTCTGTAGCAAGGTGGCATGAGTATAACATAGTTCAGACCATAGAGCTTGATGGTCAGCAGCAAAATTGAAAGCATAAACAAACGAGCATAAGAACCGCACCCCTGAGCTTGTAATGGTGACCAAACAGGTGATCTGTTGTGCTCTTTTCAGTAGAAGAGTTACTGTTACGTCGTTTGACCAAACAACCCAAATACGCCCTAAACGGTGATGGTCATAGTTTGTGAGAGTCGACCAACCAGGGAAAGTGCGTGCCAAAATGGTGCTGGAGTTAGACTCTTGCACCAGAGTTTCAAGTAAACAACCAAAGGATGGTTTCACCACTTGTAGCTAATTACGGACCACATTGTGTTTGCGAGGTGTATTGAATCCCCACGTATTCCATGCAAAAAAAACGTCATAACTTCCGGAAGGAAGATTTTTTGTTGTGTTGAAGACCAAGCTCTTTACGACTAACAATCGGTTTCGGGATAATCTTTGACCTGCTCCGATGACCTCCTCCCTTTTGTTTGTTTTGTTGGTCCTTATTTGTGCCCGCCTGAGTAAAATTGTCAGAGTCCAACTCCGCAGACTCCTCAGTATCCGACTCCTCTACTTCTCCTTCCTCTCTGTCTTCCGGTTTCCAGTTCAGATTTTGGTTTGCACCTTGCTTATCCGCCTTTGTCTGAACTGCATCTTGGATTTGGTCATCGGTAATCCCTTCTTCTTGTATGCTATATAGTATCTCGAATCCATTTGGAGAAATGGAGCCATTTCTCTTGTCCATCGGTTTGCTGTTCCGAACAGGAGATGAGTTCCGACTCTGTTTCGTAATAAGTGTCCAAGCATTTACCGTCTCCGACTCCGCTACCGTCTGCTTAGTTGGTTTGGTTTTTGGAGGTCCACTCTCACTGCCTATACCCGACTTCGCGTTTGATAGTTGAAAGGTTGGGGAACGCTCAAGATCTTGTAACAATTTATGTGCTATTTCCTGAACCGAGCCTGTCTCCGTCATTGTCTCCAACTCTGCTTGATTATTTGTGATCCTTGCAGGAATTTCTAGACTATGTTCCTTTGAGAGAATGGTGACTGATTTTCTAGCTGAGCACTCTTTTTCCATGTGACCCCACTTGAGGCATGAATTACAGCGAGGTGGGAGCCACGGATAGGTAACATCCACCGTTACGGCGTGCCCCTGCCTGTCTTTGAAGCAGATCTTCTCCACTAAAGGTTTCTGCAAATTGACCTCAACCAATACTCTCGCAACATCCAATCGCAAACATCGTTCGGTGTTGGGGTGTAGTTTTACAAAAGTACATGCCGTGCTGGAGATGAAACTCAAGCCCGCATTCGAGTAAAGGTAACCTGGCACATCTCGAAAGTCGACCCAGAGAGGCATCGCCGACAGATCCGGGGGGTTGTTTGCAGTGTCTGGGCTCCATTCATTTACCACCAGAGGGATGTCTGCTATGTGCCAATAGCGACGGTTAAGAAACCGTTCGCGTATGCGAGGGTTCTCAATCCTGAATAGGACTGTCTTTTTGTTTATGAATTGAAATCGATATTCCTGTCTTTTTTCACGGATGTCCAAATACGATTCACAGTGGCGTGGATAGACCCGACATGTGGAGCATCTCCCATGAAGTAACCCACAACAAAACTCTTCCAGAGGGGGGTCGCATCCACGGAAACTTCATCAGGGATTGCGATTTCCGCAACTCCATTGGTAAGAACAAAATCTGGTTGAAAACGGGGAATTGTGGGAGAAGTTTCCTTGATAACAGAGGACCATGAATCTTTCTGAGGCGGTTGAGCTGTTGCTAGAGGAACCTGGGAAGCGGGATCCGCCGGAGGCGGGGGCTCCATAGCGTCGGTGACTTTTCGACTATTCGCCTAGCAGAGGGCGGCTAGGGCGACTTTTTCAAAATCCAAAATCCAATCGGAAGTTGCCTTTCGCCACTTCGTAGACACTATGCGTCGATGAGTAGACACTATGCGTCATTATATAGTTTGATTGCTAAGTGTTTTTCTTTATGTTATCATGTATAACTTTCTTTATGTATAACTTTTTTTTTTTGGTCTAAATATATAACTTTCTTTTAAACATGAAAACAACTTAAATTAAGTAATTTACGTGAAATTGAAAACATAGTTAATTTTATTTGTTTGTCAACTTAACAATTATTTTTTAAATAATTACCAAAAATTAGTCAAAACTTAATAAAAGTTTATCACAAGTATTTTATGGTAAAAAGTTAAATAAAAACCTAATAAAGCATTCAAAATTGTCAAAGCATTTATCACTACTATTTTATGGTAGAAAGTTGAATAAAAACATATCAATAATATGGTAAGGAATTAAACTGGAAAAAAAACCATTACTATGGTAGAGAATTAAAAGCAGATAAACTATATATCTTAGTAATTTGTCGGTTAGTATTTTGTGAAATTGGAGTCTTCTCGATCAAATCAAGATTCAAGTGTGTGTTTATTGGAGTCTTCTCGATCAACATTAAGGTAATAAACATGGCATATCTTTATATTGAATTTAATAACTTATTATGAGATTACGAATTCTAAATATCATCAATTTTTGTCGTCATCATTGATACTTTACTATTAGCGGATACTAAATAATTTTCTTGCCTAAATCATTGAGTTTGATCTAGTAAGTGCATTTTTGAATCTCTTTGATGTTCCACCGTATTAATAACCACTTTAAAAAAAAAATTGTTTCCTTACAACATAATTGAATCTTTGAAATAGCTTTCAAATGTAATTCTATGTATTAAAAAAAATTTTCTAGATTCTTGCAAATAAATTGAGTGATGATTT
Source organism: Eutrema yunnanense (assembly GCA_002933935.1). NCBI lineage: Eukaryota > Viridiplantae > Streptophyta > Magnoliopsida > Brassicales > Brassicaceae > Eutrema > Eutrema yunnanense. The sequence goes on from PKML01043636.1 coordinate 164,553, forward strand.
ATTCATATTATTATTTTTGGTTTGGAATCTACAGAAAAGGATGTCAAAAGACGAGGCTAAAATTAACCAAGAAATGTTGATGCTAAGAAGAGATCAAGCTCTTAGAATTGGAGCAAACTTGAGCCAATCTGAGCCTAAAAAGCTTATGTTTGTTGGCATTAAACCTAGCATTCCTGACCTAAATGCACAACCTTGTTCCAATTCGGAAGGAGAAGAAAAAGGAGAAAGCGTAGAAACAATTCAGAATTGGACAGGTTTAAAAGGTCAAGATGCAGGTTATGTTGTTCCTAAGCTTTTGGAAGAGCTTAAGGTCGAGATCTTTTACCGGGTCTCATGCTTTGAATACTGGAAAATGCAGTTTCTCAACAAACAAGTTTTGCAATTGTTAAAGAACGGTGAGATTTTTAAGGTTAGACAAGAACAGGGGCTTGTGAAACCATATGTGTTTATGCATTCGGGCGGTGAAAGCTGTTGGACAATGTTTGATAAAGATTTTGAGAATTTTCGAAAAATTCCACAAGTTCCTTCTGACGGTTGTTTCTTCTACGGCGATAAGGAAACAATTTGTGCGGGTACGCAATTAATAGTCATCGGGAGGGAGTTGGAGGGCATTGTGGTGTGGCGATATGAGCTAGAGAGGCATAAGTGGTTCAAAGGTCCTGCAATGACCACACCGAGGGTCATGTATGGTTCTGCGAGCCATGGCACCGATGCTTTTTTTGCTGGAGGGATTAAGACAAATGAAAACGGTATCTTTGAGGTTGTGAACACATCGGAGAAGTACAATGCTGATACTAAAATGTGGACTGTGATTCATGGAATGCATAAACGAAGAAAATTCAGCTCAGGATGTTTCTTGCGTGGCAATTTTTATGTTCTCGGTGGCCGAGATGAGAATGATGAATACCTAACTTGTGGAGAAAGATACGATGAGGTGAAAAATTCTTGGGAGCTGATACCAAACATGCTCAAAGACATGACGTTTACGTCTTCCCAATCACCTCCCCTCATTGCGGTGGTCAACGATAATCTCTACGCGTTGGAAATACCTTTGAACGAACTTCGTGTTTATGATATAAACGCAAATGCTTGGAAGAAACTTGGTGTTGTGCCTGTGAGAGCAAATGCTGCCTTAGGTTGGGGAGTTGCTTTTAAGTCGATTGGAGATAGGCTTTTGGTGATTGGACTTTCATCTTCTCAATCTTGGCATAGCAAAATAGCAGTTTACACTTGCTTCCCTTCTCCAGGCGTGGAAGATCAACTTTGGAAGGAATTAAAACACTATTGTGACGGTGTTCAGCTCCACCAGTTTATTCAAAACTGTTGCGTGATGTTTGCTTAAGGTTTTTTTTCTAAGAAAAACTTGGCAACATATTTGGTTTGTGTTTGCATTTTAATGTTTGTGTTTAAAATAAGTTTGCGGTAATCTTGGCGCCCAAACATTACTTAAGTTGTCGTTTTATGTTGTTTGTTTTTGTTTTTATTTATTTTCTTGTTTTGCTTTTGCGTCTTTGGTGTAGACGTAAATGTTCGTGTTTATGTTTGTTTAATATTTTTAATCTAAGCATTTGTGTGAAAAACATTAATGTGTCGTGAAAAAATATCGTAAAATTATGGAATATAAGTACTGGAGTGATTAAACGTTTGCCATTGCATTGGAATATAAGTACTGGAATGATGAAAGTGTAGCCATTGGATTTGAGTTGAAGTACTGGAGTGATGAAAGTTTAGCTGTGGGATTAGTTTTTGGAATGATGAAAGTTTAGCCGTTGGATTGGAATGTAAGTACTACTAGTCACTTGATCTTTAAGTAAGAAAATAAAAGAAAAGAAATATGTGAATGTTGGTTATCTTAATCTCTAGATCTAATGGTTTCATATCAGAGGTACTCAGAACTTATTCTTGTTCTTTTCTTGCTTATTATCTCTGAATTAACTTTGAGAATCTTTTGTTTGATTAGTTTCTGGAATGATGAAAGTTTAGTACTAGAATGATGACAGTTTAGCCACTGGATTAGAATGTAAGTACTGGAATGATGAAAGTTTATCCATTGTGGATTGAAATGTAAGTACTACTAGCCACTTGATCTTTAAGTTAGAACATAGAAAAAACAAAATTTGCGAATATTGGTTATCTTAATTTATTGGTAACTTCGTCAGATGTTTCTTTCACTGGACTCTGCTGATCATTAGAAAATTCTTTATTTGTTGGTTCATGCTTTTCAATTTGTTTGATCTTTCTGCAACATTACTTTCTTTTTCTTGCTCGTTTGGCAGGTATAATTCTTCTTGTCGAGGTGTCAAATCAACAATACTACTTTCTGCTACTGAAACTATCTCTTCTTTTTGTCTTTAATTCAAATGAACCTTCCTATTGTCCTTCTTGGTGCAGTGTTACTTCTTTTTATGGAAACAACATTCAGTCTCAGTGGCATGCGGGTTCTCATCGAGTGATCATCTACAAAAACATTTAGCAGGGAAAAACATGGGAGGTGTCATCTTTTACCTTTGATGAACCTCTTGCTAATGTTTTAGTTGTTTTCTTATGAATATGGGAAATTGGTGTGAAAAGTGCTATTTTTATAAAACCATTTAAGGATATGCTTTAAAGAGAAAAGAAAAAAAAAATACGTACATCGACATGTCGTACGATATTCTTTTTGAGGAATGGTTTGCAATTGTATTTAAATATTTGGAGTTGTTAAAATGAGATTTAGTTATATTCATGTTCAATTTTGTTTTGAAATATTTCGAATTAAGTTAGTATTTGTTCGGGTATGAATAATCCAAAAAAACATAATTACGGTTTATTTGGTAAACCAAAAAATAAAAATAGTTTGATGTAATCCACGGGCTTGATATGAAAGTATCGTATTTAGATGATGCTAACTTTAAGAGGTTTTGTCAACCAAATCCACGGAATCAAAGCAAGATAACTACAGTTCATGCAAGTTGATGTAATGATACAAAGAGTAAAGCAAGATAACCTGAAGCTGCTTCTCCAAGACCGGAAAAATATACCAACGTTGAGTTGGTCTAATGGTTAAGGAGGAGTGGGTATGTGCCTCTCTTACCGGCCCTGGGTTCGATTCACGTTGGGAGGGGTCTCCTCCAAAGGAGTGATTTTAACATAGTTTGGGCCCCGCTCCAGGGATGTACGGGCCTACGGGCCCGGAACCTCGGTAATTCAAAAAAAAAAAAAAAAAAAAAGACCGGAAAAATATGATTCTGCGATGGAGAATTCCGAGCCAATGCAGATGATTTTCTTCGTTATAAAATACTTTTAACATTAATAGAAAAATCTGTATAACACTGAAAAAAAAACAAAACCTGAAACAAGTAATCTAAAGCAATTTTCGTCAAAATTAAAAATATAATGTGCAGCAACACATTCACAACTCATAAAGGAAAAAAGTCAGACGTCAATTATTACTTTATCAGTTTCACCACCATATGATGTAACGATCTCTGAAAAATTCAGAAAATGAAAAAAATATGAGGTTTTTGCTTTGAATTCATTTCAAAATATAGGACCAACTAAGGTTTGGGTATACAAGATTGTTCGGGGAAAAAAAAAAAAAAATTGAATTTTTTAAAGTTATAGACATAGCTTTGAGAATTTGGGGTTCTGTTGGGCCCAAATTTTGCATTCAAACAGAACCCCAAATTCTGCATTCAAGGCTCAGCCCGAGTAAATAGGCTCGATAAGGAAGGTTCGGCACATGATGATGTCTCATGAGACTGTTCACTAGCTGAAGTAGGCGAGGTCGCAAGGTAGAGCAAGTCAATAAGCCGGAAGAATCGAGCACGAGGAAAGGAAGCAAGCTCGCAGGAAGACATGAGCATGCACTTGACGAAATTCAAACCTGGTCAAACACATTTGTTTCATATTAAAGACAAAAGATTACAAATTTAATTATGTATGACAATTAGGCAGTTACATTTTTCAGCTGGTATAAGTTTTGAAGATCAGCCTCATTGTAAAGGACCGAATTCTTGGCGAACATAATAATATACAAATTTTCTCTCAAATTTCTATAAGTTTTTCTAAGTACATTCAACCTAACGCAAGCTGAGAATTGAGGTTGTGAGATTCAGCTCTCACAATTTGGCGCCGTCTGTGGGGAGGAGCAAAACAATTTTCTTCTTGTAACCTGCGAAATTGATCATTCGAAAGAGGATAATGTCGGGCACAACAAGCGCAACAGTCACTGCTTCATCCGGAGCTATAAATACCTCCGTCCCATCATCCCAGCCTGACACCACCGCCGGTGAGCTCAAATGGAACAACAGACGTTCTCATCACCACCTCGGAAGCGAATGTCGCGACTGGGAGCAACGAAACTGTTGATCCTTTGGGACCTGCAGTCTTGAACCAGCCGGCTCGGGATCAAATAGCTGAGATCCGGAACTTGATATTGGTTCTCATAGAACAGAATCGTTGTTCGCCTAGACGATCTCGAAAGAACGGCTCGGGCAGGCGCGATCGGGCGATCTGGTCTCCGACCTGGGACACAAGCCCCGTTTGCACCAGGACAAGGAGGGTTAATGATTTCACCTCCACCAATAACAAGGCTAAACTTTTCCGGTATCGATGCCTCGACCAGCAGAATGGTCGACTCAGCCACCACCTCGCGGTTCAACTCGGTAATATCGGACCCTATATTTACCTCTTCCACGATCAAGGCCGCGGAAGGAGGGAGTCCATCAATTGTGACCTTTCCGGGAGTAGGTCGGAACTCAGACCGGTTAGCCGGCCAGGATCGTTCTGGGAGCGCCAATGAAGTTGAAGCTCGGGACAATCCCGAGATCGAAACGCAACATGAAAATAAGGTCGAAAACCTTGCCAGGCTCACTGGAGGGTCCCTGCTCCGGTCTCCGGGCAATAACGAGAACGGTTTAGGACCCATCGCCTTGCATGGGTTTGAGTCAGTTAAGAAATACTATGAAGATCCCAGTGCTGAGCTTCAGAAGATGAGATCGCAGGTCCACGCCACTCTGAGCTGGGCACCTGAAATAGATCGGGTGATTGATGAAGTCAATCAGACCCCATTCACCTCACGGATTGCGAGCCCCCAGCTCCGAGACGTCGGGAACATCCGATTTTCCCGATATAACAAAGAAACTGAAACACCCGTCCCGGCCTTCCTAGGCCGCGGACGACGCTTTCCCAGTTCGGGCCGTTGCCTGGCCGAAGCTCCTGGTTTTTACCCATTTCTAAAATATATCCTTAGGTGGTTTTCTTACAAATCTATCATACGACTATCCTTAGTCGTTTTAAGCCTAGATCTGTTTTAACCTCTTATTAATATGCAGCGGAATTCGTTCTATCTAAACCTTTCTTTTCTTTCCCTTGATTTAATTCCAATCAAGTACTTGTCCGGTCCGATCATCTTTTGCCTTTGGATAGTTCCCATAAACCTCCGTTCGGCTTATAGATTAATATTTGACTCGGTCCAAGTATTTTATCCTAAGGCAATACTTTCCCTAGACTTAACCATCTAGTAATACGCTAGTCACTATCCATTTGTTCCAAGGTAGTGAACTTACCCGTATCCAATTTGTTTGCTCCCTGGACCGCATTCTGGTTGTACTATGATAAGTCTGCTTGTCCACCTTGACCGCGCCCCTAGTCGGATCCCATTCGATCCACTTAACCGAATCAATAATGAACTCTTCCCTTCGGTACTTAGTCATTCACCAACCATCCCCACATGGCTAAGTAACCGTTAGAGAACCCTTTTAATCTGGCTCGACAATCCGCGCATATCCATTCCCGGTTTATGCACCATTTGCCGTGACCAGTCTCTTCCCTCGGCTGGGCCACCAAGTTCCTCCTGATTCCCTAAACCGGCTGCCGGATTTCCTATCTCGGTCAGTCCGTTCCGTGCCCCCTTTTCCCGCGGATCGTATCCGGATCCGTAATCCGTTGCTCGCCCCTTTCCACTTCGCACCTTTTCGTTTCGCACCTTTTCTGAAAGGACCGCATTTTTTTTTTTTTTTACATATAATTAAACAATAATAATAATAATACATTAATTATTACACATTAAACAGTACAACACAGGTACTACAGCTTACACAAGCTAACAGTTATAACAATAACAACAACTGGTATCGATCGATACTCCCCTAGTGTCGATCGATACCCAAACAACAGAAGCAAACCCCCGGGTCCTAATCATCCCCTCTTCACCGCCTTGATTCCACGATCACGCCTTATCTTTACCTGCATCGACAAAAGTGATGCATCAACATTTGGCTAACCAAATGCTGAGTGAGATTGATCATCCCAACAACAGGCTATCAATAAGCACAAGCAATAATTATCAACAATTAAAACTTTCAGCACAAAGTCACAACTGGTATCGATCGATACTCCCGTAGTGTCGATCGATGCCCAAACAACACACAACTCCCGACAAGGGACTGATATCGATCGATTCCCAAAACCACACCTGGTATCGATCGATACAACCACACAACACGAGACCACCGCCAATGGTCTGGTATCGATCGATACCCACCTGGTATCGGTCGATACTCACGAGACCTAAACACAGGAATCGCCATACAAGCCACAAAAAGCATCAACCAAGCTTTAACAAGGCACCACACAAGCTCACTTGCTAACCTTTGGTCACAACTCACCTTAAACACGAAGGATCAAGCTCTAAAACGATTTCTCCAAGCTCAAGAAGATCTCCCTCTCTTCTCACAAGCTCTCGCCAACACGAAGCTCGTCCAACCTCTCCTTCGAGCTTCTCTCAAGCTCAAACTCCCTCGATCTCGCAAGATCCAAGCTTCGGCAAGCTTTTCTTCTCTCTCTCTCTCTCCTTCTCTCTCTCTCCTTCTCTTTCTCGCGACCTCTCTGGTCTTATCCTCAAAGGATATGCTTTTATACTCGAAAGAAGATAAGAGAGAAGACAACCAGGAGAAAAACCCGGCTAGTGTCGATCGATACAGGCCGGTATCGATCGATACCACCCCCGGAACAACCTGAATTAATTATTTTCCCTCAATAATCAATTCTTCCGGAACACGGGCGCTAACTTAGATTCGTCCTCGAATCTTCGTTACCGTTCATCTCCCATGAACCGTTCATCTCCAATGAACCTTAACCGTCGCAACGATTACAAAAATCTTGGCCAACCCGGCTATCTCAACACTCACACGAGGTCCAATACCAACCTCCGAGGTTTCCCACTCAGTTCCTATGCTTATGACACCGCAACATCATATCTACTTATTGCTCAAACACACGCCAACCCCATTACTCAAGACACCGCAGCATCTCCGAGTTCCGAGCGTCAGCCATATCCCGCAGGATATCCACCATACCTCACAAGGTATCAACCATACCACATCACCCAAGACACCGCAGCATCTTCGAGTTTTCGGTATCTGCCGTACCACTACCCTCGATAATATAACCTGAAAGAGTCTCAATACCCCATACCACTCAATTCTAGGGAATATATCCTATGTCTAGGACATACTCCTTACGAATCCACGGTATCACGTATTACTCAAGGCTATAAACCTCCCGAGTCTGGGTACATCGCCACTCACACTCTCAAGACACACGGTCCTGCGAGCTATTGGCACCAGAGGAACCAGTCCTCTCAACGAGCAATAAGTCACATATCACTAAGCATCTCGACTGAACTACCTCCCGTGATCCGTGTAAATCCTCGCAAGGCAACACCGGCATCACCCATATTCCATACCCGGAATATCTGGCGTGCATAACCAATAACCCGGTCATCGCACCGCCCACAACAGCAATAAGAACATCCATCTTATCACTCTCTTGCATTAACGCTTTTACCCCAAACGCAATGCGACACCGTGACTCCCAAAGTCACCAATAATAAGAAATACTCATCTTATTACACATCATAATGTAACATCGTTCTACACAACGGAAATACAAAATGAAACACACATAGCATACAGCTATAACCGAAACTGGAACCTCTCGATGGAACTCAAGCCGCAGCTTGCTTCTGGAACAACTTCTGGAACCTCGCTTCCATCCTAGCCTCTGGCTCCCAAGTTTCCTCATGTATCCCGCCACAGTCCCACAGAACTCGCATCATCGGAATCTTCTTCCGACGAAGCTCATTGACCCTCCGCTCGAGAACTCTCAAAGGTCTCGCCTCAACGGTCATATTGGGCTGGAGATCTGGCGGAATCTCAGCCAATACCTCGTTACCCCTATGCAAACACTTCTTCAGCATCGACACATGGAAGACCTTATGAAATGCTTGCATAACCGCGGGTAACTCCGACCGATATGCTACCAGTCCAACACGCTCTACAATCCGGAACGGCCCCATATACCTCGGACTCAACTTAGTCGCAACAATGGACCTGTTCGGACCTCTCAGTAAAGCCATCTTGAGATACACACTATCTCCCACCTCAAACACAAGCTCTTTCCGCCTCCTATCGGCATAACTCTTTTGCCGATCTTGGGCCTCTTTCATGTTCAGCTTCAAAACCCGAATCTTCTCCGGGGTTTCCTGAACAAAACTCGCACCCAAAGTGCTCCTCTCCCCCACTTGTGTCCAACACAAGGGGGTACGACATGGCCTCCCATACAGAGCCTCATATGGTGCCATCCCAATACTCGCCTGGTAGCTATTGTTATACGCAAACTCTACCAAGCTCAAGTGATCCACCCAGTGACCACCCCAATCCAGCACGCACATCCTCAACAAATCCTCCAGAGTCTGGATGGTCCGCTCGGACTGCCCATCTGTCTGAGGATGATACGCCGTCTCCAGATCATAATCGGCCACTAGCTCCATCCAGCGCCTCTGCCTCAAATTCAACTCAGGCTGACTGAAAATGTACTTCAAGCTCTTATGATCTGTGAATACCTGCACCTTTCCGCCATAAAGATAAGATCTCCAAATCTTCAAAGCGAAAACCACTGCAGCCATCTCCAGGTCATGGGTAGGGTAGTTGCCCTCATTCCTCCGCAGCTGTCGCGAAGCATAGGCAATAACCTTCCCCCGCTGCATCAACACACAACCAAGGCCCACACCCGACGCATCGGTGTACACCACGTAAGGCTCGCCCGACACTGGCAACGCCAATACTGGAGTACTAGTCAACATGGCCTTCAGTTTCGCGAAACTCTCCTCACACCCCGAGGACCACACGAAAGGAACATCCTTTCCCGTCAGCTTCGTCATAGACTTAGCCAGACTCGCGAAACCCTTGACGAACCGCCGATAATACCCTGCCAACCCAAGGAAACTCCGAATCTCAGTAGCATTCCTCGGCCTCGGCCAAGTACTAATGGCCTGAATCTTCTCCGGATCTACCGATACTCCCTCCGCAGAGATAATGTGACCCAGAAAACCGATCTCCCGCTGCCAGAAGCTACACTTGCTCAACTTAGCAAATAACTTCTGTTCCCGCAGCTTCGAAAGAACCACACGCAGATGCACCTCATGCTCCTCCCGGTTCCTCAAATACACCAAGATATCATCGATAAAGATGATCACGAACTCATCTATATACTCCTGGAAAACGCGGTTCATCAATCTCATAAATGCAGCCGGTGCATTCGTCAACCCAAATGGCATCACCACAAACTCGTAGTGGCCATAACGAGATCTGAAAGCCGTCTTCCGAATATCTACCTCATCGATGGGAATCTGATGATATCCCGACGCCAAGTCAATCTTGGAGAACCAAGTAGCCCCTCTCTACTGATCCAACAACTCATCAATCCGAGGAAGAGGATACATGTCCTTCACTGTGACTCGGTTAAGTCCCCGGTAATCAATACACAACCGAAAACTCCCGTCCTTCTTCTTCACGAACAACACTGGCGCTTCCCACGGTGAAGAACTCGGGCGAATAAACCCCTTGTTCAACAACTCTGCCACCTGCTTCTTCAGCTCTGCCATCTCTGCGGGAGCCATCCTATAAGGAGCCCTGGATATCGGTGCCGTCCCTGGTTCCAACTCAATCGTGAAAGGATCCGACCTAGATGGTGGCAACCCCTGCAACGACTGGAACACATCCTGGAACTCACAAACCACCCGAATATCCTGCACCCTGGCCTCTAACACGGCCTCCGGCAAAGAAATCGTAGCCAAATACGCCTCGCAACCCCTCTCGATCAGACGCTCCGCGTGCACAACCGAGATCACGAGACTCCCGGAAGTCGGTCTCACACCCTGATACACCCACTTCCCTTCTCCTTGGTCGAACTCGACCCGTCCTTGGTGACAATCCAGATGCACTCTGAACTTCCCAAGCCAATCCATGCCCAAGATGACATCATACAGCTCCACGGAGCAGATAATCAAATCGGCAGGCATGGACTCTCCTGCTACCTGAACATCCACGTCTCGCACCCGACCGTGAATTCTCAGGAGCTTCCCTCCGGCAACCTCCACGAAACCCAAACTCACACCGGGCTCGCTACGAAGGTTAGCCTTCTCGGCCAACTCCGGGGAAACGAAGCAATGCGATGCTCCCGTGTCAAACAACACATGACACTCCACACCTTCAACACACAAGGTCCCTGCACATGTACATGTGCCGAGAACCTTAACACCCCGACGAGCACGACATTCCCCGACACAGAATTAAACTTAGACGGGTCTAAGAAAATACCTGTGATCGGCCTGGAACTCGGCTCTCCGGACTCGGCGATGGAGTACACTCGAGGCGCTGATGCCACCTGCCTGACGGGCTGCACCACCGTGGTCTCACTCTGCCGCAACTGGGGACACTGAGGCCTGATGTGACCCGCCTCCTTGCAGTGATAGCATACTCGAGAATCCACTCGCACTCCGCCCTTCTTAGGACAGTTCGCCACTCGGTGATCCATGCTCCCGCAACCAAAGCAACCCGGACCACCACGACTACATCCCGAAGCGCCCTCTCGCTTCCGCTTCTGTCCTTGCATCGGCTTACTGCTTCTGCTCGCACCGGACTGCTGCTGCACATATCTCGCCAGAAAGCTCGGGGTAACCGCTACCACCTCGTCCTTCAGACCCTCCTCAAGCAAAGCCGCAGTCTCAACCAACTCATCAACCGTGCTAAAAGCCCTCACCATGCAACGGTTCCTCAAGTCAACCCGAAGACCCATCAGAAATCTCTGCACACGGGCCGACTCACTCTCAACCGCTCGTCTAACATAAGACCCGAGCCGGTTGAACTCCACCTCATACTCGCGTACCGACCGATCCCCCTGAGTCAAACTCGCGAGCCTCGACTGGATCCGGTTGAACGCCTCCTAAGGGAAGTACTTGGAGTTAAACTCCTCCACAAAATCCGCCCAAGACATCGCGGCCTGAACTCTCCGTGCTGCCACACCCCTCCACCAGAGATGCGCATCACCCTCCAGATAATGGACCGCAATGTCCACCTGGTATCCCGCGGGACACCTACTCGAGAGGAAATTCCTCTCCACTCTCCTCAACCACGCACCCGCGTCCTCAGGATTAGCACCTCCAGAGAAGAACCCCGTGCCAATCCTCTGCATCTGCTCCACCATCCTAAGGTAGGATGGGAGCTCCTCAGCAACCGCAGCTGCCACCTGAGGCTGAGCCTCCACAACTACCGGAACCACAGGAGCCTGAGCCGGTACCCTCTCTGGTAACCGCTCCAACAACCTCGACAACAGATCCGCTATGCGATCATCTCGGGCCCGAGCATCACCCGCTGCTACACCCACAGCACCCGCTAGAACACCAGCCACACTGGCACTCACGCCAGCCACACCCTCAGACCCAACCTGACTCGCACGCGACTCCTAGACCTGCTCCTCCGCCACACGGCCACGACCTCTACCACGGCCACGACCTCTACCACGCCCTCTAGCCATCTGCACACGTGCAGAAGCACAGGCTAAGAGAACCAAAAATCAATCATCACAATAAAGATACTCACCGTGGAATCTCACAAGGCTCGAAGAGGATGATTCTACGACCCCACACAACACCCAAT
>PKML01043636.1:176866-206481 GCA_002933935.1 Eutrema yunnanense
ACAATTAAAACTTTCAGCACAAAGCCACAACTGGTATCGATCGATACTCCCATAGTGTCGATCGATGCCCAAACAACACACAACTCCCGACAAGGGACTGGTATCGATCGATTCCCAAAACCGCACCTGGTATCGATCGATACAACCACACAACACGAGACCACCGCCAATGGTCTGGTATCGATCGATACCCACCTGGTATCGGTCGATACTCACGAGACCTAAACACATGAATCGCCATACAAGCCACAAAAAGCATCAACCAAGCTTTAACAAGGCACCACGCAAGCTCACTTGCTAACCTTTGGTCACAACTCACCTTAAACACGAAGGATCGAGCTCTAAAACGACTTCTCCAAGCTCAAGAAGATCTCCCTCTCTTCTCACAAGCTCTCGCCAACACAAATCTCGTCCAACCTCTCCTTCGAGCTTCTCTCAAGCTCAAACTCCCTCGATCTCGCAAGATCCAAGCTTCGGCAAGCTTTTCTTCTCTCTCTCTCTCCTTCTCTCTCTCTCCTTCTCTTTCTCGCGACCTCTCTGGTCTTATCCTCAAAGGATATGCTTTTATACTCGAAAGAAGATAAGAGAGAGGACAACCAGGAGAAAAACCCGGCTAGTGTCGATCGATACAGGCAGGTATCGATCGATACCACCCCCGGAACAACCTGAATTAATTATTTTCCCTCAATAATCAATTCTTCCGGAACACCGGTGCTACATTTTCACTTCGCACCTTTTTCACTTCGCACCTTTTCACTTTTCCGGTGGTGCATGCCTTAGGCGAGTTCTTCTCTTTCTTGCCGAGATTTTCTCCCTTGGACATGTTTTGCTTATTTTAGCCGGATCGGATTAGTTACTCCCGTATAGCCGAGTCTTGGCGGATTCTGGCCGATCCCCAAGCCACTCGCCTTACCCGCAATCACTTTCCATTCGGCTAACTTAGCCACGCCCGTGTAAGGTTATCATGAATATCCGGCCAGGATTTTCTAACCATGGCCGATAAGCAATTACGAATATTAAACCAAGTAGTGCGATTAACATAGACCACGCGCGCATACAGAACGATCATAGGACTTTCCTGGCGAACCGATAGTCTAGATCCGTACTATGTCGCCGGTAATGCACTCACCTTAGCCACGCGTTTGGATTGAGGCACTTGTCTGTCGTGATCCTTATTCCCACGTTCTGATTCCCCCTTTGTTCGATCTTCACGATCAAACTAACATTTCTCTCTCTCGACTAACTCTTCTTTTGATATCGCCTTGGACTCTCGGCTAAATATCTCTCCTCTAGATATTGCCTTAGTCTCTCGGCAAGATCCTCTTTTTATTGTCTGTGGATTTCGTGGTATCCTTCCCTCTATCACCCATCGTCCTTATATAGGATTTGGATGGGTGTCTTTTACCAAGGTTCACCCCTTCTGGTCGAACAGATGATTGTTTGGCCAAACATGTGCGTTGTTTGGCCAAACTGGTACACGACCCTTCGGCTAAATAACCGCCCTCGCACATGCGATGCGTGTGGTCACCTTCCCAGCCGATTAACTAACCAACTGCCCACGGCTAGCTAGCTTCCCAGTCGACCACCTGAGTTACCACTCGACTAGCTTGACCCAACACTTCCTCACTCCCACCTAGCTCTTTACCTAGATGTCAGTCCGCCCAGCTGGGCCAGTACTCGACAAGCTTACCGAGCTAGGTTGAGCTGTCGGTCAGCTTGTCTAGTTGGTTCAGCTATGAGCTCAGCTACTTTAGCTTTTCCAGCTAGTTTAGCTCGATTACTTCCTCCCATTTATCCCGGCTAAGTCATTTGGTCCGTTTCTCGGCCTTGACTAAGCCTTCTCCGATCCTTTCGGGCATTCCTTAACCCAAAAAAAATTGGCCTGGTGTAACTCTGCGGGACGGGGACGTTACAAGTCTCCCCCACTTAAATGGAATTCGTCCTTGAATTCGGTGGTGTGTAGCGTTTGCGGAACGCGGACGTTACAAGTCTCCCCCACTTAAATGGAATTCGTCCTCAAATTCGGTGGTGGGTAGAATCTTGTTTCCCTTGACCTTGGTCCATCAAGACTTAATCGCATTTCCGGATTTTAGTCTATCTTTGGACTCAATCTATCTTCCGTATCTTTGTCACTCTTGACTAAATCTTACTCGATCTTCGTCCTTCCCGGATTTGATCATGTTCTCCCTGATCTTAACCAATTCCCGGCTAGATCTTTACCTGATCTTTGTCCTTCATGGACTTGATCATAATTTCTTCAATCTTAGTCTCCTACGAGCTAAGTTGGTTCCTTATCCTTGCAACACTGCCCGTAAATGATCTTGATGTGATTCCCGGTCTTTTGAGTAGACGAGTATATCATCTATGAAGATGATAACATATTCATATAAACAATCACGGAATATCACGTTCATCATTTTCATAAAATCCGCAGGTGCAATCGTTAAGCCAAATGGCATGACCACGAATTCATAATGGCCATATCTGGTTCGGAAGGCCGTTTTCCGCACATCCGAAGGCTCTATGGGAATCTGGTGATATCCCGAAGCCAAGTTCACTTTTGAGAACCAGGTTGCTCCTTTTAGCTGGTCTAGCAATTCGTCTATCTGGGGTAAAGGGTACTTATTCTCAACAGTCACCCGGTTCAATCCTCGATAATCGATGCACAGCCTAAAATCTCCCGTCCTTCTTTTTGACAAACAGAACCTGTGCACCCCAAGGTGAACTACTCGGCCTGATAAATCCTTTTTCCAATAGTTCTACCAACTGTTTCTTTAGCTCGGCCATTTCTGTCGGAGCCATCCGATATGGTGCCTTCGAGAGTGACGTTGTTCCAGGTTTGAGTTCTATTGTGAATGGATCCGACCTGTCAGGTGGTAAACCTGTTAAGGCTTGGAACACATCCGCAAATTCTCTCCCCACCAGAATGTCCCTTATCTCGGCACCCTCCCCCACTTATGACGTGATGATGGTGCCTAGGTAAGTCTCGCAGCCCTTCTCAAGCATCTTCCCGGCTTGATTCGCTGAGACCACCAAGCTTCACGAGGTCGGTCGAATTCCTTGGAATTCCAACGTCCCCACTTCCCACTTAAATCGCACCCGCCCTCGGTGACAGTCTAGCGTTGCTTTGTATTTTTCCTAGCCAATCCATTCCCAAAATAACTTCATGGTTCTTGAGTTGAACTATGACTAATTTGACTGGTAGGCTTATTCCTCCAATCGTAGTCTACTTCTGACTAGATTGCCCGATTTTTGATCTAACTCCGAGTAGATCTTATTCCTATTATGCTTTTGATCTTATGACTTTTGTGAGCAATGTCTTGGTTCACGTGCACACTTTGGCGAACACTTTTCATTCCCAAACATGTTTTTCCGGTTTCACCTCAATTCCCCTCTAGTCGGGATACTTAGCATAATTTGATCTGTATTCCCTTGATCCACCTCTGAATCATTAATTATGCTTCTACCTTTCGACTCTTGTGAGCAATCTTTTGGTTCACAGACAAACTTTGGCGAACACTTTCCCGTTCCCAAATATGTTTGCTGGTCTCGCCTCAATCCTCATCTAATATGGGTACTTTGCATAATTAATCCCAATCGTAGTCCAATTCTAACTAGATTTCCCGATCATAGCCAATTCCGACTTGATCATAATCCGACCTTGGTCCATTTTTGGACTCGATCGAATTTCCCCCAATCTTAGTCTTCCCGCTAAGTTGGATTCCCAATCATAGTCTATTCTCGACTAGATTGCCCTTTCCATGATCTTGGTCAAACTCCGAATAGATCATATTCCCCCAATCTTAGTCTTTCCGCTAAGTTGGATTCTTAATCATAGTCTACTCTCGACTAGATTGTCCGATCTTGGTCTAACTCCGAATAGATCGCCTTTTCCGTGATCTTGGTCCATTTCCGGACTTGATCATATTTTTATTATGCTTTAATCTTGTGCCTTTTATGAGCAATCTCTCGGTTCACGGACACACTTTGGCGAACGCTTTCTCGTTCCCAAACATGTTTGCCGATCTTACCTCAATCCCCATATAATCGAGATACTTAGCATAATTCTTTTGGTCCATCTCCGGATCCTTGTTTATTGAACTCGATCCTTGTACTAGTCACGCATACCCATCTTTGTTACCGGTAAGAATATCTTGGCCCATAGATTTGCCTTAGTGAACCTTTTTCCTGATTCCTAAGCACTTATCTTTCTTGCCTCAATCTTCCGTTCAGTCAGCTTTTCTACCGTGATCTAGTTACATAGGCCTTTGGTTCATTTTTGACCATTCGTGGTCCCTTTTAATGGTTACTACCGTTTCCAAGTTCTGATCATAGTCTTCTCGACTCGACTAAACTTTCCCCCGGTCCATATAACCGGTGCATAATCTGTTTCCAATGCTTATCGATCCCGTTTGTCACTCTTGACTAGGATCCGGTCTCGTTTGAATAGATTATTTGATAACCATATCTCGGGACAGGAACGTTACAAGTTCTCCTCCACTTAAATGGAATTCGTTCCCAAATTCGGTGGTAGGTAGAATCTTGTTTGGATTCCCTCCCTTCTCATTTCTCACTCGGAATAGACTACATCGCTTACCCCTTTATGTTTTTGTGGTTATTGCCGTTTGGAAAGTAATCTTGGCTCAACCGATACGCCTTGGTAAACTCTTCCAGTTTCCAAGAACATATCCCATCTAGCCTCAACTTCCATTTGGCTCACCAACGATCACGTTTTTGGTTCACCGACTTAGTCTTTCGAGTGATTTTTATCTTGGACTTACACTTGTCCCTTGCTATTCAGAATCCCAGATTGCGGTTATAACTTGAACCCGATCCTTCTCGTGACTTTAACCCATCATTCATAGCAGCTAACACGTCTGAGAAGTGTCTTGATCATTGAGCGAGGCTTGGCGAGAACACTAGACTCCGAAGTACCCGTCTCAATCAATCTCAACTTTCGAACCGTATTTTTCGCCCATGTTATGATCGAGTTTTAGTAATTATTGCTTTTCTGACTATTCTTGTAGTCTGTTGCGGAGCACGTGTCCGCTTTACTGAGCATCTATCCTTCCCATGGATCAAGCATGCTCTGATACCAACTTGAAACACCCCGTCCTGGCCTTCCTAGGCCGCGGACGACGCGTTCCCAGTTCGGGCCGTTGCCTGGCCGAACCTCCTGGTTTTTACCCATTTCTAAAATATCTCCTTAGGTGGTTTTCTTACAAATCTATCTTACGACTATCCTTAGTCGTTTTAAGCCTAGATCTGTTTTAACCTCTTATTAATATGCAGCGGAATTCGTTCTATCTAAACCTTTCTTTTCTTTCCCTTGATTTATTTCCAATCAAGTACTTGTCCGATCCGATCATCTTCTGCCTTTGGATAGTTCTCATAAACCTCCGTTCGGCTTATAGATTAATCTTTGACTCGGTCCAAGTATTTTATCCTAAGGCAATACTTTCCCTAGACTTAACCATCTAGTAATACGCTAGTCACTATCCATTTGTTCCAAGGTAGTGAACTTACCCGTATCCAATTTGTTTGCTCCCTGGACCGCATTCTGGTTGTACTATGATAAGTCTGCTTGTCCACCTTGACCGCGCTCCTAGTCGGATCCCATTCGATCCACTTAACCGAATCAATAATGAACTCTTCCCTTCGGTACTTAGTCATTCAACCAACCATCCCCACATGGCTAAGTAACCGTTAGAGAACACTTTTAATCTGGCTCGATAATCCGCGCATATCCATTCCCGGTTTATGCACCATTTTCCGTGACCAGTCTCTTTCCTCGGCTGGGCCGCCGAGTTTCCCCTGATTCCCCGAACCGGCTGCCGGATTTCCTAAAATTTTAAGATACATTTTCACTTCGCACCTTTTTCACTTCGCACCTTTTCGCTTCGCACCTTTTCATTTTTCCGGTGGTGCATGCGTTAGGCGAGTTCTTCTCTTTCTTGTCGAGATTTTCTCCCTTGGATGTGTTTTGCTTATTTTAGCCGGATCGGATTAGTTACTCCCGTATAGCCGAGTCTTGGCGGATTCTGGCCGATCCCCAAGCCACTCGCCTTACCCGCAATCACTTTCCATTCGGCTAACTTAGCCACGCCCGTGTAAGGTTATCATGAATATCCGGCCAGGATTTTCTAACCATGGCCGATAAGCAATTACGAATATTAAACCAAGTAGTGCGATTAAAATAGACCACGCGCGCATATAGAACGATCATAGGACTTTCCTGACGAACCGATAGTCTAGATCCGTACTATGCCGCCGGTAATGCACTCACCTTAGCCACGCGTTTGGATTGAGGCACTTGTCTGCCGTGATCCTTATTCCCATGTTCTGATTCCCCCTTCGTTCGATCTTCACGATCAAACTAACATTTCTCTCTTTCGGCTAACTCTTCTTTTGATATCGCCTTGGACTCTCGGCTAAATATCTCTCCTCTAGATATTGCCTTAGTCTCTCAGCAAGATCCTCTTTTTATTTTCTATGGATTTTGTGGTATCATTCCCTCTATCACCCATCATCCTTATATAGGATTTGGATGGGTGTCTTTTACCAAGGGTCACCCCTTCTGGTCGAACAAATGATTGTTTGGCCAAACAGGTACTTGACCCTTTGGCTAAATAACCGCCCTCGCACACGCGATGCGTGTGGTCACCTTCCCAGCCGATCAACTAACCAACTGCCCACGGCTAGCCAGCTTCCCAGTCGACCACCTGAGTTACCACTCGACTAGCTTGACCCAACACTTCCTCACTCCCACCTAGATCTTTACCTAGATGTCAGTCCGCCTAGCTGGGCCAGTACTCGACTAGCTTACCGAGCTAGGTTGAGTTGTCGGTCAGCTTGTCTAGCTGGTTCAGCTAGTAGCTCAGCTACTTTAGCTCGTCCAGCTAGTTTCGATTACTTCCTCCCATTTTGCTCGGCTAAGTCATTTGGTCCGTTTCTCGGCCTTGACTAAGCCTTCTCAGATCCTTCCGGGCATTCTTTAATCCAAAACAAATCGGCTCGGTGTAACTCCGCGGGACGGGGACGTTACAGAAACTGACCCCAAGGCATTTATGAGAAGTTTCAAATTCGCCTTTTCAAGGGTGTGACTACTCGGGGGTGACCTCGAGGCAGCGCGCTGTCGTTTCTTTGCCGAAAATCTAACGGATTCGGCCCTAGAATGGTTCACCTCCCTAAAGCCGAATTCGATTGACAACTTCACCCAGCATTCTTGAAGCAATATTCAGTATTTATCCAGATCGAGACCTCAGAGGCCGATATGTGGGTACTTACTCAAAAGCCTGGTGACTCGTTGCGGAAGTACATTGACAGTTTTAAGGCCGTTAAGGCAAAAATGTCCAATTTACATTATCCAACGGCCCTGAAAGCTCTTCAAAACGGACTGCTAAAATCCTCTAAATTCTTTGAGGAGCTCACAGTCCGGGAGCCGGTGTCGCTAGATGATGCGCTATACCGTGCTTTGCGCTGGATTATTCTCAAGGAGGCAGGTGCAACTCAATCAAAGCAGCATACACCTGCAACCTCCGGTAAGCAAGCTCAGACGACAAACTCCAAGGGACCTAAAAAGTTTGGGAAGAAAGAATTCCAAGACCAAAGACAAGGTCAGGGGTTACATTCGTACTCAGTAGGAAGCCCACCTCATAACAGATTCAAGCCCTATGACCCCAGCAAGTGGTGTGATTTTCATAAGATCAAGGATCATTCGACTGAGGAGTGCTACGAGGTGAAGAAACAACTTGTTGTGAAATTCGCAGCAGGAGAGCTGGGCAACGTCGAGCTGGAGAAACCCCCCCCCCCCCCAAGGAGGAACTACTACCCAGCTCGAGATGACGAAAAGCGAGATCGCCCATCTGAGGATGATCGTAAGCGAGAATGCTCATCCAAGGAAGCAACGAGGCGAGAGCACCCCAAGAACAGGGAGGCGGATCTACCTCCTCCCAGCACGAAGAAAATAATTAATTTTATTCATGGAGGATCCCAGTTGTGTCGCAAATCCGTGAATTCGATCAAGAAACATCAGCGGAGGGTAAACACTGACATACATGACAGAATCCCATTCAAGGGACCTGACACGCAAATCTCATTCTGGGAAAGCGAGGCCGTTGAGCTAGATTATCCACATGATGATGATCTCCTAATCATGCTGGAAGTGGGTGGATGCGAGTTCACCAAGATGCTCGTGGACACTGGAAGCTCTGTAGAACTCATCCTCCTAAGTGTTCTTAGGAAAATGGACATAACAGATCATGAAATCGAGGGGATAAGATGGTGTTAACCGGCTTCTCCGGGGAAACTACGTTATCCCTCGGAACAATAAGACTCCATGTAATAGCAGTTGGAGTAAGGAGGATGGTTGAATTCGCTGTGATAGATAGGCCAACCCTATTCAATGCCATCCTGGGTAGAACGTGGATACATTCAATGAGGGATGTATCATCAACCTACCATCAAGGTATAAAATTCCCTACCCAGCATGGAATCGCAACAGTGAAGGGGAGTCAAAAGGCATCCAGAATATGCTATATGGGAGGTTTGCAAATAGCAAAGAAAAGCGCATTATAGCAATTACAGCGTAAGGATGAGCTCCCAGATCGCCTGGCCGGAAAGAATAGTGGTCCTAGTGCCATCGGAGCTCGGAAGGACTTTATCGAGAAAGTCGTGGTCAACGAGTCTCATCCTAACCCGAAGGTAAGAATCGAATCTGAGCTCTCCAGGGCCCAGAAGGACCAATTAATATCTTTCCTCAAGGAAAATGTCGGTTCATTTGCATGGACAACGGCCGATATGCCTGGCATTGATCTGAGCATGATCTCACACAAACTCAATATCGATCTGAATCATAAGCCAGTGCGTCAAAAGCGTCGAAAGTTCGGACATGACAAGATCGAGGCTGTTAATAGCGAGGTTACCTGGTTGCTAAGTGTTGGGTTCATCAAGGAGGTCAAGTATCCCGACTGGCTAGCAAATCCAGTCGTGGTGAAAAAGAAAAATAGCATATGGCGAGTGTGTGTGGGTTTTACGGATCTGAATAAAGTGTGTCCTAAGGATAGTTTTTCCCTACCTCACATTGACTAGTTGGTGGAATCTACCGCAGGGCACCAGCTCCTCAGCTTCATGGATGCGTTCTCGAGGTATAATCAAATACAAATGAACCTTGAGGACCAGGATAAGACATCCTTCCTAACAGAACGAGAAACGTATTGTTACAAAGTAATGCCATTCGGCCTCAAAAACGTAGGAGCGACCTACCAAAGACTTATGAACAAGACGTTTGCCAGCCTCTTCAATGGAGGTCTACATTGACGACATGTTGGTTAAGTCATTGAAAGAAAAAGATCACATAAGTCAACTAGGGGAATGTTTCGACTTACTGAATAACTATGGGATAAAATTGAATCCCTTAAAGTGTACATTTGGAGTAACCCAAAGAGGAATATAAGCAAACCCTAAACACATTAGCGCGTTCTTAGAAATGCAACCTCCGAGCTCGGCAAAAGAGGTGCAAAGGTTGACAGGCCGCATTGCTGCTCTAAACTGGTTCGTTTCAAGATCGATTGATAAGTGTCTCCATTTTTATCAATTGTTAAAAGGAAATAAGAAATTCATTTGGGATGACAAGTGAGGGAAAGCCTTTAATCAGCTAAAAGCATACCTCTCCGAGCCCCCCCCCCCCCCACATTCTTTCAAAGCCAGTTGAGGGAGAACCCCTCTACTTGTACGTAGTAATCTCCGAGGCCGCGGTAAGTGGTGTCCTCGTAAGAGAAGAGCGAGCTGAGCATAGACTGATCTACTACGTGAGCAAGTCCCTGGTGGATGCGGAAACCATGTATCCACGAATGGAAAAATTGGCCTTGGCAGTAGTAGTGTCATCCCGCAACTCAGGCCGTACTTCCAGTCACACTCTATCATAGTGATAACAACACAGCCATTGCGCACAGTGCTACATAGCCCCAGCCAGTCGGGTAGGCTAGCCAAGTGGGCTATTGAGCTGAGCGAGTACGATATCGAGTATCGACCTCGAACTAGCGCCAAGGCACAAGTATTGGCTGACTTCGTCATCGAGCTTACAGCTAGCAGCGAGATGGCTGAATCAAGCTCCAGAACCTGGCTGCTCTACGTTGATGGAGCTTCCTCGAAACAGGGGGCATGTGTTGGAATCCACCTCGTATCCGTGGAACAGTCTTTCAGGCTCGGTTTTTCAGCATCAAATAACGAAGCCGAGTACGAGGCTTTAATAATAGGTATCCGACTCGCAGTTGGAATAGGAATACGCAACTTGAGTGCATTCAGCGATTCTCAGCTCATTACAAGTCAGCTCCATGGAGAATATGAAGCAAGAGATAGCAGAATGGAATCTTATCTAGTTATAGTCCACGAGCTAGTCAAACGGTTCGAAGTGTTCAACCTGACGCGGATCCCGCGAGGTGAGAACATGATCGCAGACCCGTTGGCAGCTCTCGTCTCGACCTCGAATCCTCTTGTAAAAAGAGTGATTCCAGTGGAAGGAATCGAAAAGCCTAGGATTAACGTCGAAAAAGATGTTGAGGATTTGATGGAAATCGATGAGGACAATATGAAGTTGGATGTAGTGCTGGCCCCAATAGAGGACGACCCTCTTCCTGAAATAGGGAAAGCTGAGGACCCGGACCAAGCTCCGCTTGGCGCCATGCATGTTTCTCTCTGCGAAAAAATGGTTGCGAGAATTGATTGGCGAGCAGCGATTATACAATACATTGAGGGGGGCGAGGCTCCCCCCAGCAAGTGGGAAGCCCGTAAACTCAAAACCATAGCTTCAAGATATTGTATAATCGGTTCTCGCCTCTACAAACGAAGCGTGAATGGCCCCTACCTGGTGTGTGTCCACGAACCCGAAGCTTTCAGGGTTATGTTGGAAGTTCACGGGGGCTCGTGTGGCAATCATTCAAGAGGAATGGCGTTAGCCATCAGAATCAAAAGGGAAAGGGTATTTTTGGCCCACCATGGTCGCTAATTGCGAAGAACACTCTAAAGCATGCGACAAATGCCAACGGCATGCTCCCACGTTACATCAGCCCACTGAAAATTTTGTCTTCCATCTCATCTCCATACCCATTTATGAGATGGTATATGGACATAGTAGGGCCTCTGGTAACTTCGGGAAAAAGGAGGTGTCGCTTTCTGCTCGTCCTTACTGACTACCTCACCAAATGGATAGAAGTAGGGGCCTTCCAGTAGGTTAAGGCGAATCACGTGGAAGAATTCTTATGGAAGAATGTAGTTTGTCGGCACGGAATCCTGTATGAAATCGTAACCGATAATGGTTCACAGTTCATCTCAAATCGGTTCCTCGAATTCTGTGAAGATCACAGAATCAGAATGACAACTTCGACTCCACGTTACCCTCAGGGCAACAAGCAGGCCAAGGCAGCAGACAAACTGATATTGAGTAATCTCATAAAACGATTGGACCCTAAAAAGGAAAAATGGTCTGATGAACTCCCATGAGTGCTATGGGCCTGTTGGACCTCACCTCGTAAAGCAACCTTAGAAACACCATTCTCCTTGGCTTATGGGATTGAGGCAGTGGTCCCTACCAAGGTCGTAGTTCCCAACTTGAGGGTAGATGTGTGTCCCATAAATGAGGAACTGAATAACGAAATACTTTTCGACCAGCTCGATGTTATCGACGAACGTCGAGATCGAGCACCCGTTAATCTTCAAAATTATCAACATGCAGCAGCGCGTTATTATAATTCAAAGGTCAAACAAAGAAGATTTCAAGTTGGCGAGCTCGTCCTACGAAAAGTATATGAAAATACTAAGGAAATGAATGCTGAAAAACTGGGCACCAACTGGGAAGGTCCATACCGGATCTCCGAAGTAGTAAAGAACGGCATGTACAAACTCGTCAGGGTGCACGACAACACACTTGAAAGGAACTCATGGAATGCCATGAACTTGAAGAAATACTACCATTAAAACGAAAGACACTTGTAAAATCGAACTACGAAAGGCTTGATCCCTCCTTAGGGTACGTAGGCAACCTCACAAGGGTACACCTATTGAAATAAATAAAAAAATCTTCTCTTAAGCCTGCTAAAAGTAGCCTAAAGTTTCTCAACTTCTTTTTACAAGCTAAAGCTTTACTCCATAAACGAACAGACTTACGAGCTAGAGCATACTACCAACTAGCATGACTCGACTTTGCATCTAAATTGCAAGGTCACAACCTTTCTAGTCTCTGAATGAGAACAACCTTTACGTCTAAACTGTTTAGGTTGCATGCTCGCCTCTAAACGGCTTCGACCCTGCGTCTTAAGATCACCTGGTCAACTCCCGAGGTCTCTAAACGACATGGTAACAAGGTCTCTGAACGGCCCGGATCTTTGGTTGAAAGACTGCTTTTGATCCATTGAAAAGTGTCAACCTCTAAATGGCGGAAATGATAAATAATTCTAAAGACGAAATATTTTTAAAGGTCAAAGCGAATAAAATTAAGCCTCCACGAAAGGAGCATGGGTTTAACATAAAAAAAGGGAAGAAAAACGGTCCCCTCAGGCATAATAAGTTCAACAACAATTGGAAATGAGTTTAAAGGCCTCCCAAGGCACTGAATTCAAAAGATAATCCAAAAAGAGATAAAGAGAAGAGAAAGTCACTAGCTGGCAGGCTCAGCCGGCTTACTCGTTGAGACAGGCTGTTCCGAGGGCAACGGAAAGTCCCTCCTAAGCTCCTGAGAACCAAGGTCCAGTTGGTCACTTAGTGGTAGCACGCTCGACCCAGCAGGTAAAGTAACCGAATCCTCGGATACCTGCGGAAGATCGAGTTTACCCAAGGAAAGATCGTATACCTGGACGATGGCGAGTTCCGCATCCAATCTCAGCTTCTCAGCCTCGATACTCTTCTTCTCAGCCTCAAAGTCATTGATGGTCTGATTAATAATGTCGTCAAGAAGAATAATGTTGGACTTGCACTCCATGATCTGGGTCTCGGTGTCAACCTCAACTTTTTTCTTCTCGAATTTCTCCTTTATCCTCAGCAGGATGGCGTGGTATTGCTTGGACATCTCCTTCCTCGCAGACTTCTCTGCCTTCTTCACCATCTCCTTTTGCTTCTTGACAAGCTTCTTCGAGTTCTCCTTGACTTTCTCAACCTGGACCCTGAGGCCGACGATACTCTCGCTGGTAGAGCGTAGACCATCCTTAGCAGTTCCAACACGACCCTCGACAACTCGGAGGTTCACCCTTAAATCTTCATTGGATTTCTCCAGTAGGGAGATCTAACCTTGGAGGGTATCTGAGCGAGCATGAGCTTTTCGAGCAGATTCTTCCCACTTCTTGACCTAATCGGCCTGATCTTTGACTTGGCTCTCCAGGAGGGTAATGTTAGCCATCTTCTCCTCACTCCGAGCAAGCCTCGCCACCAGCTCATCCCGTTCAGTGACTAGGTCGGTAATAGTCTTAGCCGCCCTCTCGACTTCCTCAGACTGGGTGATGGAGCGGAGATCCTGCTCGAACGAGTAACCAATTCATTCGCAGCAAAGATAGCTTAAAAAAAAATTCAAAAACTCAACAAGGAAAAAAAAAAAATAATAATAATAAGGGGGAATTGAAGTTACTTGGCCCATCGCGCTCGCAAACTTGGTGTAGCTCTCAGGTTTCTTCATATTTCTAAAGGATAGTAAGAAGCAGGAAGAAGGCCTAACGCGCCTGAAGAGATTTGCAAGCTGAGAGATGTTCTCGATAATCGCCTCAGGTCCGTCAAAGTCTAACCTGAAAGCGTTCAGAGAGTTGCTTCCACCACCCTACGAGCGAGGTGCCACCTGCCTCCTCGCTATTTCCTCACCCTCAAATCCATCACCGCGAGATCGCTTAAGGCGAGATTGGTGCTCGGCAGAGTGGCTAGGCTCCTTAGGGGACACCCTTGAGATTGACCTTTGGGAGTTCCCAGCTCGCTCATCATGCTGAGCGACCTCAATCTCATCATCCATAGGAAGGTTGCCACCATCATCGCGGTCAGCACCGGACTCACGATGGTCATCCTTTTTTTATTCCTCGCGACGCGATGTATCAGCATGGGCAGACTTACCAAGAGCCTCCTTGACCTTCTTGTCAAGGGCACCATCTGGCGTCGGAACGGGACGCAGTCGTATCCTCTCCTTGTACGAAAGACGCTCTGGTTTCCTAGGAGACACCATCTTGTTGGATTCGGTGGAGCTGTCGTCAGGAACTAGGTTAACCAGAGAAACGACATGAGCAGTGTATGGCACTTGGGATTTGACCGGAGGACCAACCACAGCGATAGCTAAGTCCTTGGAAACGACTTCAAGTTTCGGAATGAGGGATGGAGCTGGAGTCGAAGCTTGAGCTTGAGTTAGGAATTGAGCTTGAGTTGAAGGAGATGAAGGACCTGCAAAACCAAGTGACGTCGATTGTCAAAAAAAAAAAAAGGATACGGACCTGCGAGCCGGAGAGCAGCCGCAACGGACAGCCTGGGAGCTGGACGATCGCGAGCCTACAGAATCCTGGCAAGAGTAAACTGCTTCCAGTTGGAGTTCTCTTCTTTAAGAAGATCGATGAGATGTCGAACCTCAGCCGTCACAATTTTCGAGGAATCAATAGACTCTGCAAAAGGAAAGCCAAATTAGAACAGAAGAAAAAGCAATTAAGGAATTCCTGAAAAGGGCACACGAGCCGGCTTCCTAGGGTTCATGCTGACCGGTAATTTGAGCCCAGGAACGCCGAAGTATCGACTTGCCCTCAATAGACTTCCTGGAGATTCTGAAATAGAACCCTTGCTCCCACCATTTATCCTCCCTTGCATTGAATCTAAAAACATACCGGTTAACCTTTGCAGGAAAATAATATGTTCCGCAAAGATTCGAGTTCGCTTTGATATTGAAGAGCTGGCGGAAGTCCTCAGTGTTAAACACAACTCCGGTTTCTTTAGAGCGCACCCAAAGTGCGACTAAGTTTTTCAACGCGCTGGGCATGAGCTGGGGAAGGGCGAGCCCGAGGTCGCCGACAATGTCAGATATGGCCGCCGGGATAGGAAATGTGATGTCAGAGATCGCATCCTCAATGATAAGTCAATAAGGATGCTGGGGGTAATTGTTGGGCCCAAATTCTGCACTCAAAGCCCAGCCCGAGTAAACAGGCTCGACAAGGAAGGCTCGGCCCATGACGAGATCTCATGAGACTGTTCACTAGCTGAAGTAGGCGAGGTCCCAAGGTAGAGCAAGTCAATAAGTCGGAAGAACCGAGCACGAGGAAAGGAAGCAAGCTCGCAGGAAGACATGAGCATGCACTTGACCAAATTCAAACCTTGTCAAACACATTTGTTTCATATTAAAGACAAAAGATTACAAATTTAATTTTGTAGTTAATATGTATGATAATTAGGCAGTTACATTTTTCAGCTGGTATAAGTTTTGAATAGGGCTGGGCAAATTATCCGGATCCGAAAATCCGAACCGGTACCGAACCGAACCCGATCCGAATTTTTAAAATACCCGATCAGATCCTAAATTCTTATACCCAAATAACCGAACCCGAACCGGTACAGAACCGAGAACCGAATGGGTACCCGAAATATCCAAAGTGTAATTATATACTCAAATATATTAATTATATGTAGACTTGATATAACCCAAATACCCAAAATTACAACTATAAACCCGAATATATTAATTATTGTTTGGATATTTTGGATATTTTAGGTATATTTTCAATATTATGGGTATATCGAATACACCTATTTTGTTTTTTCTGAAATTTTTGGGTATTTTGGATACTTTTGGTTTGAAAGTATATTGGTTTTATTGAAATGAATATTCATGTTTTTGTGTTTTGTCTCGGATTTTGGGTTTTTCGGGTATTGTGGATACTTTTGGATACTTTCGGATCCGGATCCGAACGTATCCGAAAAAATTCGGATCTAAAAAAAATATCCGATCCGATCCGAACCCGAACCGAACCCGATCTGAATTTTTAAAATACCCGATCGGTACCTAAATCCGTAAACCCGAAATACCCGAAACCCGAAATACCCGACCCGAACCCGATCCGAATATCCGAACGCCCACCCCTAGTTTTGAAAATCAGCCTCATTGTAAAGGACCGAATTTTTGGCGAACATAATAATATACTACTTTTCTCTCAAATTTCTCTAAGTTTTTCTAAATACATTCAACCTAACGCAATATGAGAATTGAACTTGTGAGATTCAGCTCTCACAGGCTCCATATATTAATGTAAATGTTTTCTAGAAGTTGTAACACCGAACGAACAATATATGTGAAAGATTCAACTATGAAAGAGTTGGGGGTCAAGCATATATAATGTTATTTTGTTTTAATTTAGGGATTTCTGTTTTAATATCTTTTTGAATATAGTTCTTAATTTTTGCATAAAAAAGAAGTTTCATGCTTATGGATGTGTTACAAACTGCAAAAACAAACCAAAGTTCGTTCGGTGGGGTACACATATTTTTCCAATAAAATAATATAAAACCGTATAGAAAATCTATGTAACATTGCCATGAGGCTATTTTGAACCAATTTGTGTGCAAAATGTTGAGAACCTAATTTCCCCAATATGATGGCTATATTCTTAACAACGTTGGGGAATTTGGTTATTAACTTATTTGACCCTTTAAAATAAGACATAATGGTGATGATGCAAATAAATCAAACTATTTAAAAAAAAATTGAAGAAGAACAATGAAAATAAACAGAAAATAAAACTTGTAGATCGGATAGCAACAATATGGGCTGAAAGGAGCTTCAACTCTGATACCAAAAATGTTACAAGCACACGGCTGGCTCTAGGCTTGTAAGATTTCAGAAGCAAAGCTTGGTTGATCTCGCCAAGGGGTGGCCAAGAGGTCGAGCTACTCTAACTAATTGAACCGGTTGATTTACGGAAGGTGTGAGATGGAGGTGGATCGATGTGTGCCACACAAATTGTGTAAGGCTCGTGATAAAACACAAGTTCTCATGCCGAGAAAGTGCTGGTCTCAACTAAACTTAAAGAAGACAAGTTTTGCTAAAAAACTCAAATTTAGAAGAAAAAAAATTATTTTTTATTTCATGGTGGAAAACAATGTTACACACACTGGGCTTTATAGCCAATTATAAGGAAAAGGAAATAAGAATATTACAAAAGATCAAAGAAAAAGATTACAATAATTCAACATTAAAGAAAAGCATAAAATTTGCATCTAATTTAGATCAAAGAAAGAAAACACAAATGAATAGTCAAGATAATGAAATAAATGAAATACTTACCTTTCTTACCTTGGACGTGGTTGGTCTTGATGTGGGAAAGGAAAGTGTGATTGTTTATCTTGACCGTGAATTGAATTCCTTTATTGATTCTTCGTGTGTTGACTCTTTTGGAAGTCTATAGAATTATAATTTATAAGAATGTCTCATGGTCGCCAAATGTGGTTTTCCATTGAGTTAAACCACTTGGTTAAGGCACTTTTCATAATCGGTTCCAAATAACGAAAGTGAGAGCACAAGGAGATCCGCTTGATCCCATGTGTACTGGTGTATGTAAAGACCGTCTCTTGAAATTTTTGGATGATAGAAAATGTCTACTGGTCGCCAAATAAATGTCTGCAAAAATCTTTTTATGGAAAGATCCAAAATTAGCCCGTTTAGAGTCATCCGAGTTTGATGGATTGTTGTGGCCTGCTCCGAACTCATCCAAATTATTTTTTGGTTCATTGTGTGCCTCTGATGGATCATGAGTACAGAACAAATCAGCTTTGGACTTGAATCTCTCTGGTTGGACCGAAATCCTTCGACAGATTGATATATCATGGTTTTTACCCTGTTTAGGCCATGATATAAGTCCTTTTTATAGAGTTTTTCTAGTATTTTGTAGTCTTTTAGAGTCTTTTACAGGTTATAGCACGTTTGGAGCATAATTGGAGATATTGGATCTTTCTGGAACATTTTGGAGCAAAGCAGAAGTTCGTGTTGCAGAGAACCCGATATGAAGCCTTGGTATCGATCGATACTGCCTAGTATCGATCGATACCCGTCGAGGAAACAGAAGGATCGCGACTTATTGAAGAGTTGAAGAATTGCAGAATTGGCCAAGAAGACTTTGATATTTATAAGAAGGCCCAGAACGTGTTTTAGCTATATAATTAGGTTTTACAGCCACTTTTAGGCTATGCTTTATTCTATACTTTGATTTTACTTTGGTTTTAGAGAGACAAGTCTGAATCTCCCTTCGTCCGAGATCAGATCTCAAAACCTTTCTGATTATTCTATTGATGATTTATTCAGTTATGTTGATTGTTTCATTCTCCATGTCTGAATAAATCCACTTTAGGTTTAGGGTTTTCTCATAAAGAATTTCTTTGAATGCTAGGTTAATTATCTGTTTAGGATTCACCATCTGAATTAGTTCTTCACCATAGGTTGTTCTCAAAGCTAATTCTAGGTTGACGAATCTGGAACTTAGATCTTAGGATAGTTGATTAGGCACGACAGTGCGATTAATTACCTGATAGAACCTTAGGTGAGCAAATTGATTATTCGCAAAAGGAATTTGGTTTAATTGATTTGTGAACATATCAAACCTGAACATTAAAGCTGATTTAGACTTTAGGATTCGCAAAAAGATTTGAAATTCCTAGGATTTAGATTTAGATAGTTTTCGCAACGACAGTTGGTTAATTATACTTTAGTGATTTGAGTTCAAGAACCGCGCTAAATCTGAATCATGTTAGTTAGTTTATCTGCATTCATTGATTTCCTGAGAAATACTCTGGGCCTATATTTCATCCATTGATTTACAACTCTTTTAATTTTTGCACTGCTTTCAATTACACCTGTTTGCTTAGCTTGATTTGACACTATACAATCTATTGAGTGATCTCCGTGAGTCTTTGTGGTTAGACCCCTAGCTATACTGCAACTGCTGTTTTAATACTGTTAGGGTATTAATTTGAGCATATCACATATGTACATATGTCCTTTTCGGGTTCGATTGGCATTGTGCAATTGGTTTTATTGAACCCCGGTTCAACTGCTGGTTTGATGACCTCATCACCAATTGTGGTCTTGGTGTGCTTGGCTCCCCCAAACTCAAAGATAGTTTGATCCCCTACATACATGGTCTGGTTGTCCCGAAGATAAGCTTTGGTCGCAGTTTGGTTCTTCTCGACTCCGAGTAATTTTTCTTAGAAAAACACAAGACTGGTTAGCTTTTCTTGAGTGTACTCGGTTCCATGGAGTGTTGTTTCTCAATTTTTGTAGCTAAGCTGGTTGAGAAAACTTTACACATAGTTGTTAAACTTCTCTCGAACGCTTATGATCGTAGAACATTGTTGGAGTTGAATCTCATCACACGGATCCGGTGCATAATTGCCTAAAAGAAAAGGCCCGAGAAAGGGAATACCCGAAAAGGAGAGCTCGAGAAAAGGGTATAAAAGTAATGGACCAAGTACCTCATCTAAGGCCCATAAACCCGAGCTAAAAGCGAGATCATAACCGCGCAGTCAAACATTATTCAACATTCAAAAGTTTAAAAAATTGTAACATATGAATTCGAGGAGTAAAAACAATTTAATAAGAAAAAATGATGGCATTAAAACTCGAGAGAATATATAAAAAAAGATGAAGACGAAAAGAAAAAAGATCACTTCGGCTCATATACGCCCAAGTTCATTCTTATTACACTTATATTGTAACATCCTGGGCCAATTGTTTTTAGACCCAATAGAGCCCAATTATTAATTTTCCTACTTTGGTCGATTTTTACATATGTTGTTAGAGCATCAGAATTTGAGACATATGTCTCGCGCATCGCGCATATGTCTCGCGCGAGACATATGTCTTCCGGTTTAAAAAAAAAAAAAAAAAAAAAAATTGTTTTTTTATGTCGCGACGAATCACGTCGCGACACATCATCATTGTTTGGAGGAGACATATGTCTCAAATGCTGATGGTCTTAGCATCTCCACATTCACAAAAACCCTAAAGCTGCAAGAGAGAGAAGAAGCCGTCGTCGTCTCACCTTTGACGTATATCCGTTTGCTTGCGCCGCAAGTTATCGAGGCTAATCCCCAAGCGATGTGTGCATGTGTAGTTGTTGCCGTGAGTTGCTGAGTGTGCCGATCTGATTTTTCCTCTTTATTTTTTTTTTTTGGGTTTAAAATATTTCCTGAGTTCATATTTTTAGTTGTTTTCTGAGTTCAAAAATATTTTCTAGAGTTTTAAGATATTTTTACATGTCGCAAAATATGTTTTTCGGATTTATTCAGTTATTTTTGAGCTTTTTGTTATTTTTCAAAAAAAAAAAAAACGGGAGGTGTTTTAAAAGGATGAATGAGAGAAAAAAGTAGCATCTAGGGCATGATGCAACCTTGATGCAACTCCCTAAGAACGGCACACTCACGGATCGGTATGAACGGGGGATAATCATTGATCCAAACGAAGAAGGCTTGGAACGAGGCGATGGTATGAACGGCTCCGTCAAGTGCTATGAACGGCACGAGATTAACCACGGATCAAAGGCTAAATCCACCTAAGATCGATCTTTGCTCGTTGGCTAAATTCACCAAGAACAGTGCTGGATTTTCGTTGGCTAAATCCACCAAAGAAAATCGGAAAAGACTTGTTGGCTAAATCCACAAAGAAATCCGAAAAGTCCCAAAGGAACAAAGGAGCAATCCTCTCAAAGTATTTTTAATAAAAAGGTGATTGTTTGCAAATGACAAAGGAGAAGAGTATTTATAGGGAAACAAGAGGAAGGAAAAAGTCACATGACTTAAAGTTTTTAGAAATAAAGGCAAAAATTAAAGAAGAGATATTTTGATAGAAGGTGATCTTTGGCCTCCCATTTTCGTGAAGGACCCTTGAGCTTGCTTGGTCTTGTATTTTTCCCACCGAAAATATACAAGGCATTCTTCATGAAATTGGACCGCCAAAGATAGCATAAGCCATTGCCTCATTAAAACCTTTGTCCGGAAAACCTAATGGGACAAAACCGAACATAGGAAAAAGAGTACAATGACTTAGCTCGCGACCAATCTCAAGTAGAATCCAAGTAGGAGATTGAGATTAGAGCACCACGTGAATGTTGGTCTTCTTCCTTGATATGAACTTCATCGAGCATCTTCCAAACAGCTCCGGCTAGTTTCTTGAACTTGGACCGTGTGATACGACCTTCGGGAACGAACAATGCTTCCTCTGGAACCTCCTCCAAACGATGCGTGTCCATGATCACATCATCCCCCTCCACTTGAAAAGGATTTGCCCTCAAATCTGCTCCATCTGCAACAAAGGGAATGATATCAGCCACATTAAAACTAGAACTCACGGAATACTTACCTTGGAGGTCAATCTTATAGGCATTGTCATTGATCTTCTCCAAAATGGTGAATGGTCCATCAACTCTCGGCAAAAGCTTGGACTTTCTTTCTTCCGGGAACCGGTCCTTTCTCAAGTAGATCCAAACAAGGTCGCCGGGTTCATATGTCTTCTTGGTTCGGCCCTTGTTGGCATACTTGCGGTATTGCTCGGTCTTATGCTCGATATTTTGCTTCGCCTTCTCATGCATTTGCTTGACCAGCTCGGCCTTTTTCTTTCCGTCCATACTTACACGCTCACTCAAAGGTAATGGAGTTAGATCAAGAGGCGTAAGCGGATTAAAATCATAAACGAGTTGAAAAGGGGGAAACGAGGTAGTAGAATGCACGGCATGATAATATGCAAACTCTACATGTGGCAAGCATTCCTCCCAAGACTTAATGTTCTTTTTAATCACAGCCCGCAAAAGAGTCCCTAAAGTCCTATTGACCACCTCGGTTTGACCCTCGGTTTGCGGGTGACAAGTCGTAGAGAAACAAAGCTTAGTTCCTAGCTTAGACCATAAGGTCTTCCAAAAATAGCTCAAAAACTTTGTAGCTCTATCCGAGACTATAGTCCTAGGCATTCCATGCAAGCGCACAATCTCCCTAAAGAACAAGTCGGCTATGTTCGACGCATCATCGGTCTTATGACAAGGTATGAAATGTGTCATCTTAGAAAACCTATCTACCACAACAAAGACCGAATCACTTCCCTTCCTAGTCCTAGGCAAACCTAACACAAAGTCCATAGATATGTCGGTCCAAGGTGCACTAGGAATCGGCAAAGGGGTATACATACCTTGGCTTTGGCTCGTGGATTTAGACAACGTACAAGTAGTGCATCGGCTACAAACTCTCTCCACATCACGCTTCATGTGCGGCCAAAAGAAGTGATCTTGCACAATGAGAAGTGTCTTGGCTACGCCAAAGTGTCCCATCAAGCCACCTTCGTGTGCTTCCCTAACAAGAAGATCTCGCAAAGACGAGTTAGGAATACAAAGACGGTTCTCGTAAAACAAGAAACCATCACTCTGAAAATATTTGCCCGAAGCAAACTTAGCACAAGAGAGAAAGACTTCCTGGAAATCGGCGTCGTTTGCGTAGGCTCCTTTGATCATCTCAAATCCGAGGATCTTGGCATCAAGAGTGGAGATTAACGAGTACCTCCGAGAAAGAGCATCGGCCACTACGTTTTCCTTGCCTTGCTTGTATTGGATCACATAAGGGAATGTCTCCAAGAATTCCATCCACCGAGCGTGCCTCTTGTTCAGCTTGTGTTGGCTCTTTAAATGCTTGAGGGATTGATGATCGGTGTTGATCACAAACTCCTTAGGCCAAAGGTAGTGTTGCCAAGTTTGGAGTGCACGGACCAAAGCATAGATTTCCTTGTCATATGTCGGATAGTTGAGAGTGGCTCCTCCAAGCTTCTCACTAAAGAAAGCAATAGGCTTCTTCTCTTGCATCAACACAGCTCCAATACCTACACCTGAAGCATCACATTCAATCTCAAAAGTTTTCAAGAAATCGGGTAAAACAAGAAGAGGGGCGTGAGTAAGCTTGTGTTTTAGGAGCTGGAAAGCATCCTCTTGTGCTTGTTCCCACTTGAAGCCCACGTCCTTTTTAATCACTTCGGTGAGTGGTGCGGCAATAGTGCTAAAGTCCCGGACAAATCGTCGGTAAAAACCGGCTAAGCCGTGAAAGCTACGGACTTCTCCAATCGTCTTAGGACTCGGCCAATCCTTGATTGCCTTGATCTTTTCCTCATCGACCAGTATGCCCTGTGAACTCACCACAAAACCTAGAAAGACCACGTTATCTTGAACAAAAGAATACTTTTTCAAATTGCCAAAAAGATGTTCCTTCCTAAGCACGTCTAGCACCTTACGCAAATGGCCTACATGATCGTCTAAAGTCTTGCTATAAATTAAGATGTCATCAAAATACACCACAACAAATACTCCAATAAACGACATAAGCACATGATTCATTAAGCGCATGAAAGTACTAGGTGCATTAGTCAAACCAAATAGCATCACAAGCCACTCATACAAACCATGCTTTGTCTTGAAAGCGGTTTTCCACTCATCACCTTCCTTCATTCGAATTTGGTGATAACCACTCTTCAAGTCAATTTTCGAAAATAAGCTAGACCCATGTAACTCATCTAGCATGTTGATATGCTCAATTTAATACCCTAAAGTACTAAAGCAGTTGTAATAGTATAGCTAGGGGTCGAACCACAGAAGACTCACAGAAACGCACAATAGATTATGAAGTATCGAATTACGCTAAGCCAAACAGTTGTAATTAAAAGCAATGCAGAAATTAAAGGAGTTGTAAATCAATTGAGAAATATAGGCTCAGGGTTTTTCTCAGGAAATCAATGAATGCANTTTTAAGCTTTTAGATGAATCAGATTGTTAAATCTGCTTTGTCTTTATTTTTATAATATCTATAAAATATCTGTTTTTTTGGTGTTAAAATATGATGCTTACAAACAAAATTAAACCGTTTTGTTGAAATGTGAGAGAAAAAAACGTTATACTTTAGTAGAACATATGTTGTTGCGCAATATGAATCTTCAAATGAAGAGACTTGTACATAATATGACGACAGGTAGATGAAACTTTAGATGATTGCACATTTGTTTTTTTTGTTACAATTTGTTTGGTTGGTTGCTTTTGAATAAAAACTGACTGCAAAAAAGAGAGTTGGTCTATACGGAGGAAGGAAGGGAAAGGTTGAAAAAAAAAAAACGAAAACAGCAAATGATTAAAAACTGACTGATTCATTTTGATTTGATTTTGATTTGACTTGGTGCAGACCGAGAAAAGCATCTTGTTGAGATTTGATCATATCTCTATAATCACGGAATTGAGCAATAAGTAAAAGACACAGATAATTTCGGCATGGAGCTTTCCAGTAATCCACTATCACCACGGATTACAAAGAATTAAGGTTTCTCACAATCTCTCTAAGAACAAAAAAGATCTCTCTAGTTTCTCTATAGAATTTAGAGGATACAGAAAAACCCTCACACATGCCTATCTTTATATAGATTAGGACAATTACAAAGTTAAGACGGTTTAAACCTAAACCAAAGCCCAATAGGAAAAACACATTCCTAATTGACTAACCCAAGTCGCGGGCCTAGTTAATACTCATGATTTTCATTACCAAAGCCCAACAAACTCCACCTTGATGACAATCATTTCCGAGTATAACTTCTTAATCTTTGCATTCATGTGTCGCTCCAGACAGTCCAGCACCTTAGTGCTCTTCTAAGTTGAGAAAACTCAAAGCCTTCTCAAACTTATCCACATGAAGTACATTTGTCAACATATCAGCCGAATTCCTCTCAGTCGGGATCTTCGACAACTTCACTTCACCAGAAGCAACAATATCCCTGATGAAATGCATCCTCCTGTTAATATGCTTTGTCCTCTCATGATGAACGTTGTTCTTGGCTAAACTCAAGGCACTCTGAGAATCACACCAGATCTCTACCGTGTCTTGTTTGAATCCGAACTCCTCAGTCAAACCCCTTAACCAAATAGCTTCTTTCACAGCTTTCACCAACGCCATATACTCTGCCTCAGTTGTAGACAGCGCGACGACATATTGAAGACTCGATTTCCAGCTTATAGTCGTCCCACCAGCAGTGAAGACATAACCTGAAATCGATCTACTTCTGTCAAGATCCGATGCAAAGTCAGAATCACAGAAACCTTCAACCTTAAAATCCTTTGTCTTCCTGAACACAATCTTTCGATCATGGGCACCTTTCAAATACCTTAGCACCCACTCCACAGCAGTCCAATGTATCATGCTCGGCTTACTCATGAACCTACTAACCAAGCCAACCGCATACGCAAGATCACACCTAGTTCCTATCATCGCATACATAATACTCCCAATAGCATTTGAGTATGGAATATCATCCAAAATTGTCTCTGCTTCATCATCTTTCACAGCAGACAACTTGAAGTGCGAACCGATAAGTGTAGAAACTGATCTAGCTTCATCCATATTGAATACCTGCAGAATCTTCTTGATGTAACCAGATTGAGACAAGATGAGAACCCCACCTTCACGATCCCTCTCAATATCCATCCCAAGAATCCTTCTTGCAGCTCCTAGATCTTTCATCTCAAATCTACTGCTCAACAAATCTTTCACAATCTATATCTCCTTCATATCCTTTGAAGCAATTAGCATGTCATCAACATATAGGAGTAGATAGATGAAACAATTATCTTTGCTCTCCTTTATGTAAACACAGTGATCGAACTCACTCCTTTTGAATCCACGACTTAACACAAATTGATCAAAGTACTTGTTCCATTGCCTTGGAGCTTGCTTAAGTCCATACAACGCATTTTCCAACAAGCAAACGTGGTCCTCTTTTCCTTTAACCACAAAACCTTCAGGCTGCTCCATATAAATTTCCTCTTCAAGTAAACCATGAAGAAACGCAGTCTTGAAATCAAGCTGTTCTAATTCCATATCCATATTTGCTGTAACCTATAGAAGAAACCTGATAGAAACATGCTTCACAACCGGAGCAAACACTTCTTGATAGTCAATACCTTCTTTCTGAGAATAACCATTGGCTACCAATCTAGCTTTATATCTCGGTTCTTCTACCCCTGGGATACCCGACTTCAACCTGTAAATCCATTTGCAACCAATCACTAGTCTATCCTTTGGTCTTTTAACCAACCTCCAAGTCTTGTTCTTATCTAGAGAACTCTTCTCTTCAACCATACCTCCATTCCAGAAAACTTTATCCTTGCTTTCAACAGCTTCCTGATAGTCCATAGGTTTTTCAGAACTTATCTTGACAGCAGCGATTAAGGCGAAACTCGCTATATCAAAATCACCAAGATATTCAGGTCGCCTTGTTACTCGTTTATACCTGTTTCGAGCTAACTCCCAATCTTCTAGAGGTACATCATCTGTTTCCAGATCTCCAACAACTCCACCTGAAGATCCAACTTGGCCATCACCTTCAGTAACAGAAGTTGTCGCATCTGATCCTCCTCGGTGTCGATCGATACTCGGGATGGCATCGATCGACACCACCTCAGAAGGCTCACGAGACTTTTCTTTTTCGTGTTCGTGTCGATCGATACTTAAGGTGGTATCGATCGATACACTCTCAGAAGTCAGGCTCTTCTGCGCAGTTTCTTCCACAAAAACTTTATTCCTCAAGTCTTTGAATACTGTATCTTCCACAAAGACCACATTCCTGCTAATCATACATCTTGATTCATCCAGGAGCCATACCTTGTACCATTTGACTCCCTCCGGATAGCTTATGAAAATTCCCTTCATAGCTCTTGGTCTTAACTTCCCTTGATCTACATGAACATAGACAAATGACCCAAATCTTCTCATGTGTCCATAACCCGACTTTCTTCCCAGCCAAAGTTCCTCAGGAATCTTGCTATCTAAGGCCGATGATGGGCTTCTATTAATTTGGTACACAGCTGTGCTAACCGTCTCAGCCCATAATTCTTCACCTAAGCCACTTTCATCCAGTATACAACGCACCTTCTCCATTATTGTTTGGTTCATGCGTTTCGCAACTCCATTTTGTTGTGGAGTATATGCACAAGTCATGTGCCTCTCAATCCCATGCTGCTTGCAAAACTCGTCGAAGTCTTTGCTCAAAAACTCCAACACATTATATGTTCTCAGACATTTCACTTTCTTGTTTATCTGATTCTCAACCAGTTTCTTCAATTCACAGAACTTTGTGAAAGCTTCACTCTTAACAGACAAAAAGAACACCCACACTTTTATAGTGTAATCATCAATGATAGACAAGAAATACTGCTTACCAGAGATACTTGGAGTGACCGATAGAAATCCCCAAAGATCTGAGTTAACATATCTAAGCACTTCTCCTGAATTGTGTTTCCCAATGTTGAAGCTCAGTCTCTTGGTCTTCCCCATTACACAACTCTCACAGAAATCCATCTCCCGAATCATTCTCTTGTCAATG
Organism: Eutrema yunnanense; assembly: GCA_002933935.1. NCBI lineage: Eukaryota > Viridiplantae > Streptophyta > Magnoliopsida > Brassicales > Brassicaceae > Eutrema > Eutrema yunnanense. The sequence continues at coordinate 204,243 of PKML01043636.1, forward strand.
ATGCCTTTTTTTACCAAGATCATCAGATTCTTCATGCTCATGTGTCCCAACCTTCTATGCCACGAAGCTGTCTCGTCTTTGGCTGGTTTCCTGGTAACACTTATGTTTGACTGTCATACCACATTCTCTCCATCAAGCAAATACAAAGAACCGCATATAGTGCCTTGAAGACCCATCTAATTCCCATTCTTATAGAACCTTGTTTTTCCTTTGCCTCTAGCATGATCAAACCCAAGCTTATCTAATGAACTTGTAGATATTAAATTTCTCTTCAGCTTAGGAATATACCTGACAATCGTCAATGTCTTTACTGTGCCACCATATGCTTTTATATTGATGGAACCTATTCCTTTAACTCCACAGAATAGTCGTCCCCAGTAGCACTTGTCCAGAGTTGAGCTCCTCAAATGTATCAAACCAATCTCTCCTTGAGGTCATGTGATATGAACAACCTGAATAAATCACCCACCTCTCTAGATGCCAATTTTCCGAGAGTGATAACGCATCAACTCCTGCTGATTTTTTGATGACAACCGCTGCCGTGGCATCTTCATCATCGCCGCCTTTCCGCTTCTTCCAAGCATAGCAATCAGCCTTCACATGTCATTCCTTCTTGCAGAACCAGCAAGTGACTTTTGTTCCCGATTTCGACCTGCTTCTGCCTCGATTCCCAGAATTTCGTTGATTCCTATTTTGCTGTCTCCCACGAGCCACATACGCTTCACCAGTGTTTTGTGAGGTCGATATTCCCTTAGCTTTAAACTCAGTTTCCTTCGATTTCGCCGCATTCACCACATCTTCAATATAGATGGACTATCTACCATACTTCAATGTCTTTTTTCATGGAGTCATATTGAGGTGGCAAGGAACTGAGTAGTAGAATTGTCAGCACTTCATCCGCAACTGTAACCTTTACACTGGCCAACTCCGAAACAGTCTTCAAGTAGTCATCGACGTTTTGATCGATTGACTTAGACCCATCCATCTTAAATGTATAGAATTTATACAAAAGATAAATCCGACTCGGTAAACTCTTGGTGTTGTATAACCTTTCTAGAGCTGCCCAAAGATCACGTGCTGTTGTGCACTCCTCTGTTTTCCTGAGGACATGATCTCCTAGATGGAGTGTCAAAATATCCATAGTATTCTCTGCTCGCTCCCCTTTCTTGACTTGTTCTGCTTTAAGTCTCTGTTCGAAATCCTCCGCTGATTCATCATTCTTGATAACCAGCTTATCCGGCTCAGTGGTCGGTGTTATTAGCTCGTCTTTCAAACCCTGAAGATTCATGTGAGCTAACATCCTTCTCTTCCACATAGAGAAATCACCTTGTCCGTCGAAGATGGCTATCTTCACCTTCGGCTTCTTTTCTGAAGACATCTCGATCAAACGAACTTCTTAACACGCTTCTGCTACCGTATCGATCGATACAAGATGGAGTGTCGATCGATACCAAACTTTTCTTCGTCTTTCTGCGAACACGTAACAGATGTATCGATCGATACCAGGAAGGGGTGTCGATCGATACTTAAGCGATCTGCGCGATCTTCTTCTTCGCGCTGCAAACAGCTTTTTCTCCCGGGCTATCAGATTGAAACCCCAAACCGGTTGATGCTTTGATTCCAGCTATCAATCCAGATCTAAAACCTAGATCCATGCATAACTCCCAAACCTAAAACCTAGGCTATGATACTACTTTGTTGAGATTTGATCTCTATAATCACGGAATTGAGCAATAAGTAAAAGACACAGATAATTAACGAGTTCAGATCACGGTGTGTGATCCTACGTCTCGGCCTGGAGCTTTCCAGTAATCCACTATCACCACGGATTACAAAGAATTAGGGTTCCTCACAATCTCTTTAAGAACAAGAAAGATCTCTCTAGTTTCTCTATAGAATTTCCAGGATACAGAAAAACCCTCACACATGTCTGTCTTTATATAGAATAAGGCAATTACAAAGTTAAGACGATTTAAAACTAAACCAAAGCCCAATAGAAAAACACATTCCTAATTGACTATTCATTCTGTTTTTTATTATACAATATTAAAAAAACACCCATATTTATGTGCAATGTGGGTGCTCTAATACAGATTACCGTTCATTCTTTTTTTTTTAATGTTTGCGGCATATTTAACTGAGAAATCCAAGAACTAATTAATAAAATCGAGAATGTAGTAGGTATGATATAACAACATGAACAATAAGGAGAGGGTCAGCATCATCAAACATCAATTTA
>PKML01043636.1:223288-238918 GCA_002933935.1 Eutrema yunnanense
CCAACGAACACACATCTCTTACTTCTTGAAGCAAATTTGTCTCCGCCACGTTTTTGATCGTGAGCATAACATAAGCTTCCAAACACTTTCAGATGATCATACGATGGAGCTTTGTTAAACAGTCGCTCAAAAGGTGTAACAAAACCCAACACTGAGCTCGGCGTTCTGTTTATCAAATACCCAGCGGTCAAAATGCATTCTCCCCAAAACTGAATCGGTAGATTAGCTTGAAATCGTAAGGCTCGTGCAACATTGAGAATATGTTTGTGTTTCCTCTCAACCCTTACATTCTGTTGTGGTGTTCCCACGCACGACGTCTCGTGTATAACTCTATTTTTCTGAAAGAAATCTGTTAAACACACAAATTCTGATCCATTATCGCTTCGAACAGATTTTACTTGTGTGTTAAATTGTCTTTCGGTGAGAGCAAAGAAATTTTTCAGATGTGTATGTGCTTCGCTCTTGTCAGTCAATAAATATAACCAAACTCCTCTTGAGTAATCATCAACTATTGTCAAGAAGTATCGTGCCCCTGAATGCGAAGGCGTCCGATACGGACCCCAAAGATCAACGTGGATTAACTCGAAAATCTTAGAAGTTTTATTCATACTGACCGGAAAACAATCTCTTGTTTGTTTTGTGCGGAGACACACCTCACACGCTTTATTCAAAGATGCAGAAGAAACAGAACTAGAAACACAAGGAAGCAATCCTACAATCTTCGCAGACGGATGACCCATCCGATTGTGCCACATCTCAAATGACTTATCCTCTTTCGTCGTGACTGATGTAGCGATCTCCGTATTGCGGAAGTGAAACGTTCCTCCTACTCTTTTATCCGCTCCAGTCACCATCCTCGAATCGCGGTCCTGAACCACAAGAAACCGATCAGCCATCTGAACTACACATCTGTTTTCATCCATTAGCTGTCCCACAGAAATCAAATCAGACTTCAGCTCTTCAACATAGTAAACCGATTTCATAACCAGATTTGAACCAAGACGTTTCGATCCTTCCTTAAATGAAACATGTTCTCTTCCATCAGCCATGATAATTAAAACAGGTGCCATATCTCTAACATTTGACAATGTATCAAACCTTCCAGTCAAATGATGAGACGCCCCTGTGTCCATAATCCAAGGAGAAAAAGAAGACTTACCAGAAACTTTCTCGATGGTGCTTTTTTTTTCAGCATTTCCAGCATTGAGAATGCTCTTTATTTGACGCCATTGTTGCTCACTCAAGCCATTGACGCCATCACGGTCTTGATTTGTAACCACATGATTCACTTGATCGTGATACAGATTCTCCACGTTAGGAACATAGACTCGATTCGCATATGTCACTTGTCCACGACCTCTTCCTCCATTAGAGCAACCACTTGAGCTGGCTCCACCACGTCCTCTTCCTTGAAGTGTGCGACTCTTTGGCCTCTCGCCCCACCACTCGGGATAGCCAATCACAGCGAAACAGCTGTCGGAAGTATGCCCACTCCGATTACAGTATTTGCAAAGAATTCCTTTTTCCTTGTCATCGTTTCGATATCGTTGTTTGGTTTGAACAGCGAAGGCTGTTACTTCAGGTCGTTCTTCTCCGCTTGCACGCAGATCTTCTTCTTGTCTTACAATGTTATAGACTTCCTCCAATGGCTGCACAGGAACACGTGCCACAAGACTCCATCGAACAGCACGGAACTGATCATCAAGTCCGAACAGAAACTGGTGCACTTTGTCTTCTTCACGATCAGTTTCCTGTGTTGTAGCAAGATCACACGTACACAACCCACATTTGCACGTTCTCAATGGACGATACGTTGCCAGGCTATCCCAGATTCGATTCAATTTTCCATAGTATGCCTCGATTGCAATTCCTCTCTGTTTGCAACAAGCCAATTCAGCTTTGATTTGCTGAATTCGAGCTTCATTCATCACGGAGAACCATTTCTTCAGGTGCTCCCACAGGTCTTGAGCAACATCTCTGTGAGAGATTGTTGAACGCAACATAGGATCGATGGTCATCTTGATCCAAGACACGAGAAGAGCTTGAATCGTCCACCAATCCTCCAAGTCAGGTGATCCTTCGTCTGGTTTGGCAATCGTGCCATCAAGGAAACCAAATTTCTTGCGCGATTTCAACGCCGTCTTCATTCCGCAAGCCCACTCATCGTAGTTAATTCCTTTCAAAAGGGGATGAGAAATGACCGCTCCTGGATTATCGGCCGAGGTCAGATCGAAAGGTGAGATCGTTCTTCTCACCTCCACAGTTGCATTCGTTGCTGCAGCAGCATCAGTCGGGTTCGCCATTCGATTAAAAAGAAATTTAGAGATTTTTCGAAAATAGAGGTTCAGGCTCTGATACCATAAAGAGAAACAGAGGCTGTGAATTTGTTGAGTTTATTATGAAGTTCCAAGCGTACATATATAGTTAGCAACTGAACAAGAATCAGAAATCTAGGAAAAGCTACAACTAGTTACAAGAATATGTGCCTCTGTTGCGGAACCGATAACGTCTTCGAATATGTGCAGATCTTTGGAATATGCTGAACTTAATGAACCATATGTAAACCGGCTCTAACCGAAATCAATCAACGTTCCAATACATTAACTTCTTATATTTTATTTTTTAGAGGTCACATCTTTGAATTATTTGTATGTATAGCCAGTTGTATATGGTCCGTCTTAGTAACCAATGTTCATTAACTTTTATAGATAGCAATCGTCCATCACTTCCGACACAAGACAATTTCGGTGAGAGCATGTGTTTTTTAAACGAATAAGATAACATAGAGCGCCAAAAAATTTTGTGGGTGTCATAAGCCGCAATAAAAATGCAAAAAATGACACTTTTTCACTCAATATTTGATTATAATAACTAAATATGTTACAAAGCCATATAAAGAGAAAGCATATTCTGAAAGTTTTACAGGAGACAAAGTCGGTAGGATCTCATCCTCCGAAACTAAATGCTCAAAAGAAGGAAACCATTGAAATAGAAGCATTACAAACGAAAATCCAATACAAAAAACATAGACCGCAAACTGCTTAAGCCCCATAAGCTCAACTTGAGAAGAGATGGCCTCCAATTCGAGAATGATATGGTCCGAACAACAAAACCTAACAATAGATTTATGGATGGTTGAAACACAAGTTTTACTCAACCCTTTGAGTCCAAAAACATTGAGGATCATGTTGACCGTGAGAATGCCATGACTTTCAAACCTTCTATTAAAAACCGGAATTAACCCAATCAATTGGGTGTTGAGAGATTTTTCCGGTTTTTGGAAGATAAGGAAGTTGTTCCAAAACTCGATTTTGGAGACCCATAAAAAAGGCAAATCGGGTGACAAGGGTCCGAGAGAGAAAACCCGAAAACTAGGAAAGCAGATTGGAATGCTAGCCAATGCAAGCATTAAGACTAACCCCAAATGCTGAAACTAATATTGGAAACTCCAACTAATTTGTAAAAATGAGTTAGATACCAATGGACCCAAAATTGATATGCTTATTTCGGAGTTTGGTCAGAATGATTTGTTTTGTTGGGGCTAAATGAGGTCTGTGATGCGTAGAGTCACAACAATGACATTCTCCTTCTTCCTCCAATCACCACCACTCCCAATTTCTCACAAACCCCTTCTCTCTCCAAAACAATACTCTCACTCCTCTCTTCTTCCTTTACCCACACAGACTTTTTCTACCAAATCAATACCAAACATGCAGGATTCAGGATCAGTGTCTTACCTTACGCAGCGTGAAGCCGCCGAGATTGATGAGACCTTGATGGGTCCTCTCGGCTTCTCCGTTGATCAGCTCATGGTCTCCATATTTTTCTCTTGTTTCTTTTCACTATTCTGCTTTTGTTTTCCCGCCTGATCATGCTCGATTTTCTGATCTTCTTGCAGGAATTGGCTGGTCTTAGCGTCGCAACTTCGATTGCTGAGGTAAAATAATCGAAACTTTGTTTTTATTATGCTAATACCGTATGAGAAAGCTCAAAGCTTTTGTTGGAGCTAAGAACATAATGAAGTAAAACCCAAAAAAGCTTTCTTTATTGCAGAATCAAACCAACCAAAACGAATCTCTAAATGTAAATCCATTTAACAAAGCTCAAAGCTTTTCCCTTTGAAACCGATAAACCTTTAAAGCTCCAAGCTTTGGATGAGTCTCACAAGTGGAGACTCATATATGTTAGAACCTAAAACAAAACTCAACTAGGACAGGAACAATATTTTCATGTAATATTGGTACACAGTTGATGTAATCATGTAAGCATTACAAACTTTGTTCTTGCTATGTACATTGGTTGTGAAGTCTACAATATTTTCCAGGTTTATAAACCGACAGAATATAGCCGTGTTTTAGCAATCTGTGGTCCTGGAAACAATGGTGGTGATGGTCTTGTGGCGGCGAGGCATCTTCACCACTTTGGATATAAACCGTTTATCTGTTATCCTAAACGTACAGACAGATCACTTTATACTGGACTGGTCACTCAGGTTTGTAAGCGGTGCTTGTTTAAGATATTTTGTTACCGTTTTCTGTTTTTATACTGCATACTGAAATCGTTTGTTTCTGCAGTTGGAGTCACTTTCGGTCCCTTTCGTTTCTGTCGATGATCTGCCGGAGGACTTATCAAATGACTTTGATGTTATCATAGATGCAATTTTCGGGTTTTCATTTCATGGTAACTATTCTTCTGCCCACATCATTAGAATTATTCAAAGCATGAGAATTTTAAGAAATAATTTCATTCTGAAGAGCAGGTTTTGGAGTCAAAGTCTTGAATACTTCAGTTATGTAACTATTTTCATTTGCGTCATGTTTCAATTGCTTTTTGATTTCAATGTTTTGCACATGTAGGTGCTCCAAGGCCTCCTTTTGATGACATTCTCCGGAGATTAGTGTACTTGCAAAACTCTGAGAAAACACTCCAAAAACACCCTGTCATTGTCTCTGTGGATATACCCTCTGGATGGCACGTTGAAGAAGGAGACCATGAAGGTGAAGGAATTAAGCCTGATATGTTGGTATGCCTTAGTCGAAATGCTTGCACTACTCTTTTTCCCGAATCATTTGTTACTATCATATATAAAAAACTACTTTATTAACTGAACCTTTAATTTATTCTTAGGTATCTTTGACTGCCCCAAAATTATGTGCGAAGAGATTTTGTGGCCCTCATCACTTTTTAGGTGGCAGATTTGTACCACCTCAGGTTGCAGAAAAATATAAGCTCGAGCTTCCTAGTTACCCTGGGACATCGATGTGTGTTAGAATTGGTAAACCTCCAAAAGTTGACATATCTGCTATGAGAGTGAACTATGTTTCTCCAGAATTGCTCGAAGACCAGGTTGAAACTGATCCTACTTTACAGGTATGAATTCATTTCTTCGTCTTTGCTTATCTGTATTGTTCGCCTTCTACATTCTCAAGTAATGAATGAGCGGAAACTTATGTTGCTTCCAGAAAATAAGAAATGAAGCGTCTTTGGTGCGCCCAAGTCATTTTTGTTATCTGAAATAATGGTCTTTTTCTAGTTTGCCATATTTAATGGCTTTTCAATAACTCGTTCTGCTAGATTACTCACTGCTTAGTTATTGTGGTTGCTTATTAGATATAAGGCATCCTTTTTTGCTAAAACAGTTCACTCTTCTTTTGCAGTTCCGTAAATGGTTTGATGAGGCAGTTGCTACTGGATTGAGAGAAACAAATGCTATGGCTTTGTCTACGACGAACAAGAACAGAAAACCGTAAGTGTATTTTGATGTTTCAAAAGCTTTTCTATGTCCATATCTCTTAGATGTTATCTAGCATGACTGTATTCTAAAGGTGGAACTTTAAATAGCTTTCTGCAATTGGATCCAGCTATGATTTCTTTGAATTTGTTGTTGTCTGATACGCAGCTTGTGATAGTAGAAAGTTGTCTCAGGTTTCCAATTTGCTGCATGATATGCAGTTTCTAACATGTTTTTTTCTTGTTCCACTCTTTTTGAGGTAGTTGTAAGTATATATGTAAGTGTCTCTGCACGCGCGAATCTCGATCATGGGTGATCTCAGTTAATGGTTTGAGTACATGTTAGCTTTATAAATAGTTAGAACATGCACAAATTTGCATTGGACACAAGATTTGCCTCTTTACTTTCTTGTCTCATTATCTTTTTTAATGAAACTGATTCTGCTGCAGATCATCAAGAATGGTTTTATTAAAAGGATTTGATGAGAATGGATTTGTCTGGTTAGTGCATCCTCTCCGTTTTCTTCTCTGAATTGGGGTATGAAGATCTTTGTGTGCAACCTGATGTTTGCTTAAAATCATAAAATGCAGGTTCACTAACTATGAAAGTAAAAAGGGTTCTGATTTATCAGAAAATCCTTGTGCAGCACTTCTTTTTTACTGGGAAAGTTTGAATCGGCAAGTACGTGTTTTCATCTTCCTTAACCTTTTTGTTCTAGCTGACCTTTGGCCATCTACTGTAGTAGAACACTCTGTTCTTCAAACCCAGATGCTTCCATCACTGATACGCAAGAATTAGTAACTTGGTTACTGAATACCTTTCAGAAATACTAATATATGTTCTCACTGTACCAAACCAGGTAAGAATTGAAGGACCAGTGGAGAGAATATCTGAGGAAGAATCCGAGAATTACTATCATAGTCGACCTAGAGGAAGTCAGATCGGAGCTATTGTTAGCAAGCAGGTGCCATATGAATTGTTGCAGTTATCAAAATATTTTCATATGATGTTAGGAATCTGCTTTGGACCCTCATCCTTCAACTTTTGGTTTTTATCAGAGTTCTGTAGTACCTGGCAGGCATGTTCTCTACGATGAGTATGAACAACTGACGAAAAAATATTCAGATGGGTGAGTTCTAACTAAAATCTTATAATAACTCTTCAAAGAAAACTTTTTTTGATTTGATGTTCTTGATTTATGATTAAGAATTACAAAGAGCCATGACTTTGCTATCTTGCTTGCAGAAGTGTGATACCAAAGCCGAAAAACTGGGGAGGATTCAGACTTAAACCAAACCTTTTCGAGTTTTGGCAGGGACAGCCATCTCGTTTGCATGACAGGTACCTCTTATCTTTTTCCTAAATCAGGTTTACATTTATCGTACTTTCGGGGGACAAATCAGGTGTCTGTCTAGGTCTAAGGACATGTTTCTAGAAATAGCTTGAAATTGAAGAGCATTAAAAGGAATGTGATCTCTTAATTAGGCCTTAGAAGCACAGAAAAGTAGCCATAGCCAATGTTCCCTAACGTATGATTGTCGAACACTGTGCGTTTCATTCGCAGGCTGCAGTATTCTCTGCAAGACGTAAACGGCAATCCTGCGTGGATAATTCATAGATTGGCCCCGTGACTTGTACTCACTACTTCTTCACTGTGAGGAAGATGGCTGTTTGGGTTTCATATCAACCGCTACACAAATGAGAATAAGATTTAATAAGTATATATAGCTTTGAGAGAAACAAACAGAAAATATCATTATCATAGTGCCAAATAAGCTTTCATTTATCATTCATGGTCTTGTATTTTAATGCTTGTTAATCAATTAAATTACAAATGCGAGTTTAGTAACTTTAAGTGATTAATAACAATGATTAAAAATCTTTTTTTTTTTTTAAAGACTAGACTTGCTTTTGTGTTTCATGCTCCAGGATGACTCTCTAATTTGTATATTTGCATGTGTGATCCTTTTATCTCGCATTCATATGACTGATCCCTATAATCCAAGTCCTTATATTTGTTCATCGTTTTGCTAATTCTCTTTAGTTGCTCATTTGAGTCTAGCTTAGTTTCATTGTTCGATTGCTAATTTTCCTTGCATCATTGCATGTTTTAATTTGAAAGCCGAAAAAGAAACAAATTAAAACAATCTTATCTATGGTTTATTTGGAAGCATAAAAAGATGAATCCGAAGAACAACAATAATCAGAAAATTAATCCATAGTCAAATACCTCCATCATCAAAATTGGATAATGTTGGAGCTTGGAGATGTGTGAATCAAATGTAGAATTTATGAATTAAGGATTGTCATTTCGATTTGGTCCACATAAAGTGTGATCATGTTTGGTTAAATGATTGAACTTTGGTATTAAATTATGAGCATGAGGCTATGTGGAAATGGGTTGAAGTAAATCGAGTTTTCTTCTCAAATGTCCTTATTTCTCAAACTCTTATCTGAGATGTCTCTGTTATAAAAGGATTTTTGTTTTAAATTATTTTTAATTTGAAAAAATGTTTATTACTTTGTTACCCCTAGCCAAAACAGAGAAATTACAACTTATACCAGGATTTTATTCGCCCACCCAAACCCTATCGGATCTAACCCGAAAACTGAACCCGATTTCTATAACTCTCAATTTGAAATCGAAAAATCCCTACATTTTGCGAAATCAAAACCGTTTTCTCTTCAACACTCTTCGTAAAACTAGGGATACTATTCGAGTTTTACTCCCAAATCGTTCGATCGATAACCCGTGTGATACAAGCACGGAATCACTCCAATACTATGACCACTCGATGATCGAGAGATTCCAAGCTTTGTTGCGGAAGTGGGCGTTATGTCGAGATGGAAGGTGGTGGTTTGATGGACTCTCTCAATCTGTTGGTGATTGACTCTCTCAATCGATGGTCGAACCAACTACTTGAATCACACAAGTAATTAAATCCGAGTGTTCTAATGAACAATGTGTATCGCACACAAGATCCAAGAGAAACAACTCTTTGCAAAGAAACACTCTTTGAAAGAAAACAAGAAAACTTCTATTAAACTTTGAGATTGAAAGGTGAATTACACTGAAAGCAAAGCTGAGCTTATATAGTGCTCGTACAAGAATATTCTAGAAAGCTAAAATCAAAAGACTAAAGAAACAAATCGCAAAATAATCACAACTAGCCGTCAGGCTTAATTGCTCGTCTTGGCCAAATAAGGCAAGCTGATCATGCTTGAGTCTTGACAGCTTGGAAGGAAATGTTGAGTGTCTAGATACATTCTGGTTGACATGAGAAGGCTTTATTTCGTGGCCAAGGTTTAAGGAATAGAGCCGTTGGAGATGAATGGCGAGAATCTCCAAATAAGGCAAGTGTAGCTCAAACTTGATCCTCCTGATCAAGTGAGGTGTGGTGCACCTTAGGTCGTGAAGGGAAGCTTCTAGAAAGCTTCTTAAGTGTCTCCTAAGCTCATAGAAACCATGCTCAAGTGGGCTTTCATGTTTGAGCTTCAAAAGATTCCACTTGACATTTTTGGGTAGGATTGAGTCCATTAGATACGTATCCACTGTTGGGCCATTTATGAGCGATTGGCTGGGCTGATTGGAGAGATCTTGGATGTTATGGAAACTAGACTCAAAGATCTTTCGAACCATATATAGATCGTTTCCAGAAGTGCCGTGATCTGGAAACGACACTTGATTGAATATTCCATTGAAATTGGAGCTCAACAACGGGGTTAGGTTCCAACCTTCAAACTGATCAAGCCTGATCAGTCCTTCGTGTTCCAGATGCTTCAGCTTCTCCTTGAACATGTTGAAGCTATTTTCCATACTCTTCCTCCTAATGACTTCCTCTGGGGTTGATTGATCCTTCAAGTCGTTTGCTCGCTTTCCACTCGGTGAAGTAACTTTGGGAGTTACTGTCCCAAATCCATAAGAGAACCACTGTCGCTAATAACCAAGATCTAAGCTTGTCATACGCTCAGTACAATTCTCTTTTGAATTGGTAGTATCCAAAAGTCCTCTGGGTTTCCAATATCGGCTTTGTAATGCATCAAACCGACCGTTCATCATAGTCTCCATAATCGGCCCGATTTGGTCTTGTTCGAGCTTTGAGCTCACCTCTGGTGTGCTAGCTAGTTCGATGTCCTCATCACCGTGTGTGCACGAAGATGGCTCCTAAGACAAGGTGGGAAAACAAGAGGACAAAGATTGCTCGAAATGAAGAGGTAGAAGATACTCAAGATGGAGAGAGGGTGGGTGAACCGGTTGAGGAAGTCCGAACGAATGAAGAGGTAGAAGAAGAAGGAGAGAGGGAGCGATCTCCGGGACCGAGTAAAGAAGAAGGAGATCAGGACGAGGTAGAAGAAGAAGGACCGAGTGAAGAAGAAGGAGATAAGGAGGAGGGAAGTACCAACTCGGAAAGAAGCAGCCGAACCGTGAGCAACCCCGTCGAGTCAACGGTAAGTAGTTGGATTCGATTGAATAATTAGGTAGAACTAGGGAAAACTAATTCGTTTTGGTTAGGAAGAGTTTCGTGATTTGTTTGCTCTTGATGTCATTTGTAATATTATATGTGCAAGATTTCTGGGAACACGAATTTGGAGGTATAATTTGTGAACTTCTGATACAAGACTTTTTAGTCTCTAGGAGGTATCATTAACTCCAACACGTGTAGTATGAAGGTTATCAATCCATAAAGAAATTTATCCTAATCACTACGAATGCAAAGTTCATAAGTAATTTAAGCTAACAAGGTAATTGGTGATTAAGTGTTCAAATTCAAATTAAGCAAAGCAACAACTAAACAAATTGTAATCCAAATAACAAAAGCGGAACAAGAGATAAGGTTAATGATATAAGGTGATCCAAGTCCAATTAGTGGTGTTCATTTCCTCAAGAAGCTAATTCCTAGGCAATAGATCTCTAATCTAGATTAGTTCTCTTTCAAGCAACTAATCACTATGCTAATTATCAAGTCCATTAGCAAATCATCATTTGTGGATTAACAATTAGCAAGCATTAAGAAACATAACAAGATCAACCAAAGATATACCCTAAGCAACTAATGTCTTAGGTTAGGAATATAAATCTCTTGTCTAGTTGGTCTTGGCATTTCACCAAACACTTGGTGTTCATGAAATGCCTTGTGATCTAGATCCACTCTTTCAAGCTAGATCTAGCATTAGGGACTCTAGACAAGAAGGAATATAAGATTATATAATCCTAAACACCACTAATCAAATCCTAGATCACCCTAATCTACCTTATCCCAAGATCCTTAAGACTACTCACTAATCATTATGGGTTTAACAAATCCAAGAGAAGAAGTGTTAAAACTCATGATCAAGATGATTGGATGATTGGATGATTAGAAAGTAGAAGAAAGATGGATTCAATCAAGAAAACAATACTCAAATTGCATAAATTAAAAGGATCAATCTCTTACAAATCACTCTTAGAGAGGGTTTTTGCTTAAGAAAAGACTTAGCCCCTCCAAATTAGGTTTTTGGGCTTAAATAGTGAATAGTGACGAACCGGGTCGACCCGGGACAAACCGGGTACCGACCCGGTTTAAGTGGATAAAAAGTTATGGTTCGGCCAATACCGAGGTCACTGCTCGGTGTAACACCTTGGTATTGGACCTGGATTAGCATACCGACGAGGAGTACCGAGCAGTAGCATCGGTATTGAGGAGATTGTTCTTCAGTGGATACCGAGGTCACTCCTCGGTATCTTTGCTCGGTATTAAGGGACTTTTCCCCCGGGTTTCTTCCTGCGGCAGCACCGAGCAGTGACACCGAGCAATGACATCGGTGTAATCCCCTGAAGCTTCGATACCGATGTCACTCCTCGGTGTTGGCCGTCGGTATTGTGGCTGTTTTTCCTCCGTCGGGCTATACCGATCAGTTGCACCGAGCAGTGACCTCGGTGCAACTGATATATCATGGTTTTTTACCCTGTTTAGGCCATGATATAAGTCTTTTTAATAGAGTCTTTTTAGTGTTTTGTAGTCTTTTAGAGTCTTTTACAGGTCTTAGCACGAATTGGAGCATTATTGGAATTATTGGAGTTCTATGGACCATTCTGGAGCGAAAGTGAAGTCTGATGACTAAGTGCCCGATCTGAGCAACAAGCATCGATCGATACCCCCAGGTATCGATCGACACCCATCGGAGAAATCATGGGCCGCGACTTTTTATGAAGTTTTGAAGAATTGCAAAAGTGCCCAGAAGTCTCTGATAATTACAAGAAGACCCCAAGTCGTGTTTTAGGTTATAAATAGGAGTTTTCAGCCATCTGTTTAGGCTATGCCTTTTTATGCTTTTTATTACTTTGGTTTGAGACAAGTCTGATTTCCCTTCGTCCGAGATCAGATCTTTAAACCTTCTTTGATTATTTATTTGATGATTTATTCAGTTATGTCTATTTATTCAATTGCCATGTCTGAGTAGATCCACCTTAGGTTTAGGGTTTTCTCATAAAGGATTTCTTTGAATGCTAGGTTAATTATCTGTTTAGGATTCACCATCTGAATTAGTTCTTCGCTCAGGTTGTGTTCAAAGCTAATTCTAGGTTGACGAATCTGGAACTTAGATCTTAGGATAATTGATTAGGCACGACAGTGCGATTAATTACCTGATAGAACCTAGGTGAGCAAATTGATTACTCGCAAAGAAATTTGGTTTAATTGATTTGTGAACATATAAAACATGTTATTAAAGCTGATTTAGACTTTAGGATTCACAAAGAAATTTGGAATTCCTAGGATTTAGATTTAGATAATTCTCGCAACGACAGTTGGTTAATTATACTTTAGTGATTTGAGTTCAAGAACAGCGCTAAATCTGAGTCATGTTAGTTAGTTTATCTGCATTCATTGATTTCCTGAGAAAAACCCTGAGCCTATATTTTCCTGATTGAATACAACTCTTTTATTTTCTGCATTGTTTTTAATTACATCTATTAGGCTTAGCTTGATTCTTAACTATATAATCTATTGCGCGTTTCTGTGAGTCTTCTGTGGTTCGACCCCTAGCTTTACTATAACAACTGCTTTAGTACTTTAGGGTATTAAATTGAGCATATAAATTTTGGCGCCGTTGCCGGGGACTCAATTCGCCATTAGATTTTAGTTTAGAATTTCGACTAAGTTCGTCGGTATCGATCGATACTCTGTAGTATCGGTCGATACTCGTCGTCTTCTTTTGTTGGTATCGATCGATACTCAACGTATTTTTCTGGTTACTTACGTGCTTTGCCTAGTGTTTTGTTTGCAGGTGTATGCATGTTCGTGAAACCAAGAGCAACAAGAGCACACAGCTAGTTGAACTGTCACTGGAACAGCTAGCGCTTGTGGAACGCACAAACAGAAAGACCAAGCAAACATCAGGGATGAACAACCCAGTGGTTTTAAGAGCTGATGAAGCTGGGATTCTGAGAGACCAAGAGGGTCATGTGTGTAATCAGAGAGGACAGCGACTCGATTAGGCTAGAAACGTCGTTGTCCCTGCTCCTATTATTGAGATTGTCGCGCCAGCTGGGCGCGCTAACGTTGGCGATGCTGCAGGTGTTCGAGCTAGGACGATTGGTGAGCACAACAGACCTGATCAGTTCTTTGCCAATCGAGCTGCGATTCGCATACCGACTTTTCAGAGGAATGACTTCGAGCTGAAGCCTGCGTACTATGCTCTCGTGAGTCAGAACCTATTCTATGGCCTACCTCATGAGCATCCCATGTATCATATCGAGAGGTTCGAGGACTTGGTCACTGGGATGAAGTACAATAGAGTACCCAATGAGTTCTTGTTCTGCAAACTCTTCCCATACTCTCTTGGTGGAGAAACTGCTTATTGGCTGAAGCAGTTAGCTCCTGATTCTCTAACTACATGGGATGAGACGAAGAAAGCATTCCTGTGCAATTTCTACGATGATGCAAGGTCTGAAGAGCTCAGGAACAAGATCTCCCAATTTTCTCAAGGTCCAACAGAGGGACTCAAGGCTGCTTGGATTCGCTTCAAGTCTTATCAGAGGGATTGTCCACACCATGGGTTCAATCAAGTTCAGTTGCTGGGCGTATTTTACAGAGGTATCGACTGGAGGTACCAGATGGCTATGGATACTGCGAGTAATGGGAATTTCAACACTAGGTATCCAGACGATGCAGTCGTGTTAATTGAGAACTTGGTGTCTAGCAATAGCACCAAGAATGCTGACTTCGACAAGAAGAAGCAAGCTGGAGGAATTGATGCATCGCAGATGGCTGAAGTTCAAGCCAAGCTAGATTTCCTGATCGGGAAGAATCAGAAAGCGGTTCACTTTGCTGCTGAGAATGAAGTGGAGGATTGTAACTACGTTGGTGGTTCTGGATTGCAGGGTCAACAATTTGGGTATAACAACAACAGGAACTTCAACAACAACAATCGCAACTATGGGAACTCTTCGTACCAGCCCATCCCTCCCAAGTCTGCAGACAATAAGATGGAATCCATGCTTGAGCAGATTCTTCAGGGACAGCAGAAATTGCAAGTGGATTTCAATGGGAAGCTTGACCATTTGTACTCTGATCTGAATGGGAAAATCGAGGCTCTTAATACCAGTCATAGGATGCTGCAAACGCAGGTGGCCCAGTCAGCTGCAAACATCAAGGGAAAGACAGTTCATCCACACGACGCACACGTCAATGCCATCACCTCAACAGCAGAAAATTTCGAGGAGGATCCTGAAATCGCCAGAGCATCGATCGATACCCCCAGGTGTCGATCGATGCCGGTTACAATTCTGAAACGGGATACTTCCAAACCCCGTGTATCGATCGATACTCCATTGGTATCGGTCGATACTAAGGCGATTTCTGAGGAGACAGCTGAGACTTCGACTATGGCGCCTAAGGTAGTTGCAGAACGAGTGTATACACCCATGATGCCTTATCCTATAGTTCCTAAGCTGACAAGGGAGGAATGGGAGATTGCTAGATTACAATATTTGCTGGATAACCCGAACGCGAAGCTTCTTTCTGATGACGATGTATCTGCCAAGAACGATTCAAAAGCGGCAGTATCGATCGATACCATGCCTGGTATCGATCGATACCCCTCGCAGATCGAGCCAGAAACTGTGGAGACACATGATATTTCGACTGAAGCTCAAGTAGTAGCAGCACGATTCAATATCGCCCTATTTTGGGAAGACCAGGAAACCCAGTATCAGGCAGCGATAGCTAAGGAACGAGCTGAGAAAAGACTTCGCAACTCCAAGAAGCAGAATCCCATTCCTAAACACCTCAGAGATCCTATCACTCCAAAGCAGCTGCGTGGCTTTGAGAAGATGGTACGAAGGATCTCCCATGAAAGATCTTTTGAAGAAGCTCTAGAGGGCTGCCCTCTGCTGAGTCACTTCAAAGACTGCAGGGAAACTGAGGAAGAAGTCAAAGCACTCTTTATCGAGGCAAGACGCAAGTCACAAGAGCCGCGGCAATTGAAACAGAGGGAAGACCCAGGGAAATTCGCAGTGCCATGCTCTATCTCCGGAATCGAGTTTAAAGAGTCTCTAGTTGACTCAGGGTCTAGCGTCAATGTGATGTCAAAGGAGATTGCTGAACGATTGAAGGCTGACATAAGACCACCTACTTTGCTTCTCACGTTTGCAAACTCCTCCACCTCACCTCCATACGGTACTATCCATGATTTGCCTATTAAAGTAGGAAATTGTCTGGTGCCCACTGACTTTCAGGTTGTGGATATGAGCAAAGGATCTGAGGTTTCTCTACTCCTGGGACGACCGTTCATGGCTACTGCTGGCGCGATCATAGACACACCTAATAAGAGACTCTCTTTCTCTTACGTTGACGGAGATGTCTACTATAAGGCCATTCCCCCTAGAGGTGCTCTCACACGTGCCTCTAGCATCAAGG
>PKML01043636.1:240270-281715 GCA_002933935.1 Eutrema yunnanense
TGTTTTAGGTTATAAATAGGAGTTTTCAGCCATCTGTTTAGGCTATGCCTTTTTATGCTTTTTATTACTTTGGTTTGAGACAAGTCTGATTTCCCTTCGTCCGAGATCAGATCCTTCTTTGATTATTTATTTGATGATTTATTCAGTTATGTCTATTGATTCAATTGCCATGTCTGAGTAGATCCACCTTAGGTTTAGGGTTTTCTCATAAAGGATTTCTTTGAATGCTAGGTTAATTATCTGTTTAGGATTCACCATCTGAATTAGTTCTTCGCTCAGGTTGTGTTCAAAGCTAATTCTAGGTTGACGAATCTGGAACTTAGATCTTAGGATAATTGATTAGGCACGACAGTGCGATTAATTACCTGATAGAACCTAGGTGAGCAAATTGATTACTCGCAAAGAAATTTGGTTTAATTGATTTGTGAACATATCAAACATGTTATTAAAGCTGATTTAGACTTTAGGATTCGCAAAGAAATTTGGAATTCCTAGGATTTAGATTTAGATAATTCTCGCAACGACAGTTGGTTAATTATACTTTAGTGATTTGAGTTCAAGAACAGCGCTAAATCTGAGTCCTGTTAGTTAGTTTATCTGCATTCATTTATTTCCTGAGAAAAACCCTGAGCCTATATTTTCCTGATTGAATACAACTCTTTTATTTTCTGCATTGTTTTTAATTACATCTATTAGGCTTAGCTTGATTCTTAACTATATAATCTATTGCGCGTTTCTGTGAGTCTTCTGTGGTTCGACCCCTAGCTTTACTATAACAACTGCTTTAGTACTTTAGGGTATTAAATTGAGCATATCAGCAACTCCTCTGCTTTTGATACCGAGCACCAATACCGACCAGTGACGTCGGTACGGTTTCCGTCTCCTCTCCTCGGGTCTCGAATCTCCTCTTTAGCACCTGAAATGCGATCCAAAACATGCAAGGACTCTCTAGGACTAAATGTGGACACACTAGATTCCTAAAATGACTAAAATGCTAAAAAGATATCATGAACTACATGTAAATGACTCGAAACCTAAATGAAACGGATGCTAGAATGATGCAAAATATGATGATATCAATTCCCCCAAACTTAAACCTTTGCTTGTCCTCAAGCAAACAAGATCAAGAATGAGAGGTGCAATGTAATGCAAGTGGAGCTCGAACCTAAAAGAAGCACAAGAAACAATCGCACTCAACGTCCAAGTTACTAGTTCTAGGATGCACCAAAGTTGTCTACTCAAAAGGAGATAGCCATTTCCTTCACAACATGCAACAAGCCAAACCTCAACCTAGACAAACCATTATATTCTCTAGCCTCTTAACATTGATTAATGGTTTTATCCGTGAATGGTGCTTATGCAAAATCAAATGAAACCGCTTGGCTAAAGGACCGGTCATGAGATGAAAGTGATCTCATCAATATGTAAGGGCAATCAAATACAAGGATCTCTCAATGAACGAGCAAACTTTGACAAAATGCTAAAGGTAAAAGGCAACATATGCATACAAGGAAAAACTTTCGTCTACCCGAATGCTTAGAGTGTCTCTATCCTAAAGCTCTCAACCCGTTGCGCCCATAACTTAAGCTACCCTTTTATCATGAGGCATTTTGCCTTTTTGAAACCCGCACAGCTTTCTTGTCTCTTCACTTCATTTTCTTCTCAATTGGAGATCACTTCTTCTTCCTTGTTCTTCATGGTTTGGTGCTTCTTTGTTGCTAGCTAGCTCTTCTTTTCTTCTTTTTGGTTACCGCCTCTTCTCATTCTTTTGATGCTTTGACCTTTTGGCCTTCTTCTTTTTCTTTGTATCTTTTGAGGCTATTTTAATCTTAGAGCTAGACTTTCGATCTTTGCACAAACCACTCCACATATTCGATCCCCTTTTTCATACTCCTTGTCATTCTTTCCATTCCACAATCCATTCCAATCATGCCATTTACTAAATCTAAACCCGTTTCCCCCAAACTTGAATCAAGAACTGCCATCCTAACTACCCTATTCCTAGATTAGCCCCTTGATGATGGAGCTAAGTCTACACGAGAGTGCTTCCTTGTCGCCCTAAACCTAACACTTTTTGTCAAGTTCATTCCAAATAAGGCCTCACAAGACACACACGAAGGACTATGGGCTAGAAAGGAGGTAATTGTCATGGTAGGGAAACCAATCGAAAGATGGGATTTGGCTATTTGGACAAGCAAGAGTGGTAAAAGGAATAAGAATGTCCAAATATGTATATGTGATCTACGGGTTTGATTAGGTTTGCATAAGCACAATAATTACATGTCAAATTATGGTTATTACTTAGATGAGGCTAGATTCAATCCAAGCTTGCTTCAATCAAAGAAAGGCAATGATGCATGCGCTCTAACAAATGGTTCGTCCTTGATTTCGGATTCAACTTCAATGTATCAAACAACTAATAACTTGGGCGTTGAATCAATTGCTAATTAAGCTACTTTCAAGGTTGTCATTACTCCATGCTTATGCAAATGCAAGCTAAAATGTAAACTAGATACCACCTACAAGTGAATATGCAATTCTAAATGTTCTAAAATTTTCAAATTTATTGAAAATGCATGATATGCATGAGACTCAAGATGCAAAAAGGCAAAATAAGAACATCAAAAACGATGTTAGATAACACACAAACCCTCCCCCAAACTTAAATGACACAGTCCCTTGTGTAATAGAAGCTTAAGAGAGAGCAAAACAATGCATGAAAGAAGGAAGGAAGATATGATTCTAGATGCTATGTACAAAGTTTGGAGTGTTACCTTGGAAAAGGATGGAGGGGACTAGAGGGATCAAGGGACGCCATATTCCATCACTTCATCCTAAGCACTTTAGTCCATAATTTCATGCTCATATGGCCATCGAAAACCTATTCGCACTAAGAAAACCCATCAAAAAGGAACTAACAATGAAAGAAAAGCATAAAAGGAAATATGTACAAGGATAAGCTTGGGGTGCCTCCCAAGAGCACTTTGTTTAACGTCACTAAGTTCGACGTTTGTTACCCTTTTAGGCGGGTAGTGGAGGAGTGCAAGCACTCCTTGGTGGTTCGGTAAGCTCGAGTTTGAGAACTTTACCCATTAAGCTTTGAAGACCGGTTTGATTTGGCTCCCTAACCTCCGGTGTGAGGGTTGCTATGGCCTTGGCAAAAGGCTTGGGGCGCCCTCTACATTTGACCTTGTACTCAATCATCCCTTCTTCATGTTTCCATGGGATGAGAGTCACGATCGAAGGTTGGTCTAGCAAGGGTTCAATCCCCTTGAGTATTCTTGGTTTCCTCTTCTCGGACCTAGGCTTTGTCATCTTCTCATCAACCTTAGCACTTTCACCCTCACTCTCCGTTGTGGTGTGAAAGAGGGAATACAAGCAACTTCCATCTAGAGCTAGAGCTTCTTCAACCCTTACAATACTCACCGTCTCACATACGCCCACATACTCAATCTTCCGGGCTTTGGCTTCATTGTCCCCGCAAATAATTGCCCCACAAATAGCGGTGGAAGAAGGCATCATTGTGTAGAACTTCTTGTCATCCACGTTCATAAGAACAACCCTCTTGTTTATGAAGTCCAAGCTTGCACCGGTTGTGTTGAGGAATGGAGTCCCGAGGAGTAGAGGGAGTTTTATGTTTGGTGCCATCTCCATCACAACGAAGTCCGTTGGTACAAGACACTTTCCAATCTTAAGGGCAAAGTCTTCAATCATGCCAAGAGGTTTCTTCGTGGAAGAGTCTCCAAATGTGATGGTGGAGGGGTAATCGTTCAACTTATCTATTCCAAGACTTTTGGCCATCTCCAAAGTCATGACATTAACGGTTGATCCCGAGTCACACAAAGTATCATCAACTTCCAAGAGTCCAAGTGTGCAAGATATTGAGAAATTCCCGGGGTTTCCAAGCTTTGGGAGAGTCTTAGGCTCGATCCTTGTTGTGCTTGGAGGCACTTTCTCTTGTGCCTTGTTGAGGAAACGACCGGGAAATGGAAGTGGAGGCTCATATGGAGGTGGAGGCTCATATGGAGGTGGAGTCTCTCTCTTTGACTCAACTTGTGTCTCCACGTTTTTCACTTTAACCAAGTCCTTGATGGACTCCTCAACCTTGTTACTCTTTTCTCCAACCGACATCATATCATTCTCACTCCCAAGGGTCACCTCTCCACCTTGTTCCTCAATGTCCTCGTTGAGGCTAGAGACTAACCCGAGGAACTCCTCAATAATGTGATCTTGCTCTTTAAGAGTGGAAAAAGTGTTGCAAGACTGTTTAGAGGTTAGTATGGCTTTCCCATTTGAAGAGACTTGAGTATGTTGTGAAGAAGGGGCGGCACTCCGTTGCTCTATTGATTTCACCCTTGAGTTCAATGCCTCAACCTTGCTATTAAGATCGTTGTAAGAGCAATCCACCTTCGTATGGATCTCCGCTTGTCCCCTAAGTAGTTGTTGGAACATGGAGCTCAAATCAAGTTCTTGCGGTTTAGACGTAGGTGCTTGAAAACCGGGTGGAGCTTTGTTTTGAAATCCATCTTGGTTCCCTTGTAATTGATTCCTTGGGACAAAGGCTTGATTGTTGGTATTAGAAGCTTGCCCTTGAGGTTGAAATTGTTTTTGTGGGGTTCCTTGAGGTTGAGTAGGTTGTGGAGGGTAGACTTGATCTTGTGGGTTCTCCACATTTGTATTCCGGTAGGAGAAGTTGGGGTGGTTCCGATAGTTTTGATTGAACCCTTGGCGTTGGTAATTTCCTTGGTTTTGGAAGTTCCCTTGATTCCCCAAGTAGTTAACTTCCTCTTGAGTGTTCATGTCTACGTTCTCCTCTTGAAAATAACCTTGGTTCTCATCATAAGCATCCACGAAGTTGACCGTCTTTTGGGAAGACACTAGTAGTTTATCAATCAAATTGGCTTGCTTGTCCAACTTGTCGTTAAGAGCTTTCATGTCTTTGGCCCGTTTGTTCTCATCAAAGTCACTAGTGGTCCTTGTGGCGCGGTCATAGTCGTCGCCGTAGGTACCGTCACTTTGGGCCAAATTCTCGACAAGCTCCATTGCTTCCTCAACGTCTTTAGCCAAGAAGTTCCCGTTAGATGCCGTGTCAAGTAGCATACGAATCTTTGGAAAAGCACCACGGTAGAGTGTGCTTAGAAGAGAGGCGTTGCTAAAGCCGTGATGTGGGCATTGAGACGTGTAGCTTCTAAATCTCTCCCAAGCCTCATTGAAAGACTCATTGGATCGTTGTGTGAAAGTTGAGATCTCGTTGCGAAGCTTTGCGGTTCTAGCCGGTGAGAAGAATTTGGCGAGAAACGCGCGTTTGCAATCATCCCACGAAGTGATAGATCCTTGAGGTAAGGTATTTTCCCATTGGTGAGCCTTGTCACCCAAAGAGAATGGGAAGAGACGAAGCTTGAACCCATCTTCGGAGACCCCATTGATCTTCGTGAGACCACATATCCGGTCAAATTGGTCAATGTGGTCCAATGGATCCTCCATGGACAAGCCATGAAATTTATTGGCTTGAACCATGTTGATAACTCCCGGTTTGACTTCGAAGTTGTTATTCTCCACCGGTGGAGCTTGAATGCCTTGGCGGTTTTGGTGAGCATTAGCGGCATCACCTTCCCCAACAACGTTTCTATCTCTAGGTGGATGGTTGGGACCTCTTGACCGGGCGGGTGGAAGAGGGTCGTTGTGCGCGTTCCCTCCTTGTGCGTGGTGGTTTCCATTACCTTCTTGTGCGGGATGGTTTCCATTACCACCTTGGTTGTTGCCGTGTCCATCCCCATTCCCACCGTTCCTTTGGTGGGGAATGGCTTCATTGATGTTCCCAAGTGGAACGTTCTCATAGTGATCCATGTTGGTCTCAACTTCTTGTTGTCTTACACTTCCGTCCCTTGTTCGAAACCCTCAGTATGATCGATGTATGTCGTCCCGTGGTCCAACTAGATTGTCGTTGCCTCGAGATCGTGTATGCATGCACCTATAGGTTTAGAGAGCAATGGAAAGCAAACAAGATTAGTAACTTTGTAACAAATAAAGCTTAATCTCACAAAGAGCCTAAACCTCAATGTTAAAACAAATCCCAATATGGCAACGGCGCCAAATTGATACAAGACTTTTTAGTCTCTAGGAGGTATCAATAACTCCAACACGTGTAGTATGAAGGTTATCAATCCATAAAGGGATTTATCCTAATCACTAAGAATGCAAGGTTCATAAGTAATTTAAGCTAACAAGGTAATTGGTGATTAAGTGTTCAAATTCAAATTAAGCAAAGCAACAACTTAACAAATTGTAATCCAAATAACAAAAGCGGAACAAGAGATAAGGTTAATGATATAAGGTGATCCAAGTCCAATTAGTGGTGTTCATTTACTCAAGAAGCTAATTCCTAGACAATACATCTCTAATCTAGATTAGTTCTCTTTCAAGCAACTAATCACTATGCTAATTATCAAGTCCATTAGCAAATCATCATTTGTGGATTAACAATTAGCAAGCATTAAGAAACATAACAAGATCAACCAAAGATATACCCTAAGCAACTAATGTCTTAGGTTAGGAATATAAATCTCTTGTCTAGTTGGTCTTGGCATTTCACCAAACACTTGGTGTTCATGAAATTCCTTGTGATCTAGATCCACTCTTTCAAGCTAGATATAGCATTAGGGACTCTAGACAAGAAGGAATATAAGATCATCTAATCCTAAACACCACTAATCAAATCCTAGATCACCCTAATCTACCTTATCCCAAGATCCTTAAGACTACTCACTAATCATTATGGGTTTAACAAATCCAAGAGAAGAAGTGTTAAAACTCATGATCAAGATGATTGGATGATTAGAAAGTAGAAGAAAGATGGATTCAATCAAGAAAACAATACTCAAATTGCATAAATTAAAAGGATCAATCTCTTACAAATCACTCTTAGAGAGTTTTTTTGCTTAAGAAAAGACTTAGCCCCTCCAAATTAGGTTTTTGGGCTTAAATAGTGAATAGTGACGAACCGGGTCGACCCGGGACAAACCGGGTACCGACCCGGTTTAAGTGGATAAAAAGTTCTGGTTCGGCCAAT
This sequence comes from Eutrema yunnanense, assembly GCA_002933935.1. Classification (NCBI taxonomy): domain Eukaryota; kingdom Viridiplantae; phylum Streptophyta; class Magnoliopsida; order Brassicales; family Brassicaceae; genus Eutrema; species Eutrema yunnanense. The sequence goes on from PKML01043636.1 coordinate 247,340, forward strand.
ACCGAGGTCACTGCTCGGTGTAACACCTCGGTATTGGACCTGGGTTAGCATACCGACGAGGAGTACCGAGCAGTAGCATCGGTATTGAGGAGATTGTTCTTCAGTGGATACCGAGGTCACTCCTCGGTATCTTTGCTCGGTATTAAGGGACTTTTCCCCCGGGTTTCTTCCTGCGGCAGCACCGAGCAGTGACACCGAGTAGTGACATCGGTGTAATCCCCTGAAGCTTCGATACCGATGTCACTCCTCGGTGTTGGCCGTCGGTATTGTGGATGTTTTTCCTCCGTCGGGCTATACCGATCAGTTGCACCGAGCAGTGACCTCGGTGCAACTCCTCTGCTTTTGATACCGAGCACCAATACCGACCAGTGACGTCGGTACGGTTTCCGTCTCCTCTCCTCGGGTCTCGAATCTCCTCTTTAGCACCTGAAATGCGATCCAAAACATGCAATGACTCTCTAGGACTAAATGTGGACACACTAGATTCCTAAAATGACTAAAATGCTAAAAAGATATCATGAACTACATGTAAATGACTCGAAACCTAAATGAAACGGATGCTAGAATGATGCAAAATATGATGATATCAACTTCGGGTTGGTGTTCGTATTTGAATTTCTGGGTTTTAAGTAATATTGGTATAAATAGGTAAAACTAATGTGATTTTGTAATACTTGGTAAAACTGTTTGTTACAGGATTCCGAGGAGGAAACTTGATAGTAGGATTTTTACTAATCAATTACTTAAATCCCACTCATGTCATTGTGGTATTTAAGATATCGAACCAAGGAGGTGAGAGGCTAACACAATAGGAATCCAAGAAACTATATAAGCTAAGCAAATCAAGTAGTTTTGGTGATTTAATCTAGCAACCTAATTCAAATTTAAGCAAGTAAATAAGCAAACAAGACTAAACAAGACTAAACAAGCTTAAAACGAGATTAATGACTTAATAAAGCCAAGCTCTTGGATGAGGTTATGGACTTTGGAGAGTTCTATGATTAACCTATGATGTCTAAACAAACAATCAAACATGTCTTCCTTAGCCTAGAACACTAAAACAAGACTAATCCACTTCCATGGTCTTAATCAATTTGCTAATCAACTAATCAAGAACAAATTTTCATTTGTGAAAAGTTAATTAACAAGCATGAATATCAAGTTCTAATGGCCATAATACTCTTTAGACAACTAATCCCTTAGGCTAAACAAGTAAAATCTCTTATTTAGTTCTTGGGGAATTTCATCGAACACCTTGTGTGCATGAAATTCCCTATGATCTAGATTAGCTTTCCCAAGCCTAATCTAGCATTATGAACCCTAAATAAGAGAGGAAACATGTAATCTAATCACTAGATATCATAGATCAAACAAAAAAACCCCTAATCAACCTTATCCATGAGCCCTAAAAGAACCTACTCACTAATCATGGAGAAACCCTCGAATCCCATAAGGAAGATGATTGAATCCATGATTAGAGATTAGAAAGATTAAAAAGAAAGAAAGATTAGATAGATTAAGAAGAATTAAACCTTAGATTGCATAAAAATAAATATGTCTTTTACAAAAATCCAAGAACACTCAAAAGAGAGGTTATTGCCTTAGGAAATTAGAGAGAAAAAGACTTAGAATGAAATTTGGGTCTATTTGCAATTCATAGGAAGCTGGGCGGACCGGGTCAATCCGGGTTGAAAGTGGGTCGAGGTGAGAAGAACACCGGTTGGTAAAACCGCGATATCTCCTGGAATACATTTCCGAATGATCTCAAATCACCTTCTGTGGATAGATAACTCACTGTGCTACAACTTATATGAAGAACGCATAAGCTGAATCGGAGTGGAAACCCTTCGTCTGGGTTGATCTTTCAGACGTCGTATTTGGAGCAGAACTCGTTTGGATGCCAGACAGACGTGTCCTTGCTATATTTGCCATATCTCTTGAACGGATGATCTGAATGACATGAAACCACCACTAAACGAAATTCAGCTCGACTTTCTATGACTTTCATCAAGACCTCAGATTAAAGTGGGCACGGGAAGGTCTTCATTTGGCCTGATCTTTGAGTCACTTCGGCTGATGCTGTAACTTGGATGTGTGAATGCTGCTGTGTTGGACCGTGTGGCTTCTGGCCGGTCGTGGATTTTTGAACGGGCTGGTTATCTCTCCTGCGCTAGGACCGGAAGGGCCGCGGTGTGGTTGGCCAGTACAAGGCACTAGTTTCTCGACCAGGCGGATACGTCTTCAGTCAAACATCCATATCTCTCAAACTACACGTCTGAATGACTTGATTCCAGCTCCTGTGGACATCTAACTCACTGGGATACAACTTCCATGAAGGCCATGGAATCTGAATCAGATTGGGGGTCCTTTGTCCTGCCAGTTTTTCAGACGCTATGGAATGGTCATTTTTGCTCTATTTCTCTAAATTTCTCCAAAATAACTCCAAGCACCTATAAAACACTCCAAATGCATGCAAGACTCATAGGACCTAATGCAAACACCTAATACTCTAATTCAAACCAAAATGCTAAACAAAGCTATGATCATGCATGCAAATGACTAAAAGTGTTAACTAAAATGCAAGATAGAACATGTAAAATGCATGAATATAAAAATGACAACACTACAACCTCTAAAAATGTACTTCCCGCCGACGGAGTATAAGAAGAAAATTAAGATAGCGACGAGGTGTTATATCCACGAAGCTTTGACAACGCTAGAGAATTTGAATCCTCCGCTCACTTGTGTTGAGATGAACTGGTTTGAGAAGCATCCGCAGTTCAAACACATTTTCCACATGCCAAGGGAAAAAAACCACAAGTTTATGGGCATGTGGATGCTCCTTCTTCGAACGGCATGCATCGAAAAGGAAAAGGAAGTTTGGTTCATCGTAAATGGCGTTCCCATACGCTATGGTCTAAAGGAACACGCCTTGATATCGGGATTAGACTGCCGCAACTACCTACTCGATTATAAGAAAGTTGGCAGTTTGAACTTCGTGAAGAAACATTTTACGCGATCAACAATTAGACTTCAAGACGTGAAAGAAAAACTAGAGGAAATGGTTCCAACGGAACGTTCTCGAGAAAGGTTGAAGATGGTGGTCCTCTACTTCTTATCCATCATTGTTATAGGGAAAACAAAGTGTGGAACAGATGCTACGCCCGTGGAGTCATTCTTTATAAGAGCGGTGGATGATCTTAACTTTTGTTAGGAATTTCCTTGGGGGAGATTGTCATTCGATCACATGGTAGGAGAGATCAAGCACACGATGACTCATTTTAGAGGGGTCGTCAAGGAGGGTGTATTATGGCCGATTCCAGGTTTCTGTATTCGTATGGAGGTAAGTAAAAATTATTTGAGGTATTGGTGATTGTTACTAGTTCTTATAATTGAAGCTAACTCTAACTATATGTGTGTTGTGTAGCTTTTAGCATTTGAGGCAATTTCAGAATTGGAGAATAAATTCTGAGAAGGTATTCCAGGCGCAGACTTAAATTGTCCTAGGATGTGCAAGACAAAGTTTAAGAAAAGCAAAATGAAAGGGTTTTCTCTTTCGAAAATAAATGAAGAACTTGGTAAAACTAGGGTTAGTTATCCTTTGCATATGAATTATTTTGTGTTGTTATGTTTTTAATCTTTCTTTCTTGTTTACATTCACATGACATTGATAGTATCGTGGCAGCTATAGGTGAAGAAAACTCTCTTCTGGCTGGAATCACGGAAGAAGATCACAACGATGATAAGCATGATGTCATTGTTGCCAGTTGGATGCAGTGTCTTCGTAAAGGAAATACCATATCGTTTGAAGAGATGTACAACAAGATGTTGCTTCCCGATTAGGAGAAGAACCTGATAATGCGGCTAACGAGGAAATATCCACCAATGAAGGACCGGAAAACATGCCTTTAGCTGAATTGGTGGATCTCGTAAACACCATGAAAGAAGAGATGGGAGAACGGTTGAAGAAAATTGAGGACAAGGTTGATGGGTTGGAAAAAAGAGTCACACCATTGGAAGCTTATGTGAAGAAGCAATTAGGAGAAATGAAAAGGTAACACTTGGTAATACTAGAGTATAACTCTATTCGATTGCAGAAGCCTGCAGACCCATCAGACGAGCATGCTGCAGCTTCCCCAGACCCACCAGCCGAGCATGTTGCTCCTTCCCAAGAAGAAGACAATGATATTTGGAGTTCAACCGTAAAAGATTTACGAAACAAAAAAGGGTGTTAAATGGACTTTTCGGACTGGAGTAGACAATTAATTGAGTAGGCCAATGACAAGGTCAAGGAAAAATGAGATGTCAAGACTATATCTTTGTCTTATGGTGGTTGTTTGGATTTGTACTACTAGTATTACTATGTAAAACTATGTTGTCAGTTTTGTATTTGAATTCGTAGTACTAGTTTTATTAAGTAAAACTATGTTGTCGGTTTTGTATTTGAATTCGTAGTACTGGTTTTATTAGGTAAAACTATGTTGTCGGTTTTGTATTTAAATTCATAGTACTGGTTTTATTAGGTAACACTATGTTATCAGCATTTGACTTCGTACTACTGGGTAAACTCAGACAAACTATGTAGTTTGTTTTTGAATTTGATTTCGTACTACTGGGAATAATGAGATTAACACATCGATTCTTACAAACATAACAGAAAGTTAAGTCTTACAAAAGAAAGATTAGTCTTACAAAAGAAAGATAAGATAAGTTTTACAAAACAAAGATAAGTCTTACAAACTCCTTCAACTTCAGATTCGACCCACAACACCCGCCACTAACTCCTTCAGCTTTGCAATCTTTTCACCGTTGTTTTTCAGCTCCATACGCATTTGCTGTATCTGAAATTCATGGTGTCCGAAGCTTTGAATCTTCTCGGACTGCTCATCAACCTCCTTCCTTAACTTAGTCACCTCTTCTTCGATAGCGTGAACCCAAATTTTCTGAATGTGGAAACTATCATTCTGCACATGAAGACATATATAGCATCACACATTCAATATTGCCATTATTCTAAAAAATCGATGTCCTCTTCTCACCTCAAACACATTGCATGTAAAGTATCTCCTTCCTAGGTCCGCTTCGGTTTGAAAGGTCTCCTCGATGATGCGTCCACCACATGGACATCTTTTAGGAATGCCATAGTCACCTTCGGCGATGGCATAGTATCTGTCGTATTGCTCCTTGTTCATCTTCGCATCACTGTAGGATGGGTCCATAATCAAATAAAAGAAAAGCTTGGTGGAAAACCTTGATACGGGAAATAGAGGAGATGTTTCGGGAATGAATGAGAGGTTGGGGTTCGGAGGAAATATAAAGGAGTTTTCATCTCAAATGGAGGGAAACCCAAAACAATTGGAGGGATTTCGATGGAGGGAAATAAAGGAGTGAGAGTTAGAAATAATGGAGGGAACCAAAAAAAAATTTGGAGGGATTTCGATTTCCCACGTGCGTGATATGCTCAAATTAATACCCTAAAAATACTAAAGCAGTAGTTATAGTAAAGTAGGGGTCGAACACAAGGACTCACAGAAACACACAATAGATTATATATGTGAGAATTAAGCTAAGCGATCAATGATATTGAAAACAGGACGTAAATTAAAACGGTTGTAAATTCGATTGGAGAAAGATAGGTTCAGGGTATTTCTCAGGAAATCAATGAATGCAGATAAACTAACTAGTCATGATTCAGATTTAGCGCGGTTCTTGAACTCAAATCACTAAGATATAATTAACCAACTCTCGTTGCGAAAACTATCTAAATCTAAATCCTATAAATTCCAAATCTCTTTGCGAATCCTAAAGTCTAAATCAGCTTTTCGATCACGTTTGATTTGTTCACAAAACAACTAAACCAAATCTCTTGGCGAATAGTTATTTTGCTCACCCTAGGTTCTATCAGGTAATTAATCGCACTCTCGTGCCTAATCAATTATCCTAAGATCTAAGTTCTAGGTGATCAATCTAGAATTAGCTTTGCAAACAACCTATGGCGAAGAACTAATTCAGATAGTGAATCCTAACAACTAATCAACCTAGCATTCAGAGATAACCCTTATGAGAACCCTAAACCTAACAAGAAATCTACTCAGACATGGAAATTGAAGCAATAAACATGTTTGAATAAATCATCAAATAAAATGGAAAGAGTAACAAGAGGGTTCGAAATTTTCTCTCGGACGAACAGAGTTTCAGACTTGTCTCTCTTCAAAAGCTCTCTCACAAAACCAAAAGTAAAAATAAAGCATAGCCATCAAAGTGGCTGTAAAATCCTATTAAATAACCTAAATCACGTTTTGGGGCTTCTTGTAAATAATAAAGTCTTCTGGGCAATTTTGTAATTCTTCAATTCTTCATTAAAGTCGTGGATCGTGTCTGTTTCAGTGAGTATCGACTGATACTAGTCAGTATCGATTGACACTGAGACTTCAAATCGGGTACTCAGCTACACGAACGTCTGCTTTGCTCCAAAATGCTCCAGAAAGCTCTAATATCTCTAATTATGCTCCAAACGTGCTAAAACCTGTAAAAGACTCTAAACCACTACAAAATAGTAGAAAGACTCTATAAAACGGACCTATATCATGGCTTAAACGGGGTAAAAATCATGATATATCAGTGCGCCGTCTTTTACTCACATGTGCGCCAAATTTACACATAGTTATACAAAATATAGTAGTTATACGAAAGTTCCCAATAGTTTTACTTTGGGTGTTTTCAATTTTAATTAGCATTACCTACCATTAAAATTTGTTTTTTTAGTTTTACAGTTGATTTAAGTCGATAAACATATAATTCTTAGTGTTTTATGCATTAATATGTTTTAAACATATATTTCTGTAACTTTTTCATCCTAAGTTGGTTATTATTTACAAAATGACATTAAAAGTATAATGACTATATTGTGTAGATTACTTCATAACAACCCAATATGATTTTAATTCGTAATTTCCCACTTAATACATGTTGTAATATTTATTTCTGACGTTTACGACGCCAATAAGTCTGTTGAGTAATTTTGGTTTAGGTTTTGTAAAATCAGAATTATTTTTTGACGAGATCAGTAATACCAGTTTGACCAGATACATGTTTTACAATACAAAACAGTAATACCAGTTTGACCAGATACATGTTTTACAAAACAAATGCTGAAGATAAAATCAAACACTACTACAATTTCCAAGTAATAACCATTGGAGTCCTTGTCTCGGCCGCCTTTTATTTTGCGTTCTTGGACGCCGTTCCCCAGCCGATGAAAACCTTTTTACTTTCTTTCTTGCCTTCTTTTTGACGAGATCCGGAGGTATGATCTGCAACTGTTAATTTGATGTAATCTGAGACATTCCATTCAGACCTATCCGGCACTAAATAAATTATCTTGTAATACACCATTGCCTACAGCTCCGTCCAATAATATTTTGAACACAAATCATGTAATTGGATATCACGATCTCTATGTGTATGCCTTACAAATTCAATGAAAGCGGCTAGTGCGTGCACACAAGGATACCTTTCAACATCAAACACCCTGCAACTGCAACTTTTCAAGAGCAAGTTCACCAAATAAGGCTTTCCATCACCATCAATGACATTGTATTCAAGCTCGAAAGTGTTTAGCTCCGTCACAATCAATTTCTCAGCAACAGCCCATAAATCATGCATGTGGTTCTCCACTAAAGGTACCAGTTTACATCCAATCGCTCCAGACACGGCCTCCTTCCGATGTTCATTAAACCAATCATAATTTTTTTTAATGATCGTATCAAGCATGGGTATTAAGGAGTACCTCCTTGCATTATTAAAAACTCTATTCAAAGATTCCACACAGTTGCTTGTGTCTATGTTGTATCTTTCTCCTGGAAAACAACACCTTGCCCATTTTTCTTTCTCGGTACTGTCCTCCAGATGCTTGGCCGCAGATGGATATCTCGTCTGAAAAGAACAACAAGCACTGTTAAACTCAGCCGTTGTGTAAAGCCTACGGCACTGTATGAATCTTCATGCGACTACTTCTTTGTTGCACTTACTGACATGACCTTTCACATTTTGGGACAAATGCCATATACAATACCCATGATGAGCCTGGGGATACACATTAGCTATGGCGCTGATGAGGCTTGCATTTCTATCACTGATAAATACCAATTCGGAAGAGTCCGCTACAACGCTTTTCAATATCTCGAAAAACCAGGTCCAACTTGCATTATTCTCACCATCGAGTACACCAAACGCTATGGGATAATGGTGACGATTAGGATCTTGAGCTGAGGCAAAAACTAGTACACCACCATATCCGTTCTTGAGAAAAGTTGCATCCACAATTATCACTTTCCTCATGACTTGAAACCCTTCAATGCTAGCTCCCAAAGCTATGAATAGGTACTTGAATGTTTCCTTCTCATCCAATTTCATACTTGTTATTGTACCATGGTTGACTGTCTCTAACATGTACAAATAACAATACATCATCTTGTAGCTTTTTTCCGGGCTACCACGCAAATCACAAACATCTTGCTTTTTCCCTCTCGACGATGTGGAGTATGATATCTTCACACCAAATTTTGTCTGAACAAGACCAATGATACTGTTAGGAGTTGGAGTTACCATTTGACCTAAATCGATGCAACTAATTGTGGTGTGCCTTTCCTCTTCATGTTGCTTGTACTCTGACTAGTCTGAGAGCATGTATGCATCTTGGTGTACCTTCTAATCAAGAAGGTATATGTCTTTGGAATCCTTGCAGCTCGTAAACGCCATTTACAGCTTTCTTGATGATATTTTAGCGCTAAACACACCTTATCCGACTTTGTTATAGCAAAACCAAAACAGTTAACAAATACGGCTCTATCCACCACCTCTTGCAATGCCTTCTTATTTGGAAATTCTTGATGTACACTCACACCCAAACCGTCTTCCCATGCCTCTATAAACTGACTAGATTCTACAACAGGTGGAAGCTCAACATATTCATCACGCATATCCGAATCATCCTCTTTAGTATCATCATCATCCTCTTTCGCCTCATGTTGGTTTGCTTGTTCCCACACAGTTATGGCATTAGCTCCGATTTCATCATCATTTCATCGTCATAGTTCATACCAAACGAACTTTTACCCGCTCTCGACAGTTGCTCGGGCAATTCCGATATAGTGATGACCTCCGCAAACAAAATACATCTACGATTCTCTTTACCAATGGACGTTAGATAAACACACATATCCTCATCATCAGAAATAGTAAACTGTTCCTCAAATCCCACCAGCAATGGAATTGCAATTTAACCTTACTTTCATCTAACATAAGTTTCTTGTATATCCTAGCTTCTATCATCGGCAAAGTTATCTCATCCACTGATGTCTTCAACATTAAACTATACATGTGACCTTGGCATTTAAAATGTATGATGACGTTGTTGCTCATTGTATCCTACAAAAACAATACAAAAAAACTCAATCAGTAATACCAGTTTTACTAGTTATACTACATTTATCAGTAATACTAGTTTTATCCAGTTCTTCTATCTCAAGAACTCAAAACGGATGGTTTCGGGTTCTAATCTACTTAGGATTCAACCACTGAAATCTATTTCATACCAATTTAAAGTCCTAATCGACCCAGAAACCATGGTAAAACACCTAATGCGCATACCAAAATAATATGCATAATCAAATCCAATTCAATCCCTCAATTTACAAATCCAAAATCAACTACTCTTAGGTTGAAGAACGAACCTGGATTTTGAAGCTCGATGCAGCTAGAGGGAGACGAAGAAACGGCGGTGATGGAGAGCTCGGCGGCGGAGGAAACGGCAGCGATGAAGAGCGAGCTCGACGATGGAGCAATTTTTGTTTTCTTTTCCGATTTTTTTTTTAAAATATTATTTTTAATATAAATTTGAATTTGAGCAAATGTATTTTCGTCTTCACATATTTGATTAAAAATGAGGGGCATATGAAGATTTGTTGGGGATATAGGAGATTTGGATTTCTTTCTCCAAAAAGGATAAATGAGATGATGACTCAAGTAAATCTCCTTTATATAAAAGGGATTGAATTCCTCACTTCTCAGAGGTCACATGGACAAAAATATTCAGAGAAATAATTATCCAATCAAAATATTTTAACTCGCCACGTCACATACAAGTTTTTAAACTGATCCACGTTTACAACATACACATACACAACCCTAAAAAGTTTCTAAAAAACCAGCCCAACTTAATAATTACATGGATGACCAATCTAATTAAACAAAAACAACAACGTGCAATGAACGGAGAATGGATACATGCCCAAAACAAAAGCCCAAAACGAATATACATACCAGCCCAACCACCAAACCCAAATCATAGCTCTATCCTTCTAATGTAGTCGTCTCCTTCATAACCTAAATCGCTGCTACAACTAGGGCCGGCTCAAATATTTGTAAAAAGGTGTGGGACCCAGTGCAAATTTTAATAATTTTTAAAAAATTTAAAGAATTTTTTTTTAAAACTTGGGGCCCATAAAAAAGCTTAAAGAAATTAAAAAAAAAAGTGAGACCCAGTGCAAATGCATTTCTTGTACTGGACCAGAGCCGGGCCTGGCTACAACCTACGCTATCCTCAAACGACTCATTTTCATCTACCGTTACAAAACAACTTCTGCCTTTAAGCACCTCACATACCTCATATCATTCCTCCACCTTCTCCCTTGTAAATGCCCACTATGTTCAAATCAAAACTGCAGAGCAAATTAATGGCTATTCAAATCACACCACCCCCTTCATCCTCCCACCTTACGTCCACTATATAAAGGAGATTCCCAGTTTACCGCGGAATCCAACTTTCACTTTACGTCCCACATACCTTAACACAGCAATAGCTCCCAAAAGTTCAAATATTGCTGCACAAATTCAACCGCAAATATTCGACTTGGACAAATGTATGACATGTCACAAAATAAAATAAAAAAACCAACGTGCAATACATTAAAAAAACTGCGAGTATAGTATATTATCAAATTTAGATATAAAATCATTTTCATCATGACACGCACCACAAAATAAAATAAATAAAATCAACATGTCATACATTAAGAAAAGCGATAGTATAGAATATTATCAATTTTAGATATAAAATTATTTTTAGCAAGACACATCACAATATAAAATAAAAATTCAACGGGTTAAGAAAAGAACTATTATAGAATATTATCAATCTTAGATATAAAATCATCTTCACCAAGACACTTGTCAGAAAATGAAAAAAAAAAATTAATGTGTCATACATTAAAAAAGTCCGTATATAATATTATCAATTTTAGATATAAAATTATTTTCAGCAAGACACGTGTCACAAAATAAAATAAAAAATCAACGTGTCATACACTAAAAAAGTGGAGTATAGTATATTATCAAATTTAGATATAAAATCATTTTCATCATGACATGCACCACAAAATAAAATAAGAAATCAACATGTCATACATTAAGAAAATCGCCAGTATAAAATATTATCAATTTTAGATATAAAATCATTTCCAGCAAAACATGTCACAAAATAATTAATAAAATAAAAATTCAATGGGTCATACATTAAGAAAAGGGCGAGTATAGAATATTGTCAATTTTAGATATAAAATCATATTCAACAAGACACGTGTCACAAAATAAAATAAAAAATCAACCTGTCACACATTAAAAAGTGCAAGTATAGTATATTATCAAATTTAGATATAAAATCATTTTCATCATGACACATACCACAAAATAAAATAAGAAATCAACGTGTCATACATTAAGAAAAGCCTCAGTATGGAATATTATCATTTTTAGATATAAAATCATTTCTAGCAAGACACGTCCCAAAATAAAATAAAAATTCAACGGGTCATACATTAAGAAAAGGGCGAGTATAGACTATTATCAATTTTAGATATAAAATCATTTTCACCAATACATTTATCACAAAAAAAAAAAAAAAAATGTGTCATACATTAAAAAAACCCCATACAGAATATTATCAATTTTAGATATAAAATCATTTTCAGGAAAAATCTTGTCACCAAATAAAATAAAAAATCAACGTGTCACACATTTAAAAAAGCGTTACAAGAAAAATTTAAGCCAAATATCTTGCCCAATTCACTACTTTCTTAAATAAAAAAAAATATATATATATATACCATTTAGTCAGTTTCACCACATACAGTTTCACCACATACGGATATTATATCATTCACTATTATTTTTTAGCCTGGATCTTTAACTTGGGTTTCATTGGTGATAAAAGAAAATGATAGCGATACAATCATATCATTTGAGATCAGGCGTATTCACGGACTGTGAGAATCCTGTCAAACACATCTAAGCTTCCATATGCTTCCATTCTGACCAAGACAAGATTATCATAGTCCTTGATTACTCCCGATCTCAGGTAATAAAAATGCTCATGTTCCTATTTAGCTTATGTAATTTGGTTGCATCTAAAAAAAGAGAAATGCTAATATACGCCACACATATTCAATTTACAATGAAGGGTTTTTGTGGTAAATAGTTCTTCCAATCCTAAAGCTTATTTGAGATACGTTATTAGTATTGTTAGTTTAGTGATTTTCCATAATTATAATAACATATATTTACTTTTTCATAATTTTTTTTTTGTTAGTTTTAAGTGATTATTTATTTTGGTTAAAGTCTATGTTCATAATTTTGTTAATTATGTGGTAGGAGAAAAGTTGTCAAGATGATAATTCCAAGCAAAAATACAAATAATAGAATGAAAATTATATTATTAGGTAGGTAGATTCTCAAATAGCATAGTAAGAAAATAAATGGATATGGATATCTTTTATATTCCGGTAGCATGTAGGTTCAACAAAACTGTCTTCAGCCCATATCCTTTTTGCTCAAGTTCTCGACTTTCCTGTATTGCCACATTACATGCTTTACAACTTAGAGTCCACATAACACGCTTTCTAATTTTCTCTTGTTCATTGTTATCGCCAATGAATGTTGCACCAATTTCTTAAAAAAACTGCACAAATAGATACATATTATTAAATATTTGGTCATGGGTTTGTGATGTAGCGGAAGTAATGATAAACAACTCAACCAATGGATTCAAAGGAATCGATTGGGACCTGCCAGCTCAACCAAGGGATTCGAGAGAATCCTCGCTTGGGACCTGCTTCTTGAACTCGTTGAGATCCTGATAGATCTGCCGAAAACAAGGATAGAGAATACTCTTCTCTCAAAAGCCAAAGCTCTTTATTAAAAATCAACAACTGCCTAATACATTAAGCCTGAGAGGCTATTTATAAGAAAATATAAAAACCCTAAAAATAATAAAAAGAAATTATCTAAATAATAAAATAAATAATAAAGATATTTGGAATATTTCCAAATATCTCTCTGCATCAGTTTGTCATGAAAATAATCTATTTAAAATCTACATTTTGTGAAATCTTGTAGACATGAAAATAAATTATGTAGATATATATGTGAAGATGTAGTTTTTTTTTATATATAAGATTATTGCCTGACTGCAATAGTCTATTTTAATTATAAATCTCTTAATTATGATATACTACTTTTCTCTATACACATAAAACACAAATACAAAAAAGCGCACACACAAATTCCAAGGATACCAAATTAATTTCTTGTGAAATCGCATTTGAGAAAGTATATTTCGTTCTTTACATCTAACATATAAGTGATTGCTTAAAACCCTATTTTAGAAATGGACAACAATTAAAATCTCAGTTCTAATCAATCGTGAACTCAGTTAATAATTAATTAGTGACGTGACTTGCAAAGAAATTATTGAATTATGGAATTGATAATCTTATTGATACAGAGAGGCTGAGATATATACACACAGGAAGCTAATGAAGAAGGAAAGAGAATATACATAATCAATTCTAACGTAAACTTGCTATATCTCTAACACACCCCCTCAAGATGGACCACCGGAGGAGAGGCCAATCTTGACACGAAGAGTTTCAAATCGCGGACGTGGGAGAGGCTTAGTGAGAGCGTCCGCTAGTTGATCAGCTGTGTGGACATGGGAGACACGTACCTGGCCATTTTGCACATGTTGTCGAACAAAGTGATAGTCAAGAGCAATGTGCTTCATTCGGGAATGGAAAACCGGGTTGGCGGCAAGGTAGTTGGCTCCAATGTTGTCACAGTAGATTGTCGGTGTTGGTGTGGTGGTGATTCCGAGTTCGGAGAGTAAGGATGTGATCCAAATGACCTCGGAAGTTGTGGATGCTATCGAGCGATATTCTGCCTCAGTTGAAGAGCGAGCAACTCCAGTTTGTTTCTTTGATGACCAAGCAATAGGATGACGTCCGAGGTANTAATAATACTAAATTACTTCAAATTTTGTCTACTTTACAATTTTTATAGTACTTAATAGCAAATTACACCTTCTAAAAATCAAAAGTCTAAAGAAGTTCATTTTTTTTTTTTTAACATCAAATTGCTTATTAATTTTGAAAAAATACAAAGTCATTGTGCATAGCAATAGTTATTACATGTGGAACATAGTTATGAAAATAGAAAGCTTGGTTTAAAGGAATTGGTTGTGTAGCCAAAATATCCGTCGGTTTGTTGAGATCTCTTCTGACCCAACTGAACTTTATATCTTCAAATTTGTTTTGCCATTGTCGTGCTTCTCGAATCCAATTATAAATGCCGAAAACCTGCTTTGTGCCTTGCATCAATGCTTCAACTGTTTTATTATCTCCTTCGAATTCAACCTTACGGTATCCCTTACTCCAACAATTCCGCATAGCAATTAACAGTGCTTGAAGCTCTCCCTCCAAAGCATTATTAATCAGACGACCTTTAGCCTGCCCTGAACCAAGATATGAACATCTTGAATCTCGTATTACCCATCCAGCTTTTCCAGGATTGTTTACATTATAAAAAGAGTCATCAAAGTTCATTTTTATTTATATTGATTTAATATAATTGAAATTTTTAGTGTTTTAATAAATATAATTAGATTGGATTAATCATGAAGATCACTATTTACACGAGTAATGTATAAAAGGAACAATAGATAGAAAATAATCTATAATTGTTTTGCTGTTGTTTGTATAAACATTTACATTTAACATTTTTGGCCTAATTCTACTAAATCCTATGTTTGATTTTTTTACTTGATGTCAGAAAAATAATAGCGTAGTTTATAATTGTAAGGATCTTCTTTTGTAATTAATACAAATGATCAATCATCCAAATCTAGGTGAGATCCGCGTATACTTTACCGAAACCGAATAGTGTTTTTATGATGTTTGGTCTCAAATCTCAAAATGAAATTGGCTAACCCCAAAACACATAAATATATATATGATGCAGAAAAAAACGAAACTTAGTCATTTTAAATATAACACTTAATTTTTTTTTGTGAAAAAAAACGTCATATTACTTCATTGTGATTATGTGTAAGCATAAAACCTCTTTACTAATTCAAGAATGTTCCTAACCTATTAACATGCACTATTTGCTCAAACTAAACCCAGTTGACCCTAACGTTAGACTGATCATGCGCCTCTTATTTCAGTTGAGAAAAGAAATTTGATTTAATATGTACATATATACATTTCTGGTTGAAATCAATGAAATGAGTTTTTTTTTTTGTTTTTTTTTTTATCATTTTGGGCCACAACATGCCGGCCAAATAGCCAAATACCCTCACACATGAAGGGCAGATGGAGTCGAACTCAACAATGGTAATATGTCAGCAGATATGTAACAACCACTGGCCCACTTACTCCTTCAATAAAATGAGTTAAGAAAGTGTTATTTTGTAATAACTCAACAGATATAAAAAAGAGTAATAGCAAAAAATAATATTAAATAATTTGAAAATTAAATGTACATTTTTCAACACTATTTTACCTAAATATTCACATGAAAAAGACTAATCTAACCTTACCAAATCTAACTAATTTCATTTTTGCATTCTCTCTCATGATTTACTGTTCATGACGGAGAAGAAGAAGAAGAAGAAGAAGATTATCCAATAGATTATCAGTTATATAACCAATAACACATAGTTTCTATGATATGATAACCGGATTATCACAATTATTTTATATTTACATATTTCATATTTTTCTGCGAAATGATAACTGGATTAACACGATAATTTATGATATGATAAGTGGTTTAACATGACAAATTCATAAAAATGAACATGATAACTGGGTTAACATGACAATGTTAACTATACTAATTATATATTAACGATGCTAACAATGATAATTGGGTTAACATAACACTGTTAACGATGCTAACAATATGTTTTTCTGGTTATGAATAGTGGTCGTCGAGTTTTGATGAATAGTAGCACCGGTCGTTAGGTGAACAGTGTCGCCGGATTCTTCTGTTAGAAAATAATTTTCTTACCAATTGCATTTCTGTGATTATTAAAAAAGCAAAGGGTATTTTGGGTTTTCCCTTTCCTCCCTACCTAATTTTCAAATTATTACCTAATTTTCAAATTATTACCTAATTTTCAACTTATTTATTCATATTCACTTAACTCACTCTACAAAAAAGCAGTAAAATAATCTATCTATCTATACTAAATGAAAGTACCTATTTGAGGCTACTAGATGTGTCCACCTCAGCCTTTTAAAAAACTTCCTACGATTGCCATGTCATATCTTTCTCTCAGCGATGCCACATCAGCTCTAGACTATAGAATGTAACTTGGTGAAGCAAAGCGTTTCCACTTCGTTTTTTTTCTTCCTAAAAAACGTTTCCATTTCCTCCTTCACACATTTAATACATCATCTTCTTCTTATTTCATTCATTCAGTATTGACTTCTCACTGATCAATACCATAAAAAATTCACTCAAATAATTTCCTCCCTTCTGAACTTTAGGGTAATAGAAGAGGAATAATCTTTTTGATGAGGATCTCGAACCACCATGATTAAGTTCCAAAGAAACATCGACAAAGGAGAAAACGGCAAGACCTCGGTCTCCTCTGAAAATACGATTCCAACATCAACAACTCAACTTCTGAGTCGGAACAGAATCCACCAGCTTGACATCGTGTCTGCCTTTGGAACCCACCATTCCTCTCCGGCTAAAAATCCGTCTCAGTTCACAAGTCACAAATGATGGTGATAATACGGATTGCTTTAAGGTTCCAATCTTTGTCCCACCAAGGTCTCAACAACGTACGATTATGGTGCTATATGGCTATATGGCTATTATGGAGAGATTATAACTGTAAGCATTATAGTATTCTCTCTTCTCACTATATCACTCTTACATTCACCGGATTAATCTTAAGTTGATGATTTTTCACGTGACAGCTTCTTACCATTCACACCCATTACAAGACGTGGGAAACAATGAAACGGATTAAGACCAATGGGTCGAGGCGTCGTGGTGCTGACATCAAATGGCCAATACATTTCGAGGATGGTGATAGCGTGATGCCAAATTATGGATCCCCTGGTTACGTAATATGCAAGTAAATCTATATTAACTTTTGAATGCCATCAATTACAATTGAAAATTTTCCTATACTTGATAGTGTCCACGATTTTATATTAACGTATGGTCACATAAGGACGAAATCTATTGAGAGATATAGACTTATTGGGTATATATGTATTGGGCCTTATATAGTTAGGATATTTTATCTTTGTATAAATAGAGGATTGCCTCCTTTGTAAAACCCTAATCAGAAATATACAGACTTTCATAGAGTTCTTCTGATTCTAACATGGTATCAGAGACATAAGGGTTTGGGGACGTTTAATCGGTGGACAAACTATCGAGAGCTATCTGATTTCAAGGAAGAATGAGATTTTATAATCGAGGTAGTATGTGTTCTTATTGTTCGAAGTATGGTCATGATGTGAGATCATGTTATCAGGTAAACGGCTATCCAGATTGGTGGATGGAGAAGTACAGACGATTTGGAGGTGTTGATTGTGCATCTGCAAAGACGAGCGAGTATCGATCGATACCCTTCGACAATCTCAAGGTATCGATCGATACCATGGCTGCACAGGCCGTGACAGGTCTCAAGGAAGACCAATGGCATAAGCTGGTTCGACTTCTTGAGTTGAGATTCGAGACAGCAAATGGTGTGAGAAATAGCAACTATACAGATGAGTGGATTATTGATAGTGGTGCATCGCACCATATGACAGGTACATTGAGGGGCATATTCGATGTGCATCCAATCTCACTGTGTTGGGTGGGTCTGCCTAATGGGAATGTGGTTGCTGCTGATAGAGTAGGAAGTGTGGTGTTGACAAAGAAGTGTACTTTGACACATGTCTTTTTTGTCAAGGAACATAAGTGCAATCTCATCTCCGTGTCACAAGTTATTGATGAGATGAATTTCATTGTGTTGTTCTCGAAGCAGTTGTGTTTGTTGAAAGATCTTGCTTTGCAGATTCCGATTGCAGTGGGTGAAAGGAAAGCTGGGCTGTATTTTCTTCAAGGTACTCAGAAAATTTTGAATGTGGCGAAGGTCAGTAAGTTGGGGTCTTTGGAACTTTGGCATAAAAGAATGGGACATGCTTCTGAAAAGGTGATTAAGAAATTGCCAGAAGTGGATCAAAAGAGTGTTGGCGTTTCTGATTGNAAGAAGGAAAGAGAATATACATAATCAATTCTAACGTAAACTTGCTATATCTCTAACAGAAATTTCCAAGCAATGTGGCGACATTTTTTTTTTATCAAATTGAAGACTTTTACTCATCAAGTTCAATTGTAACACTTGAATAATTTTTAAACCTTACCAAAACCTAGAAATTTAACAAAGCTTTGTCTATTTAACCTGAATGTTTCACGGTTTATGTTTGTTATAATCATATCCCTAATTTTCAAAGTACATATTAATCCGAGAGAAATGGAGGAATCTGGTGCCAAAAGGGTAAGTGTCTTAACTGTTTTAAGCAGAGATAATATGGTAAGATGATTCATGATTAGCATTAGGATAAATATCTTGGAGTATTATCGAAAACTTAGACACTTGAAATAACATACTTCATAGAGAATAGTTATACACAAAATGGGAGATACCGAGAGTTTGTGATATTAAGCCCTTCTTAGCGTTGGTAACTGAAGTCATGTAAATAAACATACATATATACACTTAATTAGAACCTTAACTATGAGATAATACATGACAGTAAATTAAAGCCTTGATTGGTAGAACATTTAAAAAGGCATTAAGCCTTTTATCAACCAATCAACAAAGTATTTAGCATTTAGAAGCTGCAGATGTTCTGCAAATGCTCATCTCTCTATGCTTTCATATGAAACTTTTGGTAGAGCATTAACCTATAAAATATATAAAAAATTAAAATAATTTTATATAACTAATTTATTTTGTTAAATAATATCAAAAAATTATGTTCATATTAAAGTGTAAATTTTATACTTTTAAAACCAATATTTATCATTATTTTATTAATTTTCAAATAAAAATTTAAATAATAATATAATATAATTGAAATATGAAAAAATATTATAAATTATATTATAAATATAACTATAGATATAGTGCTTACGAATAAATATATTAAATACTTTTATATATAATCTTTCACAGCTCTGCCAATCACTTAAACTGTGTACATTAATCAAAACCTACAACTTCAGCAGCATACTGTTTCTGCTACTTAGTGCTACTATTCTACTATCATTTATACCAATCAAACCCTAATTACAAGTGAAATCCGAGCCAGAGCAAACTATCTTATATTTCTATCAACCAAAAACTTTGGAGAGAGCACATATCAATATATATCTATACTAAATGAAAGTACCTATTTCAGGCTCCTGGATGTGTCCACCTCAGCCTTTTAAAAAACTTCCTACGATTGCCATGTCATATCTTTCTCTCAGCGATGCCACATCAGCTCTAGACTATAGAATGTAACTTGGTGATGCAAAGCGTTTCCACTTCGTTTTTTTTTTCCTAAAAAACGTTTCCATTTCCTCTTTCACACATTTAATACATCATCATCTTCTTATTTAATTCATTCCGTATTGACTTCTCACTGATCAATACCATAAAAAATTCACTCAAATAATTTCCTCCCTTCTGAGCTTTAGGGTACGTAATAGAAGAGGAATAATCTTTTTGATGAGGATCTCGAACCACCATGATTAAGTTCCAAAGAAACATCGACAAAGGAGAAAACGGCAAGACCTCGGTCTCCTCCGAAAATACGATTCCAACATCAACAACTCAACTTCTGAGTCGGAACAGAATCCACCAGCGTGACATCGTGTCTGGCTTTGGAACCCACCATTCCTCTCCGGCTAAAAATCCGTCTCAGTTCACAAGTCACAAATGATGGCGATAATACGGATTGCTTTAAGGTTCCAATCTTTGTCCCACCAAGGTCTCAACAACGTACGACTATGGTGCTATACGGCTAACGATTATGGAGAGATTATAACTGTAAGCATTATAGTATTCTCTCTTCTCACTATATCACTCTTACATTCACCGGATTAATCTTAAGTTGATGATTTTTCACGTGACAGCTTCTTACCATTCAAACCCATTACAAGACGTGGGAAACAATGAGACGGATTAAGACCAATGGGTCGAGGCGTCGTGGTGCTGACATCAAATGGCCAATACATTTCGAGGATGGTGATAGCGTGATGCTAAATTATGGATCCCCTGGTTACGTAATATGCAAGTAAATCTATATTAACTTTTGAATGCCATCAATTAAAATTGAAAATTTTCCTATACTTGATAGTGTCCACGATTTTATATTAACGTATGGTCACATAAGGACAAAATCAATGTTCCATGTTTGCTTTTGGCAGAACGTACGTGAAGAAGAGTAAGTAAGGCTTAATCTTTAGAAATATACTGAAGAGGCTGAACAAAAAAACTTTAGGTTGCCGAGTGTTGCTCGAGGGCTCAAGGACCGCCAGAAAAGAAGAGAAAAGATAAGTCGACACTTTGCGATGGGGTGAGTTTCTTATTACAGTGAGCCAGCTATTTTTGAACACTAATTGTCATGTTTCACTGTTTGATAAGGTCAACTAAATCTTAATGTAGGTCATGAAACATAGTATAATGGGCCCGATGGCTATGTTGCATATCTCTTTCAGGATTTTCGTACCAATGTGGGAACGATCATGAAATAGGGATGCTAAAATGCTGTTCATATTGACTTCTAAAATCAAAGACGAAGTAATTTTTGGGTTTTGTGACTCCTATTTATTTTTATCCTTTTCATAGAATCTTATATCATTTAAATCCATCTAATGTTTACCTATTTCATGAATAGGTTGTGTTAAGTTTTTCCACAACCACGCAGATTCAACAATTTTTCCTTTTTCTTTTGTGAAGCAAGAAATGGATGGCAATGTTCAAAGTACCAAAACACTTATTTTAGGTATCAGCTATCATCTATGCGTCGTAAGTAAGATCATTATGGATATAGATATATTGATTGAAATTTAAACAAGGTATTATGCTAATCTACCTCTTAATCAAATTCGAATCTATTATTATGTCATCTCAAAATTTTATTTCGATTCTATTAATATTTAAGATTCTATGCATGGTAGGTAGGTTAATATTTTTTTATTAGAGTAGTGGACTGACATGATTTAAAATATGCTTTAAATTTATCTAGGTTCACTCATTTGCGTCTACTTCTTGATCAGAGAACGCTGACAAAGCATTGGGTTAAAGAGATGGTCTAAACAAAAATGAGTGAGGAGGCATACCCGCATAAAGTATACCCGCTCAATGTATTAATTATTTTGCTTGAAATATTGCAGTTCTCCTTTGATCGTCTACTGATTTGTGTATACGAAAGAGGTAAAGAATAACTAGATCCATAGTTGATCACTTTCTTTGGATACTCCAAAATATATGGTTGTGTGTATATGTCGTCCAAATCTGTTAATTGGCATTTCATATAACTTTTGAATTGGTGCTATTTGTGCTTGCCGAATCTGTCAAAAAGAAAGATAGATATCTACAAAAATGAGAGAATTATAATGCAATAATGTACATAAATTCATGAAAGTTCTTGAACTTTGTATGTGTGTTTATACTAACTTTGATGTTGATCATCATAATTAAGAGGATGAATGATGGAGTCCAGGGTGTGCTCTTACACCATAAGTAACTTCTTCCACGTCATTTACATAAAACACCAAATCAGGACAAGAAACTAATCTTTTGTTGGTGGATAAGTTTAAACTTTGTTGCTCGGTTCTTTTTTTTAAGTCATACAGAACAACAATCAATATCAATGAGTATCTTCTACCACAACCCTATTTATTTTGCACTAAAAAGTATACAATTTTATGTGGTGATTTGGTTCCAGAAATAGGAGTGCCATAGGATTCCATGGTTCTTACTTGAAGCAATTGATGAAGAAGACTGATTGGACGTATTAGAGAGAGACGATTAGGCGAAGGAAAGCAGTTGAGGACAAGAAGGGTTTTGGAACAGAACCAAAGTCGATCCGAAAGAGATATCAACCAAGTGATCCAATCTGATTTTATTATACTCAATGAGTCAATGATATACCAAGACAAATAAGTTGCTCATAGTTATAGGTGGAAGTGATATTATGGAAAATCAAAAAGACATTTAATCCATCATGGTTGATTGTGTCTACTCGGACAGAGGCATGGCGAAAGAAATATCTAAAATTTAGTTTTTTTATATTAACATTTGGTTATATGCAACACCTTATTGATCTTGCTGAATCTGAGAGTTCTAAAACACAATCAATTGGATAGCTGAAGAAAGAGAGGCCTAGATGGAGAGTTGATGTTGAAAACGGTTAAGTTTATATGAATTTGTGATATGATCATCATACATGACACCATACATTAAACGGTTAAGTCCACATGAATTTGGATGTTATGTTTACTTTATATCTCTAACGTAATGTTACGGTTTTTGGTTCATAAATTGAAAATTTTACTATGGTTTTTTTTTTTTTTTTTTTGTCAACAATTTTACTATGGTTTTAGACCAAATTCAAATTAATGATTTCGCTCAGAATAATTTTGAAAAAACTGGATAAATCAAAATACCATAAGTTATGCTCAGACTCAGACCAAATACCATAGGTTTTATTGACAATTTTGACAATGTACAAAACGTAATTTGAAATTATATTTTGACCACAAAATAAAGATCAACAACTCTATTTTTTTTTTTACATTTTCATATTAAAAATTATTAAAAAAACAAATCCCCTAGTTATTTAAAAAGAAGAGCAATCCCACAACGTTTTGTCGATACAATGTCAAAACTAAACAAATAACCAGCTATATAATACGTTTATTCAACTGACATTGATCCCGTTAAAAAGTAGAAGATGTGAAAAGTGGAAGGGAAGTAAAGAATTGACCCAAAAGATTGGAAATCTTGAAGGAACTCTTTGTTGAACCTCTCTAGTCTGTAGCAGAAAAATCAAAGCAGATATAAGTAACATGCGAACATCAAAACATCTTTAATAAAGATTCTTTATTATACTAATATTTCAAGGCTATATATGAAAGTTGTGGGGTATACCGATGTTAAATTCTGCATAGAAGATTTGTTCTAAACAAAATAACCTGAAATCCAAAATGGAATCTAGAGAAATCGATAACGTAACTACAAATACAAAACAACTAATAAATTAATTGGTCAATTACCATTAGAATTCTTGTAAGAAATATAGAAGAAAGTTGACAGACTTTGTCAACTTTTACCGGATTTAGATGCGACGCCTAAATCTTGAAATTGGAATCACTCAATTCGATGAGAAGTAAATTGAAATCTATTGAATGACTGATTTAGTGATGGATTCGTATCATATCTGAAGAGATCAAAGCCAATAACCTATCAACCCAATCATCAACAGCTCGTTTCCACTTAGGCCGAAAAGTTTCTATTCCGTTGAAGCCAACAGATTATGGATGAAGAGAGCCGATACAACTTTGGATGATAGATGGTTAGTTAGAGGTTGGTTATCGTTGAGAATATGGTTTGATTCATTAAAATTTCAACGCAAAGAAATTAGCTTAACGACTAATTATGTTTGAATTTTTTTTCAGGTTACCTTACTGCTAAGTGAGGACAACAATCGCTGTCTCATTATTCTCGATGCCGCGATCCCTTCCGTATTTCATCTCCTCCCTTGGCCACTTTTCTTTGGATATGTCGTTGCATCTCTTTGTAGACATCTGAGAGATATTTGTAGGTGATATGCTCAATTTAATACCCTAACAGTACTAAAGCAGTAGTTGTAGTCTAGCTAGGGGTCGAACACAAGGACTCACAGAAATCACACAATGAATTGTAGAATCAAGCTAAGCTAAGCAATTCAGGTTAAGCAGAAAACAGAAAGCAGTAAACGAGTTGTAATTCAATCAAGAAAATATAGGCCCAGGGTTTTTCTCAGGACATCAATGAATGCAGTCTAATTAACTAACATGATTCAGATTTAGCACAGTTCTAGAACTCAAATCACTAAAGTATAATTAACCAACTGTCGTTGCGAGAATTATCTAAATCTAAATCTTAGGAATTCCAAATCTCTTTGCGAATCCTAAAGTCTAAATCAGCTTTAATAACAGATTTGATATGTTCACAAATCAATTAAACCAAATTTCTTTGCGAATAATCAATTTGCTCACTTAGGTTCTATCAGGTAATTAATTGCACTGTCGTGCCTAATCAATTATCATAAGATCTAAATTCCAGATTCGTCAACCTAGAATTAGCTATGAACACAACCTAAGCGAAGAACTAATTCAGATGGTGAATCCTAAACAGATAATTAACCTAGCATTCAAAGAAATCATTTATGAGAAAACCCTAAACCTAAGGTGGATCTACTCAGACATGGCAATTGAATCAAAAGACATGTTTGAATAAATCATCAATAAATAATCAAAGAAGGTTTAGAGATCTGATCTCGGACGAAGGGAAATCAGACTTGTCTCAAAACCAAAGTATAGAAAATAAAGCTTGAAAAGGCATAGCCTAAACAAGTGGCTGTAAAATCCTATTTATAACCTAAATCACGACTTGGGGTTTCTTGTAATTATCAAAGACTTCTGGGCACTTTTGCAATTCTTCAAGTCTTGGAAAACTCGCGGGTCGTGTCTTGCTGCGATGGGTATCGATCGATACCAGGGGGTATCGATCGATACTGGCCGTGAAAACAAGTACTCAGCAACACGATCTTTAGCTCTGCTCCAAACTGCTCCAGAAAGCTCCAATACTTCCAATAATCCTCCAAACGTGCTATGACCTGTAAAAGACTCTAAAACACTACAAAACACTAGAAAGACTCTATAAAAAGGACTTATATCATGGCTTAAACAGGGTAAAAACCATGATATATCAACTCCCCCAGACTTAGCCTTTACTTGCCCTCAAGCAAATAAAAGACTAAACAGAGAAAGAGGTTTGAAAACGTAGAGACTCACCTGTTCCTGAACCATCGAAATGACCATTTTCCCAAGCACCCAAATGTCACCTGATCAGCTTTTGATCTAACCACCATGTACTTCTCCGTAGACATTCGCAGCTTTTCCAGACTCCACACAAAATCCCACAGCATTGTTCAAGTAAAGCCCTCATCGCCAGTTTCACCTCTGCAGTTAATGTTTAAGAACCTTCTAGACTCTTTACCAGACAATATCATGACAAAGGAACCACCTTTTTCACACTTTTTGTATCAATTTCTCTCCCCCAGACTTATTTCTTATTGTGTTCTTTTTTTTTTTTTTATTCTGCTTAGCATATACACATCAAGGTATGAGACGCGAGTATTGATGGTGTTTGCCACCAAATCCCCGGTTCTTCCCTATCTATGTATCAAAGGATGTAGGCGAATAATGACATCATAGGAAAATCCTAGCCTCGCTTCCAATCCTCTGTGTGATCATCCCCTCTTAAATAGAATAATGGGATTGCTGGAAATTTTCCTAACCCTCTACTCAGAAGAAAATCATTTCAATCTTTTATGCTCTTTATCTATAAACTTATTTCAGGGGAGAGAGATACTATAATTAAACACATTGGGTTCCTTTATCAGATATGAATGATGAATCAAGCTCTAAAAACACTAACCACATTGATGAAGTGCAAAAATTTGGCTCAGGCTTCAGGAGAACTCTGCTGGAAACATGTATGTTTTCTAGTCAACTGGTCAGTCTTTGGATTTTTCATTAGTCGATCTAGAACTGATCCTGTAACACTGTGCACTCAAAAACAAAATCAAATCAATAGGTTCAAGCACAGGATCATAATCTCCAACAAATTTTGACTCTATAAAACAGTTTTGACTCTATAAAACAACTGACTCTAAGAAAAACGAAAACAATGTCAGCAGACACCTCCCCCAGACTTGAACAACACTGTCCCCAGTGTTATCTAGCCTAGAGTAGGTAAAAGAAACAAAGCAGAAGGATAGAATGAAGAGGAACAAGAAATTACCTTGCTGGAACGTCAAGTATCGATCGAGACACAGCCTAAATATCGATCGATACCAGGCTTAAATCGACTTGACGAACCGTATTTTCGCGATCGGTGTCGATCGATACCAGTGGGGTATCGATCGATGCTATGCGATTTCAAGTTGCTCCTTGTTCATCCTGACACAGACTCAAAACAAACGAAAATTAAAACCAAAAATGACTCAAGGACAGACTCACCAGTGGGTTGCCTCCCACCAAGCGCTCGTTTAACGTCAATAGCTTGACTGTAACGCCCTTTAGGCTGGATAAGAGTGCGAGCTTGCATCAAAACAGGCTCCATCACTTGACATTACTAGCTTTAGAGTTTTGCTTAGGATGCTGTCTACAAACTCATGTCCTTTCTCTTTCAGCTCAGAAGTAAGCAGTACTCTAGCCTTAGAGAATGGCTTCAAGGCTCCTTTGCATTTGACCTTATACTCAATCGAATCTCCATTACACTTCTGAGGTATCAAAGTGACATGGGGATTCTCGACCTTTTTGCTCTTGGCCTTCTTCTTTGTTGCCTTGGCCTTCTTGGCAACTTCTTTGGGGATGCTGGTTGGTACAGCTGAGATCTCTGCGACAGTAGGCTCATCAGGAGGTTCTTCCGAAAGATCAACTGCTAGCCACTCTCTTGTGACAGCCCTGATACTAGAGACATGCTTGGGAGCAACTCGAGGGGGAATGGCATTGTAGTAGACATCTCCGTCTATGTAAGAGAAGGAGATTCTCTTATTAGGCGTGTCTATGATCGCGCCAGCAGTAGCCATAAACGGTCGTCCCAAAAGTATTGGCATACGAGATATCGCACCCATCTCCACAACTTGAAAAATCAGTCGGCACTAGACAATCTCCTACTTTGACCTGTAGAGCAGAGATTGTACCATATGGAAGTGAGGTGGAGTTGTTTGCGAGTGTGATAGATACCTTTGGTGATCGAATATCAGCCTCTAACCGCTCTGCAATTTCCCTTGAGATCACATTGACACTAGCCCCTGAGTCGACAAGAGACTCTTTGAAATCAACTCCAGATATGGAGCATGGAACCGCGAATTTCCCTGGATCTTCTCTTTGGGTCAGCTGTCTCAGTGGAGGTGGACCTCTAGCCTTAATGAAGAGTGCCTTAGGATCATGATTCGCCTTCTTGGGTTTGCGAACTCTTTCTTCAATCAGTTCAGGTGTTGTCACAGGTTCTGGCTCGTTCTGCGAGGGGTATCGATCGACACCAGGTAGGGTATCGATCGATACTACCGCTTTTGAATCGTTCCTGGCAGATACATCTTCATCAGAAAGAAGCTTCTTAGGAATTTTGTTGAGCAGCATCGCACTGTACTCAGCTGTGATCAACATGACACCTTCCTCGATGCTCACGTTGCTAGAGACCATCTTCTTCACGTATCTCCTGAAAGCTGGACATGTCTTGATAGCTTCAACAAAAGGGAGCTCCACAACCAACTTATTTAGCATGGCTTTGCATCTGGCATCTTCCCATTCCTTCCTTGTCAGCTTAGGAATTATAGGATAAGGTATCCTGGGTATATACACTCGTTCTGCAACTACCTTAGGCGCCACAGTCGAAGTCTCAGCTGTCTCCTCCAAAATCGCCTTGGTATCGACTGATACCAATGGGGTATCGATCGATACACGGGTTTTTGAAGTATCCCGTTTCAGAATTGTAACCGGCATCGATCGATACTGGGGGGTATCGATCGATGCTCTGGCGATTTCATTCTCCTCATCGAAATTTCCTGCATTCGAGATGATGGCATTGACGTGTGCGTCGTGTGGATGTACTGTCTTTCCCTTGATGTTTGCAACAGACTGGGCCACCTGCGTTTGCAGCATCCTGTGACTGGTATTGAGAGCCTCGATTTTCCCAGTCAGATCAGTGTACAGGTGGTCAAGCTTCCCATTGAAATCCACCTGTAACTTCTGTTGTCCCAGAAGAATCTGTTCCATCATGGATTTCATCTCGTTATTTGTGGATTTGGGAGGGATGGGCTGGTACGAAGAGTTCCCATAATTGCGATTGTTGTTGCTGAAGTTACGGTTGTTGTTGTACCCAAATTGTTGACCCTGAAATCCAGAACCACCAACATAGTTAACATCCAATTCTTCTTCTTCCACATTCGCGACTTCATCAGCAAAGTGCACAGATTTCTTCTGCTTCCCAACCAGGAAATCCAGCTTGGCCTGCATGTCAGCTATCTGCGATCCCTCTGCTCCTCCACCTTGCTTTTTCCTTTCGAAATCAGCATTCTTGGTGCTATTACTAGACGCCAAGTTATCGTTCAGCACAACCGCATCGTCCGGATATCTGGTGAAGAAGTTCCCATTGCTTGCGGAGTCCATTGCCATCTGATATCTCCAATCAACCCCTCTGTAGAAAGTGCCCAGCAGCTGCACCTGAGTGAACCCATGGTGCGGACAGTCTCTTTGGTAGGACTTGAAACGAACCCATGAAGCCTTGTATGCTTCTGTCGGACCTTGAGCAAACTGAGAGATCTTGTTCCTGAGCTCCTCGGATCTTGCATCATCATAGAAGTTAACCAGAAACGCGTTCTTCGTCTCATCCCATGTAGTAAGTGAATCAGGAGCTAACTGTTTCAGCCAATAAGCAGCATCCTCACCAAGAGAATATGGGAAGAGTTTGCAGAACAGGAACTCATTGGGCACTCCATTGTACTTCATGCTAGTGACCAAGTCCTCGAACCTTTCGATGTGATCCATGGGATGCTCATGAGGTAGACCATGGAATAGGTTCTGACTTACGAGAGCGTAGAATGCTGGCTTCAGCTCGAAATCATTCCTCTGAAAAGTCGGTATGCGAATCGCAGCTCGATTGGCAAAGAACTGGTCAGGTCTGTTATGCTCGCCAAGTGTTCTAGCTCGATCACCTGCAGCATTCCCAGCGTTGGCGCGCCCGGCTGGCGCGACAATCTCAGCAACAGGAGCAGGGACAATGATGTTTCCAGCCTCATCAAGTCGCTGCCCTCCTTCATTGCACACATGACCCTGTTGGTCTCTCAGAATTCCAGCTTCATCAGCTCTTAGAACCACAAGGTTATTCATCCCTGATGTCTGCTTGGTCTTTCTGTTTGTGCGTTCTAAACGTGCTAGTTCCTCTAACGAAAGATTAACCAGCTGAGTGCTCTTGTTTCTTCTGGTTCCACGAACAGGCATGCACCTGAAACACTAAGATCAAGAACGTTAGTAACCAAAGTCACGATGAGTATCGACCGATACTGATGGTATCGATCGATATCAACAAGAAAAATCGCCTCGGTATCGACCGATACTAGATAGTATCGATCGATACTGGCAGACTTAGTCGAAACTCGACAGCTACAAATTAATGGTGAAATTGAATCCCCGGCAACGGCGCCAAAATTGATATGCTCAATTTAATACCCTAACAGTACTAAAGCAGTAGTTGTAGTCTAGCTAGGGGTCGAACACAAGGACTCACAGAAATCACACAATGAATTGTAGAATCAAGCTAAGCTAAGCAATTCAGGTTAAGCAGAAAACAGAAAGCAGTAAACGAGTTGTAATTCAATCAGGAAAATATAGGCTCAGGGTTTTTCTTAGGAAATCAATGAATGCAGTCTAATTAACTAACAAGATTCAGATTTAGCACAGTTCTAGAACTCAAATCACTAAAGTATAATTAACCAACTGTCGTTGCGAGAATTATCTAAATCTAAATCTTAGGAATTCCAAATCTCTTTTCGAATCCTAAAGTCTAAATCAGCTTTAATAACAGGTTTGATATGTTCACAAATCAATTAAACCAAATTTCTTTGCGAATAATCAATTTGCTCACTTAGGTTCTATCAGATAATTAATTGCACTGTCGTGCCTAATCAATTATCCTAAGATCTAAATTCCAGATTCGTCAACCTAGAATTAGCTATGAACACAACCTAAGCGAAGAACTAATTCAGATGGTGCATCCTAAACAGATAATTAACCTAGCATTCAAAGAAATCCTTTATGAGAAAACCCTAAACCTAAGGTGGATCTACTCAGACATGGCAATTGAATCAAAAGACATGTTTGAATAAATCATCAATAAATAATCAAAAAAGGTTTAGAGATCTGATCTCGGACGAAGGGAAATCAGACTTGTCTCAAAACCAAAGTATAGAAAATAAAGCTTGAAAAGGCATAGCCTAAACAAGTGGCTGTAAAATCCTATTTATAACCTAAATCACGACTTGGGGTCTTCTTGTAATTATCAAAGACTTCTGGGCACTTTTGCAATTCTTCAAGTCTTGGAAAACTCGCGGGTCGTGTCTTGCTGCGATGGGTATCGATCGATACTGGCCGTGAAAACAGGTACTCAGCAACACGATCTTTAGCTCTGCTCCAAACTGCTCCAGAAAGCTCCAATACTTCCAATAATCCTCCAAACGTGCTATGACCTGTAAAAGATTCTAAAACACTACAAAACACTAGAAAGACTCTATAAAAAGGACTTATATCATGGCTTAAACAGGGTAAAAACCATGATATATCAGTAGGCGAGAGAAGTTAAGATTGATCGAATAAATTCACTTGGTGGAAATGTACAAGCTAAAGCCTTTTGCAAAAAAGCTCGATAGGGTTCAGATCAATGATATGGATGTTTCAGATCACATCCATAGTGGCAGCTGGCTCTTCCTTTATCCTTTGGTCATTTTGGAGATATGGATGTTTCAGATCACAGCCCAGCTGTAATAGCTTTTGGTTCCTCAAATCCATCCAAGAAATCTTTCAAAGTGTCTCACTTCCTTCTGCAACACAGAGACTTTATCCCAAGAGTTTCTGCTCATTGGAATAACTATCAAGTATATGGTACGTCCATGTTTATTCTATCGAAGAAGCTGAAATCCCTAAAAGCAGTCCTCAAAGACATGAACAAAGAACACTTCTCAGACCTTGAAAATCGTGTGAAAGATGCTCACGAGCTCTTGCTGGTCGAACAAAGAAACTTCCTCTCTAATCATTCTCCTCTTCAGGTTGGCTTGGAGAAGACAGCTCATAAGAAATGGATGATCCTTGCCCTGGCTGAGGAAAAGTTTATTCATCAGAGATCAAGAGTCAATTGGATGAAATTTGGAGATGGTAACTCTGCATATTTCCATAGAGTGGTTGCTGCTAAGAGATCTGTAAATCAAATTCACTACTTGGTTGATAAAATGGGCCAGAGACTGGAAAAATCAGAGGATATCCATTCTCATTGTGTCGAGCTTTTTGCTGAGCTTTTGGGTGGGGAGTCAACAGTGATGTCTACTGAGGATAAGGAGGATATCGGATTTCTTACTCATTTTCGATGTACATACGCAGCAAAGGTGATGCTGGTAGCGAATGTTTCAGCCGAAGATGTCAAAAGAGAGGCTTTTAATCTTCCAAGAAAGAAGTCTTTGGGGCCTGATGGTTATACATGAGAGTTCTTTAGGAAGAGCTGTGACATAATTGGAGCAGATGTTATAAATGTTGTCCAATAGTTTTTTTCTCAGGACAAATTCTCAAACAATTGAACTCAACGACCATCACCTTAGCTCCAAAGGACCAAGGCGCTGAGCAGCTGGGTGATTTTAGACCTATCTACTGCTGCAACGTGGTTTATAAAATCATCTCAAAGATATTAGCCAGGAGACTTCAGCTTCTTCTTCCAAGTATGATCTCTCCGTCTCAGTCCACTTTTGTTAAAGGTAGATTATTGGTGGAAAACGTCTTGCTGGCCACTGAATTGGTGCAGGGATTCAACAGAAAAAATGTGACTCCGAGAGGACTCTTAAAGGTTGATATCCGGAAGGCTTTTGACTCGGTAAGCTGGGATTTTATACTTCAGATATTTGAAGCTGCTGATTTTCCAGAGGTGTTTACTAACTGGATAAAGTAGTGTATCTCCACTACCTCATTTTCTATAAATGTAAATGGGGATCTTTGTGGCTATTTCAAAGGGAAGAGAGGAATGAGACAAGGAGATCCACTGTCTCCCTCTCTCTTTGTTATGGCTATGGAAACTCTTGCGTGCTTCTTAGCCTCTAAATTTGAAGATGGATCGATAGGCTATCATCGGCTTGCTAGAAACCCAAAGATATCTCATCTATCGTTTGCAGACGACTTGATGATTTTCTTTGATGGCTCTGTGGCTTCTCTACAAGGAATCTCAGCAGCGTTGGACAGCTTCGAGCATTTATCTGGTTTGGGCCTTAATAAGCAAAAATCAGCTCTTTTCCATGCGGGGATGAACCTGGAGGAAGCGGCAGTACTGAAAAGTTATGGCTTCCTGATGTGGACATCGATCCAAAGGACATCCCAAGCATCATGCCGACGGTCCAAGAGGGAGCTATGACGCGTTCTAGGATCAAACAACTAAGGAATAGATACAAGAAGGCCTTACATACCTATATCAACTCCCTAGAACCCACGGATCCATTGCTGCCTGACCTAAATGTCATATTCGGACACAACAATCTCTTAGAGCCAGTTTTAGCCGAGAGAAGTGATTTAGCCGAGGGAAAACTGATCCAATCAGTTTTAGCCGAGACAAACGGTGTAGCCGAGGGAGATCAGGCCATATCAGTTTTAGCCGAGAGAAACGCGACCAAAACAGTCTTAGCCGAGAGAAATCACATCGCTTCAGTTTTAGCCGAGAGAGACTTAACCGAGACAGTTTTAGCCGAGGAGAATCCAACTAGCTTGGGAAGCTTCCAAAACGATGGTCTCACCAAGACAGGTAAGTTCCATCGACCAAACATATATTCTAAGACTAATGGTCCAGTTGGATTGTTGAGAAACAGTGCAGAAAACAAGTCCCTTCACAACCAAGTCACCTTAGCCGAGAGGAACCAAATGGAGCAAGAAGAGGAGATTTCAGCTGAGGGAGAGCAAGAACTCGACGATCAAGACTCACCTCACTCA
The DNA here is from genome assembly GCA_002933935.1 of Eutrema yunnanense. Classification (NCBI taxonomy): domain Eukaryota; kingdom Viridiplantae; phylum Streptophyta; class Magnoliopsida; order Brassicales; family Brassicaceae; genus Eutrema; species Eutrema yunnanense. The sequence goes on from PKML01043636.1 coordinate 280,745, forward strand.
GAAAGCACCAAAGGAAGCTCCTACAACATAGATCAAGATAAAGACGCACTTTCACCAGGACCATCTTCAAGAAGCATGCAAGCGGCTCCTTGGGCGTCTACTCATCAATGTAAGCTTTTCAATTATTCTATTGTGCTTGCAGGTGGTTCCAACATGATCAACGACTAAAGACTTCATCATCTCGTCGTCCTTAGTCATTTTTAAGAGTCGCTCATAAAACTTTCCTATTATGGATTAAATGAAACGATGAGCTTTGTTTTGTTTTAGTTTACGGTTTTCTTGTTTTGTTTTAGAACTGCGTGTTGTTTTTCTTTCAAAGTCCTGTTGTTTTGAGTCTTTGCTTTCTTTGAGTCGAACCCTAGTAGGTTCAAGCCGACGAGCCCCTTTATAAGGTTCCTTTGCGGCATTGTAGTTCTTTAACTTTTACCTATCAATAAAATAACGCAGTTCATCTTCAAGCTTGCATCTTGTAAACCCTTGTTCTTGGCTTCGTTTGTGCGATTCAAACAAGTCTAGATCCTTCACCGTATCAAAGGCTCATCAAATCTTTGTGTCGTGAACTCACTCCATCAGCACATCACATCTTAATCCCACACGAGAGGGCGACTGCCTACGTGTCAGATTGCTTCCGCCTTCAACCATCAAAGGAGCCAAGGAGAGGGCGACCGCCTGCCTTGCTCACCGTATCTATCGCCTTGACGTGAGAGCCACCACCGGTTCTTACATCATCTTTGGTATCAGAGCCAAAGGTTCTGCCTTTGGTTACCTTACCCTTATCTTTACTTCGTTCATCGTCGCATTCGTTTAAGTTGATTAGTTTAGTTAGCATAAGAAAAACAAAAAAAAAAAATTACAACTAGGGTTTGTTAGTTCGTAGTAGTTTCTGTCCTTGATTAAGAAAAGCAAAAAAAAAAAAGATTATTAGTTTCGTATTAGTTATTTAAGCAAGTCGCAAATCAAAAAAAAAAAAA
>PKML01043636.1:283081-300698 GCA_002933935.1 Eutrema yunnanense
TAGTCCCACGACAAAGGAACAAGAGGAACCAGAGCCGAGATCCGAAGCTAGAGGATTCAAAAGAAACGCTGCACGTTCGGATTCAGACATCATAGGAGGTATCTCAACTTGATATTCATCTCCAACACGAATATCAACTTTTGGATCTCCGCAGACAAATTCTACTTCACAAGAATCTTCCATATGATTGTTTTCTTCATCCATCAGAAGAATTGTCTGCATAAATTAAAAAAAAAAAACAAAGGTATCAAAACCATATGACTCCATTGGCAGAGTGCAGATAAGAGATCACACAGTTGTTTTACTCATTTCATTGTTATACAAAACCTTCAAGAACATACCAAAGTGTAAACTGCAAATTGTCCATACAAACAAAAGGCTAAGTCAGTCAAAGATCATGCCCATACAAGAGAAAGATTCATCTGAGACCAAATTATAACACTCGACCTATAATTACCTCTCAAAGATAGACAATTATAGGATCCAACACAATGCTTCACTCATTGCCCAAGGCTTTGAAAACATAGCTATGTTTCTGGTAAAATCACATTAGAACAGATAAACAAAGATACATTAAATATCAAACACTTGAATCTCAGTGCCCATAAGATCACTTGAAACCTCCGATTAAAGAAATTACAATCTGTTTCTGATGAAAAAAAACCAAATAGAATGCTCAAGAACAAACACGTTTACCTCAACTATTTTCAGATCGCAAGCATCAAACTGAGCACTCAACTACTTGAGATCGAAATTGCAAAACATCCGAGACATGATTGGTAAAACAAACGCAAAATCTAAGAAACCCACAAAGAAGTTAATCCAAAAGTGAGAGAGACCCAGAATCAAGAACATGCTTATCACAGACGAGAAGATTCCAATCCCGAAGACATCGATCCCAAACATCAACAAAGACATGTAATTCTCAAACGATCCTATAAACCCACGTAAAGGGATAAGACGAAAGTCACTAAAGAAGACGAGTCGTAAATCACATTGGAAATAGAAGACAAGCAAAGCAAACGCAGCATAAAGTTGAAATCTTTAAACGCATAGAGAAAACGTGAAAACACGAATTCTACAAAGATTGGTACTTCATGTAAAAGGATGGGTTTTGTTGTTCTCTCACATCTATCTCCGATTGTTCTAAGCATTTAGCAGTAACGTTTTGCAAAACCCACGAGACATCGCAACCAACACGAACGTGAATTACCCAAAACGGTATTAAGAGAAGGAGCAAGAGAAAGAGAGAGATTTGGTAACCTGAAGAGGTTTTTTGAAGGAAGAGAAGAGATGTTTCAGCTTTGCATTGCAGTGAGAGATTTCTCGAGTAGGCAACGACCGAAGAAGTTTAGTTTTTTTTTTTATTTTGTGGGGAGAGAGAGAGATCACACTGGCCGCTCTTTCAACACGAAGTCTTCGAGAGAACAAAGTAGGAAAAGAAAAAAGAGAAAAATTTCACTTGTAAAATGAATTAAAAAGAGAAAAAGAAGGAAAAAAAAACTTACAATTTATCAGAGTAATAATATTTTATTTTTCCATTGATTTATTAAAGAGAAAATATTTGCGTTGTGTAAAATGAATTAAAAAAACTTACAATTTATTTTACACAACCCAAATATTTTTTGGGAGCGAGAATGAATCCAAATGGTGATCTCTAATATTTTTTTTTTTTGTTGCCTTTGAATTTTTTTACTGTGATTTCAATCATACACAAATTAATGTTTTTTGCTATCGGTAGATATTTTTAGTAGCAAATAAACATTCAAGATTAGTTTGGATTTCCACGTGACATATCCCACAGTTAACAAAAAAAAAAAAGTTGTTTTGACGCTAAATTATATGGTTTGGTTTCATATGTGTAAAAATATTGTGTTATATATTATTACTTATGCAAATGCATGTGAATTTGGGATTAATAAATCGTCTTATGCAAATGCATGTGAATTTGGGATTAATAAATCTATATATCCGATCATAATTATCCGATTATTTTTTGGGTAAAGGTATCTAGATTTTTAATGTAATATATTCCAACGGGTAAGCATACTGGTCGAGTATATGTATGTATAGCTCCGTGAATTGCAGTACCAGTGTACGCAATTTTTTTTTTTTAAAGTATCTATAATAATTAGAATTACACAAAAATACTCGGACTCAAATCTAACCCTTATGCAATAACATGATACTTTTAATAATTTTAAATTTTAATAAATAACATAGCATGCCGAGTGAAAAAAAAAATTAGTCTAATTATTATATAAATATATAACAAGTTAATAAAATGAGAATCACATATATGGCTAAAAAAGAGTAAATTAGGTAAATGACAAAAATTGATGATTTAGTTATATAAATAACAAATGGTAAAATTGCAATTAAAAAAAATATAGCAAAAAAGATAACAATAAAAATTTGAGTAAAAATTGAAAAACAAAATTTCAAATGTATCTTTCAAAATATATTTATGTATAAGAAAGATTGATTGATTTGGCATTTTAATATATTTGGAAAATATTCGGTAAAATCAGGTTAATTGTTGACACAACCAATCGGTTTATTGGAGTCAAATATTACAGTCTGGATCCAGTCACTCAATAGTCTAATAATCCATGCATAATAAAGTAAAATTAAAATTCTTTATTTGGCATATACGATTAAATTGGGATATTACATATAATATGAAAACTCTTTTTAGGATTTAAACCGCCGGTTTATGAGCCAGGTTTTCGTCATCTCCGGACACATACATCAAAACTGAAATGTCCTCCAAAATTACGGCATGTTATAACGGGATGTATATCGGTCATAAATTGTGATACACAATATGTAAAATATTAGGCAAAAATAAAGACAATTAATCACATTTTTATTTAATATTTTACCGTGATACAAATTTGGGTACTTTCTCAAATGCCATCAGCACCAAACGTTTTTCCAATGGAATCATTTTTTTCTTAACTTAGATTATCTTTTTTGGTACCTCACGAAAGATAATCAGGCGAATTATTATTTACAAATTATTTAGTACATCTGAAAAAGGTAGAAATGATAAGGTTTTTGAAAATCTAGATAAAAGCCACAAAAAGATTTTAAAATAGTGGAGAGTGAAGCCACGATTTGATGACACATGTTTGCATTGTGGAACAACATTCGTTGGTTCCTTCCTCTGAGTCAAATATTACAATTTCGATACAATCAGAGCCGTTCCTGAGTTTTAAGGATCCGCAAGATAGAGAAAAAAATGGGTCGTTTAATAATAATAAAAATTAAACTTAAACAAAAGTTATGATTCATGAATGTGTTAAACAAAAGTTATAAAATATTTTAAAACACAAGAAACCAATACATTATTCTTGAAATATTATACTCCTTGCATCTCTACACGCAAACTCATTCATCAGGCATGTGTAATCAAGTTTTTCAGCCATACTCCTTTCAATTGATAACATCGACAATCCATTCAGTATTTCTTGTGACATAGTCGACCGTAGATAAGACTTTATGAGTTTTAGCTTTGAAAAACTTTTTTTTTATGCGGAAGCAACTGAAACTAGAATCGTCATCATTATGCGATATGCAGTCCATGTATTTGGATAACAACTTTCCATCTTTTTCATATAATCCAGTATCTCGACTACTTTCTTAATATCTTTTGGTAAAGCTCCTCTTAAAAGTTTTAGGTCCAAAAATATATCATTACCATCAATATCAGAATGATTACCATGTTTCAGAGAAACTTCAAGGTTGGCACAAGAAGCCATCAACTTGTCATCGTTTCCTAACTTCAGCTTCTTCAGGTCAAATAAAAATCCAAAAGTCTTTTCATAACTTTGAAGTTGATCAAACCTTGTCTCAAGAGAAACCAAACATTGATCCACAATTTTGATGAAGTAGTTGATCCAGAGATTTTCTTCCGTTGTTAATATCACATCTTCCCTGTTTTTTTTCAGGTTCTTCATCATGATATCGTTTCCTTTTACTAAGACGTTTCACTTTGACAGAGAATACAAGTTCAATTTCCATTTCAATAGCAATCCGCTCAGCTTCTACTTTTGTTGCTTCAAAACCTGTCTCTCTATAGTTTTTAAAATAAGAAACTAGACCTTCCAGTTGAGAAATAGCGATATCAATATCCATATCCTCTTACTGCAGGATCTTTGCTTACTTGTTCACAACAAACAAAAGTTCATACCAAATAATCATTCCAAACAAAAACTCAAAACTCCCAATTCCATGGATTTCACTCATTGCAAGAGACTCAGCTTCGCTTCTTGTTATCGGATTATCACTATTTTCTGCTAAATGAAACAAAGCATCTCGTATTTGAGGAGCTTGAAATCGTATTGCTTTAACGCTTTTGATGCGGCTCTCCCAACGAGTTTGTGATAATGGCTTGACTGTAATACCATTCACAATTTCTCTGAAAACTTCACTATTATCTGTAGAAGAGGCAAACAAACATTATATGCGCTGAATAATTCCAAAAAATGATACTGCTATTGTTGATGAGGAAGCGATATCTGAGAGTACAAGATTCAAACTATGACAACCACATGGTGTGTAAACCGCCCTTGAATTAATTTCAAGCAATCTCTTTTGAACTCCTTTATTTTTTCCTTTCATGTTTGACCCATTATCATAACCTTGTCCTCGAATGTCATCAATACTCAACCAAAGATTAAGCAGTACATATTGAAGGGTGTCAAAAAGCCCTTCTCCGGTTTTGTCTTTCACTTCTAAGAATGACAAAAAAATTCTTCAATCTTTGGTGAAGTGTCAGAAATATCCACACATTGGATAACTAAGGACATTTGTTCCCGGTTACTGATATCGTGAGTAGTATCAAGAATAACCGAAAAATACTTTGCACATCGAATCTTCTCTAAGATCATTTTTTTACCTCATTCCCAAGCATCTCAATCAACTCATTCTGAATTTTTTGACTAAGATAATGATAGTGAGTTTCACGTTTCTCAATTCGTCTAACGTGTTCTATCATCACTGGATCAAAATCTGCAAATACCTCAATCATGCCCAAAAATTTTCCATTACCATCCTCACGAATCTTATCACTCCTTCCACGAAATGCTATATTCTTTTTAGCTAGACCTTTTACCAATGCAATTATTCTCAACAACACATCTCTCCAATGCTTTTTCTCTTTGTTAATCTCTTCTTGAATATGCTTATCAATAGTCTGATTCGTCCGTAGTCTCACTTCTAGATCCATCCACTGAGTCATGCATATGATATGCTTATGACTTTTTTCATGTTCCTTAAGCATTTGTGAAATATTTCTCCAATCATTGTATCCATTAGTTGCCAACTGATAAACACTTTTGTCTTGCGGAAATAATTAATTTACAACAAAAACAAAAGATCTTATCTTTTATCTCTGAGTAAACTAGCCATCGCCTATCTTGCTTTTCTCCATTCGTTATTTTTCTTGTATAAGACGAATGAGAAAAGCATCTGCCAATAGGATCTCTTGGAAAATGATAATCAACCGGAAGCTTTGTCAGTGGACCCTTTTCAACCAGAAAATCTCTCAATCTATTGTCAACTCTTTTCCAATTTCTAAAATCATTGATATCCCCATCTATTAGATATTTCTTAACATCAAATGCTTCTTTTTCTTCATTCCCATTCACATCTTCGTATGCATTCTCGTTCTCGACATTTTCATTTTCATTCTCATTCTCATCCTCATTTTCATTCTCATTCTCTTCACATCCGTCGATCTCATCTTCTAGAACCTCATCAATTTTAGGAGTTTCAGATCTTGTTACGTACCTTAACATCGAATTAGCTAAAGATTTTGTCAGTTCTTCTTGTCTTTTCTTGTCCCTTACTTTTTTCGCACCACCCTTCACTTTTTTTATTCGTTTTGAAGGCATGTTTCTGTACAATTAAAATATTTATTAAATAGATGAGTCACAAATCACAATGAATAAACAAGTTGAAAAGGTACCACACAATGCAAATTTAAAGAGCAATGATGGTTACACAAGTTACACAAGTTACACAAATCACAATCATACAAAGCAATTTCTTATCTCAATCGAAGAAGAAGGTGGGAAATCTCGACTCGTAGTGCAAAAAAAAAAAACAAATATCTCTGGTAAATTAATAATCGATCAATAGCCCAGGGCTCTGATTTCAATTTCAACACAATGATATACTCATATATTGCATGTTTTAGCATGTATTTCATTTAGAGTTTTGTGTAATTCGCATGCATGATCATGGTTTTGTCTTGCATTTAGGTCTCATTTAGAGTAATAGGTGTTTGCATTAGGTCTTAGTGAGTTTTGCATACATTTGGAGTGTTTCTAGGTGTCTTGGAGACAATTGATGATGTTTGGAGTTATGGAGCATAAGAGGAATGCAAAGCCCATCCGAGACGACAGAAAGATGTAGCTAGCCGAAGACCCTACGTTATGAATCAGCTTCAACGGTCTTCATAGGAGTTATAGAGGAGTGAGTCATCTGTCTACAGGAGTTGGATTCAGGCCATTTGGACTTTTGGTTGAGGAGCTATCGCGGATTTACTGAAGACGTCTCTGCCTGGCCGAGGAGCTTTCTCTTGTCTCCCTAAAAACTCCTTAGCATCGACCCAGCTCTTCCCACAGATCGATGTTGATGCCAGATCCCCTTCACATCGACCAACAAATCGATGCTCAGCTTCAACATCGACCAAGTTCCCTCCCACCGGGCGATGCAGCCGAAGTGACTCAAATATCAGGCCACATGAAGATCTTCCCATAATCTGAAGTATTCATGAAAGTTGTAGCCAAGTGCGTTACCTGACTACAGGAGGTGGTTTCGGGTCATTCAGATATGTGGTTCGTTAGATATGGCCACTTTACTGAAAGTACATCCGTCTGAACGAAGCCACCCGACATGCCTGAAAGACCTGGCTGGACGAATGGTCTCCAATCTGATTTAGCCTCGGTGGCCTTCACAAAAGTTGTAGCCATGTGTATTAGCTGTCCACATGAGGTGGTTTGAGGCCATTCTGACATGTATCCCATGAGATATCACGGTTTTAGAGAATATTCTACACAAGACCAGATTTGACCCATTTCGACCGGGTCGACCCGGTCCGCCCCCTTTCTCTATAAAACCCCTAAAAACATAATTTTCATGTGAAGTTTTCTTCTTTCTAGAGTTGTGTTTTATCCCAAACTCTTCTTATGATGATTTTGGATGGATCTTCATCATTCATGCCACTCTAGTGAATGATTCATCTTTATATTATGTTTATTTAATCTTTGTTCTCTATCTTTATGTCTCTTTTTCCCTTGTGTTCTTCCTTGTTCTTCATGTTTAGGCTTTAGGCCCCTTTTTGTTAGATTTTGGATTTTGCTTGATTTGAATGGTTTGATGATTGATTGTTGATGCTTAGGACTAGATAAACATTTGTTCTCATGTTAGGAAGGATCTTAATGCTAGGATTGAATTGAAAACTCATTTCTAGAACTTAGACATTCATGCACACAAGGTGTTCGATGAAATGTCTAGAAAACTTCCAAGCATGCTTTTCATTATAAGTGATCGGTGGATGCTGACTTTAGGATGAGTTGTTGACTAAAATGGACTTGTGGTAAACTATGGATTATCTAAGTGATCGGTGGATGCTGACTTTAGATGATTCATACAATGATTAGTGTCATGGAAGTGAACTAATCTACTTGAAAGTGTTCCATGTCATAAGAATAAATGTGCATTGAATGTTTAGGCATCGTTAGTCAATTGTCTTGATGGTTAGATGATGATGATTTAGGTTGATTCTTGTTAGGTCCTTCACTTAGGTTGACCTTAAAGCTAGTTTTGGATTGAAAGATCAAAACTAGAGCTTAAGCATTTCACGCCCAATAGGTGTTCAATGAAATGCTTGAACCAAACCTTTTGTGAGCTTTTCATGCCTAGCCAATGAGAGTTGATGTCTAGGATGATTAGTGAACTAAGTGGAATTGGAGGTATAAAGCTTGTTAATCATCTTATCACAAACGAGAGTTTGATCTTGATTTGGTGATTAACAAAGTGATTAGTGCCACGAGAGTGGATTAGTCATAATTGTGAATTCCATGTTCTAGGATAGTGTTTAATTCAATCTTTATCATCATTGTTTGTTCATTAATCATCTTCTTGATAGTTAATTCATTTTCCAACACTTCTATCTTTGTTTTCTTTCTTGCATTTGTTTCTTTTCCCATAAATATAAAACCCAAAAATATTTGCTCTAGCTTAGGAAGATTTATGTATTCCTAGTGCTTCAATCTTAACCTCCGTGGTTCGATATCTCAAATACTACAATGACATGAGTGGGATTTGAGTAATTGATTAGTAAAAATCCTACTATCACACAATCAAACAAAAAACGAAAAGAATAAATTAATGTAATCTGATGGAGTTTCATATAGGGATGTCAATCGGGCTGGCCCGGCCCGGCCCGGCCCGAAACCCGTAAAGCCCGCATATATTTGAGCCCGGCCCGGCCCGAAAAAAAATTGGGCCTATATTCTAAAGCCCGACCCGGCCCGAACAGGGCTCTAGGGCTTTTCGGGCTTTTATTTACAAACACAAAAAATCACAATTCTCAAATGAAAAATAATTAAAACAAAATATTTATCAAAATAAATCTAAATTTAAATGTATTATATCAAATCCAATTAAATTTAAAAGCAAAAGTTTGACTAAAAAACAAATAAAATTCAAATAAATTGTATTACCAAATAAAACATAAAATCAAAACACTTCATATCTAGGTAGTAAAGTTCAGATTAGAATCGCATTCATCGTCTTCTAAATCTTCATCACCATCAAGAGCTACAGATAAAAAAAAAAGTAAAATAATATTAAGTTTTTAGAGGTATAATTCATATAGAAATGTCATTGAAAGTCTATAGATAAAGATTTTCAAAATATGAAGTAAATATAGATGAATGATAATGGTACCTATATCATGAAATGTAAACTCATCCAACCAAGTGCATGTACAAATAAGTGCTTCAACGTTTCTTGGTAAAAGACGATTTCTATATTTATCCAAGACATGCACACCAACATCAGTGATGCCACTGTAGTTATTGGAATGCTTAGAACATCAAATGCCATACGAGCTAACTAACCATAATGTTGTGACTGAAACTTCTACCATTATAAAACATCCATGTCTTCATAAAAAGTCAGTTCCAACATATCGTCTTCTAAGTATAGAGTCAATTTAGACTTTCCTTCTTCTGGTACGTTTTTCATACGTTTTGAAATCATATGATAAACGAACTCAAATTTAATAAGACATACGTAATCAAATAGTTCCGGGCTTTTCGGGTTAGCCCAAGCCCGATCGGGATAAGCCCGAAAAACACATTAGCCCGATCGGGCTTAGCCCAAAAGGCCCGATTTTTTTCGGGCTTTTATTTATAGGCCCGAACCCGCTGTTTTTCAGGGCCGGGCCGCCCCTCGGGCGTTGGCCCTAATTGACACCCCTAGTTTCATACCAGGAGGAAGACACAAAAGAAGGCCAGAGACTGAGAGAAGAAGATCGATGGCGTCGTCTTGAAATTGTGTGTATGTGTCGCCGCAGTGTCGGAGAAGGAGATAATTACGATTTAGGTATTTAGGTTTTAATTAGGGATTATTTTAGTTATATTAATTGTTTGCATTGGTTTTAATCCTTTGGTTTAATGTTATTTTGACGACAAAACACAAATTTGTTTGCCTTGGTTTATATTGGTTTACTTTAAGTAGTTTTCGGTTAATTAAAAAAAAAAAACAGAACATATCATTGGAATCAAACTCACAATCTTGAAGTAATCAGCACCAACAATATACCACTAGACTAAGTAGACCTTTTAGAAATTGAAGGCCGAATATTTTGTATTAAACTGAAGGCCGCATGCCCAAGCTTGATTTGCTTGGGCTCCGGGCCGGCACATACAATCACTTAATAGTCTAATTGCCCATGCATAATAAAGTAAAATAAAATTCTTTATTTGACATCGCAACCAACACGAACGTGAATTACCCAAAACGGTATTAAGAGAAGGAGCAAGAGAAAGAGAGAGATTTGGTAACCTGAAGAGGTTTTTTGAAGGAAGAGAAGAGATGTTTCAGCTTTGCATTTAGTGAGAGATTTCTCGAGAAGGCAACGACCGAAGAAGTTTAGTTTTTTTTTTATTTTGTGGGGAGAGAGAGAGATCACACTGGCCGCTCTTTCAACACGAAGTCTTCGAGAGAGAAACAAAGTAAGAAAAGAAAAAAGAGAAAAAAATTTTCACTTGGAGTTACTGCAACTGGTTGTCTTCCAAAGTAACAAAATGAATAAAAATTAGTAGAAAAAATATAGAAGAATACTTTTCAACTTGTTAGTGAAGGAAAGTTTTCCTTAATTTTCTCTTCTTTGTTTTTTGTTCATCTAACTAACGTGGAATGAGTTGGAAAAATAGATTCCTCTCAAGTTTCATTTTCAACCTAAATGGTAAAATTTGAGAGGAATCTATTTTTCCTCTGATTTTTTTCCTCTAAAGGTGCACCCAGTTACAGCCTTTTAACTTACAATTTATCGAGTAACTAGGTGACTAACCCAAAGATTCACTCAAACCAAATAAAAATAGAATAAGTATTTGAGATGAATGCCATGAAAATAGAGCCAAATACAAAAAAGCTAATACCGTCCAAAATTAAAAACACGAAAACCAAAACCAATAAGTGTATAAAAGTTGCAAACAAAATAAAACTACGACAAACGCGAGTTCTTATAGATATTCTGAAACACGTCTTTGAAGACAACATTTATTGTCGTACGTTGTGGTTTTCCCTTGGTATAAGTAATTAGAATCTTCAATCCTTCCCTCGACGTAACCCTAGAGACATCAACATAAAACTGACCATGACAAAACACCGACTTAGGTAAGTACAACCCAACTTTTTGCAGAGTTTGATCATGCATTTTATTAATCATCATAGCAAACACAACAACAATGGGAAATTGTCTACGCCGCATTCTAAAGGGGAACCTTGCTGAACCTTGCTTCCGGAGGTGAAACAAACATTCTAGGTATGAGAACATTTTTGCCGACTTTATCATCGCTTATAAGGCTAAGCTCGATAACATGTTTTGCTAACTGAGTAATAAGTAAGCTTGTCCCGTTACATAAACCGCCTCGAGGGTCAATGTTCCTAACCAATCTTGAACTTTAGACAGTGATTTGGAAGACCAAATACCTTTATATTGTTTAGATATTCTTGAGTATAAACCATATCATCGATCTTGCTTGTGTTTGAAGTATCAATGCTATCAGAACTAAGATATTCATGTTCATCACCTGAAGTCAAAAATTAAAAAGTTATATCGAATTGAAATCAAGAACCGTAAACGTTCACAGAAACACACAACAATTACCTACGAGATGTGACAACATAAAATCATTTATAACATCTACATCTTGATTACGGGGACTCAGTATAGTCATTTCCTGGAAAAAATTAGGGCCACGTGGCGTTGCATACGTTCGACCATAAACCTCCGTTACAATATTTTTCACGGGATCGCCATCTTCAGTTATCAATAAATCTAATGGGATATCGATCTCAACTTCTCCTGTATTGGGCTCATTAATTTTCCATCATCGATATCCAATATCCACTTTAAAAATTCTCTTAATTCTTGATCCATAACACTACCGGTGCCACGAAGAAGTCTCATATTCATTTTTAGCTCCAGTTCATTGCAATCAAACCAAATAGAAGACGAACTCACGGTTGCCAAAATAGTATATGAACTGTTACCACCGACAATAACAGGTAAAACCTGCCTAAAATCTCCTCCCATAACAATCATTTTACCACCAAATACCTTATTACACTTTAGTATATCACGCATGGTACGGTCGAGCGTCTCGAAACAATTCTTGCTCATCATTGGAGCTCCGTCCCAAATAATAAGGCTAGCTGCTTCAAGTAATTATGTTTGGTGTGACCCAGCACTTATTGAACACAACATATACTCGTTGACAACTATCGGGATCACAAACCTAGAATGAGCCGTTCGACCTCCCTGCAATAACAATGCAACGATTCCACTCGATGCAACATTAAGAACTATACGGCCTTTAGATCGAAGTGTGGCACCCAAAACACCCCAGAAGTACGTATTTCCTTTTCCACCATAACCGTAAAAAAAAAACCACCTGTATCACCATTCAGTGCATCCATGATCTCATTGTAAACTCGTTTTTGTTCATGCGTTATAGTTGACAATAACCTAGCATTATCAACCATCAGTTTAGCACAATCATAATTTTGCTCATCACATATAAGATGGTTAGTATTTTTATACTGAGCAATATCGTCTGGTAAAGGCATTGATCCTTTAAAATTACACAAAGAATGCATGTTCTTACGCATATACTTTTCTATCTCCGACAAACCAAGATTCTTCAACTGAGCCTTAGTCAAATCTAGATCTGTTTAAACCAAAAGTTAGAGAACGTTTAACATACAAAAAAATTAGGCCGAGAGTTAAAAAACGATCATACCATGGTTGTTCTCTTTGCGTCTTCTCTTGTATAAAAAATCCTCGGTTAATATTCCCCAAGTGGCGTTCCAAACGTTTAGGGGAACAACAACGCTACTCGAAAGCAGCATAATGGCAAATAGTTTACGCATAAACTTCCTTGAACCCCCAAAACTTGTTTCTTTAATACCCTCAATGTATTCATTATCATCGGCTAAATAACCAAGTGCATAGCATGCATCCCGAAATGAAGCATAGATAACACCTTTAACCGTCTTTAGTTCATCAAAACTCCTAGGCCCTTTGACGATGTTAAGCAAAATCCTCAGATGATATGCGTCGACTACAAAGGGTGGTACATAAGTAAGCCTTCGTATCAGAAAACCTCGCTCACGAACTTTCCATATCCTGAGCTTCGAAACCCAGACAAAAATAGTCGGAAAATCAGCGTATGTTAGTGTCCTTGCTAAGGCATATTCTCGATTGGCATCCATCCAAGCCATAAATTTAGACTGGCCAACCGATGGTCTACTCAAAACTTCATCAATGTCGTCATCTTCATGATATATAAGCATTTGCAGTCCGAGAAGATGAAACGAAAGTTTAACAACCGGCGTAGTTCGATAATGCGTAGGAAAAACTAACCACTTAATCAACAATAAAAATAAAAAAAGAAGGAAGAGGGAGAATGAAACCTGCAGTTATAATATCGCTCAACTTCGTCCTCGGAAATAACGTGGTCCTCATTATCATTCTCAATTGTGGCTTTAACATAAACCGAACTCTTGTTTATATATTTAAAAAGGTAGTTGATAGACCTCGTCTGATTACACCACTCAACGTTGATATGAGCGCGGTAACGCTTTAAGGCACAACATATACCCATTGTCCAACTCGACACCTTTCTTCAACACAATCCGATTATCTTCACGGCTTGTATCAATAGGAAATCCAGCATTATCATTCTTTGTAATTTTACTACAAGGCTTTGGAAAGAATTTAGTGCACTTCCCATCGTGCATACATACATTTTTTCTATTGGCCTCACCACACGACCCGTGGATCATCAAATCGCCAACAATTTCATACAAAGAATGATCCATTTCTTTATCAGGAATTTATGTCGATACAAATTTATATGTCATCATCAGCAGGCCGGCAACTTAGAATCAAGATGCAAGAAAAGAACCATATGAGCATGTGGCTGCCCTCTTTTCTGAAATTTGATAATGTACATTGCTGAAAAAAGCACAAAATGAAATGTAAGCATATAGCAGAATACAATTTCACGGGCAAACGAACCGAAAACATAATCCCAAGCAGCCCAAAATCGAGAAGACCTTAAACTAAGTAGCCAAGATATTGCCGACAACAATAAGAAGTAATAACAACATAACGTTACGAACACTAAACACCTTATCGTTTAGCTAGACAATATAATTTGTCGAGGAATCTCACAACTAACTATACGCTGTTTGAAAATGATATGCATTCCGAGTAATGCATATCGCGGATCTAAACCCTTAAAAACATCTATCAAAGTACGTACTTAAAAGCGCTTAACACAATTCTATATTTTCTATTAGATTGTTAGACAAGTAATGTAGATCGTTTACTTTTGCAAAGTTTACTAAAACCTTAGTCATACAATCTATGTTTTATTACGGATTTTGGTGAAAAATAAGTTTAAGAATACTACAAAGCACAAAAAAATTATAATCATATAGCAAAAAAAAACAAATATACGTGCAATAAAAAAATTCAGTTAAATTCATGAACTAACGTGACCCAACACATTGTCATTGGTTAGATAATGTATCAGATTATCGAACTTCATCTTGAATACTCTGCAGCAGATATCCGGTCGATCCTCAGTTTTAAGATCATGCTTATGTAAATATCTTGTTATTTCAGACCTTTTGGGTTGCAAATAAAAAAATCTGGATAACCATAAAACTTGCACATCGCCATCGCATCTAGATAATTCTGCACCATATATCTCTTACTACATGTGAACGACGAAGGTATAAGTACCCTTCTTGATATGATCCTGGATAAGCAGCTTGAACCAGATGCTGAGGGAACCGAGGGATTCATAGCTGAGGGAACCGAGGGATTTCTTACCGAGGGATCCTTTGCCGAGGGATTCTTAGCCGAGAGATTCTGTTCCGAGGGATTCGTAGCTGAGGAGAATGTTTCCGAGGGAAAGATTGCTGCCAATAAAACCCATTTGTTGATCCAAACCCAAGAAGCTCATCATCATTTTCGACCAAGAAGGGCAAGAGTCATTATTTTTGAATTCAAACTCTAATTTATTTCTTTGTCATTTTCGAAAGAGAGTTATTGTTTTCTCTCTCCTTCATGCAAGTTCTTTTGTTTTCTTTTTAAACCCTTGTACTTTCATTTGCGAAAATCATATAGTCTTTTATCAAAAATCCCTTAAATCTCTAGATCTTGTTGATGAGTAATATTCAACAAAAACTTTCGATCCTCTTGGTGAGTAATATCCTTGAGAATCGATCGAGGAATATCAAGGGTTTTCCGCACCCCTTGTGAGACCAATCGATCCACATCCCTTGAAGCAATTATGTTGCTTGCAAGGCCTATCCAAATCATTACCAAACCGTAGTGAGAGTCCTTGGGAGGATCGTAACACTTCTTCCTTGACCGGCAAGATTATTATCACCTCGTTCAACAGTCCGCTCAATCTGATCATAGTTGTCACACCTTAGCTTCTTTTGATTGTGCCAATTATAACGGAGCCTATTAGACTTGATCATTGTATACGCATCCACAAGGAACTGTTGGTACAATCTACTCGACATAAAAAAAAGTAGAGATTTACCATACCTCTCGACCTCTTGAATGCGAAATGCAAAAAATTCCAGCATTGTCATAGTCGTTCGTTTCCTTCCACCAGTATCTATGAACCCAATATCAATACCCTACCGAAATCCATCTTCACCATATGGAAACAATAACGGGTACTACAGGGGCAAATAAGCAGGATGTAACTCACTTATCCTTTGCAACTTCCCGGTCCTACTTTCAATAACAATATCTCGTTTACCAGCAGCCATACTGAAACCCCCTGGCACCAAAGGCGCAACATCATTCTCGGTGGATAAGTTCTAACTTTTTCCATCAGTGTCTCTTCCACCAGCAAGAACCAACTTAAAACCATGTGTGTTACCATTACCGACGAATCTCTCCCGAGTGGACCTAAATGCTTGAACATGAGGATCATCCAACATCTTTGTCGAAAACCTCACAATATCGGGCCTTAGTTTTTCTGAACACCCAGTTTGCCTAACACAAAAAAATGTAAATTAAAACAAATCGATCTAAAAATTAACTCAACAACATTAACGCATAAAAACCAAATAAGAATAAAAGTTTAAAACATTACCCGTAAGCATTCATCCTATTGGCCTTCTCATTGATGGTATCATGTATATAGAGCTGCAAAAACTCCGGGTTTTTTTCAGTCACATGTAAAATGTCACCGATCATATGATAATTCTCACCACATAACTGAAACAGATATGGACCAGTTCCATTGTTGATAGTATTATTAATCTTGCCACCAAAAGATGTAAGCGAAAACATCATGTTATAGGCTCTTATGAATTCACAAAAATGCGTCCTTGTATCATCTCGGTTATACACTAATTTCAACAACATTTTTTAGGTGTCATCAGAAGAGGTAGATCAACTTTTTCTTTAGGACAACACGTTGTGAAAACTGGTGTAGCAGTTCCAAATCTTTTGTTTATACGCTCGCCAAACCACATAAAAGCATGACAATAATCACACATGTAGGACATATCACCATCATCATAGTAGTCTGAACAACAAAACCAAATTAATGATTAGAACAAAGATGAATAATCAAAAAATATTGTTAGGCCGAAACTCGCAAAAGAATTAACCCCGACAAAGTTCACTGGTTTCTTTTTCTTTCATCTAGCCGTAATTTTCTGGTCTCGAGGGGTACATACATTCTCAGAATCCTCATCCTCGTCGGATTCAGAATCGGTGGCAACAAAACAGAGAAAATCATCGATGTCCACGGGGCTTGGGCAATAAATCTACGACCATCCATTAACAATGAAATTAAAGATCAAAATAAGTTTTGTATCTATCACATAAACACAACCTGAACTCCGATTTCTTTTAAGTGCACGCTTCGATCGAAGGATCGCCAACCTATTTTGCCTGGCAATTCTAGCCATGCCATCCTTTCCGAGAGAATCTAAATTTATGTATTGGTGATAAATCGAACGCTGTAATGACCTAGCCGGGGCATAAGCTTCAACTCTCGTAGTTAAGGCTGATTTCACCGAAAGAAAAACAAAATCAACAAAATTAACGACAACAAAATCCCGCATATCAACAAAAGCATATTAAATCACGGCGGTTCGAGACAGGAATCTTAACGACTGTAGTTTTTGGCGCACCAGTTTTTTGTTGGCTTCATGACCTGCGATCATAATTTTTTTTTTTAAAGGTTTAAAACGACATTTGTGAGAGCCAAGAGACAACTAAGTCTCTTATTTTACACGCGAATAAAAAGACTTAAATTTTAGTCAACCAACCCCTGATTTAAAAAAACAAAGGAATCAAAACTGAGAACCCAACTCAGAAGTCAAAAACGCTCAAGAAAGATAAATAAATGTCACAATTTCATGCCAAAACCTCAAGTCGTTGGTTATATAAGAACACATAAACCCTAGATAAAAGGAGCTAATACTTAGAACTAATGACTTCAGAAATAATAATTCTAGATAAACACATCAATTAATTTTAACTAAAACGTAAGTAATTGTTTTAAAGGTTATGGGACCGCTTGCAACCTTGATAATGTTAAAACTAGGCATGTCAAGCAGGTCAAACCCGCTCCGCTACATCCGCTCTGTACAGGTTAAAATTTGTTTTTGACCCGTTTCGACCCGCTTCGCTAAATTTGTGAACATAAAATACTAGACCCGCATCCATCTCACTTGAAATCGCGGGTATCCGCGAGTAACCCACAAATATTTAAATAATAATAAAAACAATTTATAATGTTTTTAGCAAAAAATATCTATA
>PKML01043638.1:13110-27291 GCA_002933935.1 Eutrema yunnanense
CATGCATTAGGGAGAGATTCGAGTAAACGGTGTTAGTGCTAGATTAGATTTATTCATTCGAGTCTTGAACTTAGGCATTTCACTCCTAGCCGGAGTTTAAATGAATTGCTTGAAACGAATCTTTTGTGAGCTTTTCGTGCCTAGCCAACGATAGTTGATGTCTAGGGTGATTAGTGAACTAAGTGGGATTGGAGGTCAATGCTTGTTAATCACCCTATCACAAACGACGGTTTGTTCTTGATTTGGTGATTAACAAAGTGATTAGTGGTACGACGGTGGATTAGTCAAAATTATGAATCCCATGTTCTAGGATAGTGTTCAATGCAATCTTAGACATCATTGTTTGCTCATTAATCATCTTCTTGATAGTTCATTCCATGATCCAACACTTATATCTTTGTTTTCTTTCTTGCATTTGTTTCCTTAGTTTAAAAAACATAAAAACCCAAAAACATTGCTCTAGCTTAGGAAGTTTCATGCATTCATAGTGTATTGATCTTAACCTCTTCGGTTCGATCCTCAAATACTACAATGATATGAGTGGACTTGAGGTATTGATTAAGACCTAAAAAGTCTATTTATCATCAGCCTCTGATGCAGCTTTGGTTCGCGCACACTGACCACCGACGTTGACGCCGACCTGCATTTTTCATACTCTGTTTAAAATATATATATATATCTTTGGCGTGCTATGCTTTGTCTCCTTTTCTTCATTTCTCTTTTTTTCTTTCCTTTTGCTCACTTGAACATTTTTACATAACTTTTTGTTTTTGTTTCCAAGCAATAAATTTAACCTTCCAAAAAAAAATATATATTATCCAGTAGAATAATAGAATATAATTATAAACATATATATTTATATATCTTATTTTCATATAAAAAACATAACATATGTGTAACGTCAAATATTGACGAGTAAAATAAAATAAAATGTGTAACGTATATTTTGTCTAATACAAATACATGTCGGAGCATAGTTTGCCGTTTTCCAACCAAACCGTAACACGTTGATATAAATAAGGATGAATTAGCTCAATATACATGGATAACTTAAAAATTAAGTTTATAGCAATGATAATATAAAAATTAGGTAGCTAGCAAAGAGAAATAAAATTTAAACCATAAATATCCTCCTCATTTAAGATAATTACACAATTGCATTATACTGAATATTGTTTCCGACGTTACTAGGACGGCGAGTAGTTATCGTGCTAACATGCTAACTAATATAGTATTGCGCTAACTTGCTAACATGCTCAATGTTAACTGTTTACTCAATTAGTATATAGTATGTTATCGTGCTAACAATAATATCCGATACTTGTAACGTGCTAACAATAATATCTGATATTTATAACATGCTAACATAGTAGATATCCGGATAATTGAGATATCGTGCTAACAATAATATCTGGATAACAAGAAACCATAATCCCCTAAACAATCATATCCGGATAATTGGGATATCGCGCTAACAATAATATCCGGATAACAAGAAACCATAATCCCCTAAACAATAATATTCGGATAATATCCGGATAATTGGGATATCGTGCTAACAATAATATCCAGATAACAAGAAACCATAATCCCCTAAACAATAATATCCGGATAATATCCAGATATCCGGATATTCGGATAATAATAATACCATGCTAACAATAATATCCGGTAAACATAAACTTATCGCGATAACATAATAAGTAGCATGTTAATTAAATCATTATCTGTGTCGGGATGAACAGTGTCATATGAACAGTAGCGTCTGTTGGGCCCGAATTTAGCACCCTAAATCCAGCCCGAATAAGCATGCTCAACAATGAAGGCTCGGCCCACGACGAGGTCTCATGAGACTGTTTACAAGCTGAAGTAAGAAATGCACAAGTTAAAACAAGCGTGCTGGGAGCAGCGAGCATGCTGGAAGCAGCGAGCATGCTGAAAGCACCGAGCTCGCAGGAAAGGAGCGAGCTCGCAGAAAGACAATAGTACGAGCTCGGCCAAAGTTCAAACCTGGTCAAACACAATTACTTCACTTCCTATAATCAAGCCTTACATTAAAGACAAAGATTATAGATTTAATTCTATAATTAAGTGTAGTATCATGCAGTTATCTTTTATGAGCTTGTATAAATTTGAACATCAGCTACAATGTAATGATATACCGAATTCTTGGCTAAAAACAATAATATACAACTTTTCTCTCAATTCTTTCTAAGTTCTAAAGGCATTCAACCTAAGTCAAGTCAAGAGTTGAGGTTGTGAGATTCTGCTCTCACAATTTGGCGCCGTCTGTGGGGAGAAACAAAACAATTTCCTTCTTCTAACCCACGAATTTTATCATTCGAAAAAGGATAATGTCGAGCACAACAAACGTTTCCATTACCACCTCGGAAGCGAACATCACATATGGGATCAACGAAATTGTCGTTCCTTCGGGACATGCAATCGTAAACCAGCTGGCTCCGAATCAAATAGCTGAGATCCGGAACCTGATATCGGTTCTCATAGAACAAAATCGCCTAATCGCAGCTCGCCAAGACGACCTAGAAAGAGTGGTTCAGGCAGGCACGATAGGGCGACCTGTTCCCCGACCTGAGAACGTGGTCGAAAATCCTGCCCAGATGGGCCAAGGATTCCTGCTTCAACCTCAATACAATTACGGGAATGGTTCAGGCAGCATGCCTGAATTTGAGTCAATCAAGAAGTACTATGAAGACACCAACGTCGAGCTGCAACGGATGAGATCGCAGATCCACACCGCTCTGAGCTCGGCACCTGAGATCGATCGGATGATTGATGAAGTTAATCAGACCCCTTTCACCTCATGGATTGCGAGTCCCCAGCTCGGAGATATCGAAAATATCCGATTTCCCCGATATAAGGGAGAAACCGACCCCAAGGCATTTATGAGGAGTTTCAATTTTGCTTTCTCCACGGTGCGGCTTCTCGAGAGCGACCTCGAGGCAGCACGCTGCCGTTTCTTTGCTGAAAACTTGACGGACTCGGCTCTGGAATGGTTTACCTCCTTGGAGCCAAACTCGATTGATAATTTTACCCAACTTCAAGCATTGTTTTTGAAGCAGTGTTCGATGTTTATCCAAATCGAGGCCTCGGAGGCTGACTTATAGGTACTTACTCAAAAGCCATGTGACTCGTTGCGGAAGTATATTGACAGCTTTAAGGCCGTTAAGGCCAAGATTGCTAATTTACATAACCCAACAGCCCTGAAAGCCCTTCAAAATGGATTGTTAAAATCCTCAAAATTCTTCGAGGAGCTCACAGTCCGGGAGCCGGAGTCACTGGATGATGCACTACACCGCGCCTCTCGCTGGATAATTCTCGAGGAGGCAGTGACACATACCTGCGAGGAACTCATGGAATGCGATGAAATTGAAGAACTATTACCATTACATTGAAAGATATTTGTAAAATCGAACTACGAAAGGCTTGATCCCTCGTCAGGGTACGTAGGTAACCTCACAAGGGTGCAGCTACTAAAATAAATAAAAAATAAAAAATATTCTCTTAAGCCTGCTAAAAGCAGCCTAAAGTTTCTCAGCTTCTATCTACAAGCTAAAAGCGTACTCCATAAATGAACAGCTTTACGAGCTAGAGCATGCTACCAGCTAGCATGACTCGACTTTGCGTCTAAATTGCAAGGTCACAACATTTTTAGTCTCTAAACGACAACAACCTTTACGTCTAAACTGTTTAGGTTGCATGCCTGCCTCTAAACGGTTTCGACCTTGCGTCTTAAAATCGCCTGGTCAGCTCCCTAGGTCTCTAAACGACCTGGGAGCAGGGTCTCTAAACGGCTCGGGTCCTTGGCTGAAAAATTGTCTTTGACCCATTGAAAAGTGTCAGCCTCTAAATGGCGAAAGGCTTGATCTTGCGTCTTAAAATCGCATATTACTTCTTAAGGCAAATCGCATAGCTTGGTTTGCCTTCGACCTTGCGTCTTAAAATTGCATGGTCAGCTCCCTAGGTCTCTAAACGACCTTGGAGCAGGGTCTCTAAACGACCTGGGAGCAAGATTTCTGAAACGGCTTCGACCTTGCTTCTTAAAATCGCATGGTCAGCTCCCTAGGTCTCTAAATGACCTGGGAGCAGGGTCTCTAAACGACCTGGGAGCAGAAATTGAGCCTGCTAAAAGCAGCATGAAGTTCTTCAAACTTCCATCTCCAAGCTAAAGGCTTAATTACTTAAATGAACAGCCTCACGAGCTAGAGCATGCTACCAGCTAGCATGACTCGACTTTGCGTCTAAATTGCAAGGTCACAACCTTTTTAGTCTCTAAATGACAACAACATTTACGTCTAAACTGTTTAGGTTGCATGCCCGCCTCTAAACGGCTTCGACCTTGCGTCTTAAAATCGCCTGGTCCGCTCCTGAGGTCTCTAAACGACCTGGGAGCAAGGTCTCTAAACGGCCCGGATCTTTGGCTGAAAGATTGTCTTAGATCCATTGAAAAGTGTCAGCCTCTAAATGGCGAAATTGATTCTAAGGAAAAACGAAAGGTTTTTAAAGATCAAAGTAAATAAATTTGAGCCTCCTCGCAGGAGCATAAGTTCAACCAAAAGGCCCACTAGGGCATAACAAGTTCAAATTCAAACAGGATTTAAAGATCAATTGGATCTCGAGATTGCAAGACCGCATCCTCAGTGACACATCACTAAGGATGCTGGGGGGCTACTGTTGGGCCCGAATTTAGCACCCTAAATCTAGCCCGAATAAGCATGCTCAACAATGAAGGCTCGGCCCACGACGAGGTCTCATGAGACTGTTTACAAGCTGAAGTAAGAAATGCACAAGTTAAAACAAGCGTGCTGGGAGCAGCGAGCATGCTGGAAGCAGGGAGCATGCTGAAAGCACCGAGCTCGCAGGAAAGGAGCGAGCTCGCAGAAAGACAATAGTACGAGTGATATGCTCAATTTAATACCCTAACAGTACTAAAGCAGTAGTTGTAGTCTAGCTAGGGGTCGAACACAAGGACTCACAGAAATCACACAATGAATTGTAGAATCAAGCTAAGCTAAGCAATTCAGGTTAAGCTAAAAACGGAAAGCAGTAAACGAGTTGTAATTCAATCAGGAAAATATAGGCCCAGGGTTTTTCTCAGGAGATCAATGAATGCAGATAAACTAACAAACATGATTCAGATTTAGCGCAGTTCTAGAACTCAAATCACTAAAGTATAATTAACCAACTGTCGTTGCGAAAACTATCTAAATCTAAATCCTAGGAGTTCCAAATTTCTTTGCGAATCCTAAAGTCTAAATCAGCTTTAATAACAGGTTTGATATGTTCACAAATCAATTAAACCAAATTTCTTTGCGAATAATCAATTTGCTCACCTAGGTTCTATCAGGTAATTAATCGCACTGTCGTGCCTAATCAATTATCCTAAGATCTAAGTTCCAGATTCGTCAACCTAGAATTAGCTATGAACACAACCTAAGCGAAGAACTATAATTCAGATGGTGAATCCTAAACAGATAATTAACCTAGCATTCAGAGAAATCCTTTATGAGAAAACCCTAAACCTAAGGTGGATCTACTCAGACATAGAGAATGAAACAATCAATATGCTTGAATAAATCATCAATAGAATAATAACAAGGTTCTTGAGATCTGATCTCGGACGAAGGGAAATCAGACTTGTCTCAAACCAATGTAAAATAAAGCATAAAAAGGCATAGCCTAAACAGGTGGCTGAAAACTCCTATTTATAACCTAAATCACGACTTGGGGTCTTCTTGTAATTATCAAAGACTTCTGGGCACTTTTGCAATTCTTCAAGTCTCGGAAAACTCGCGGGTCATGTCTTGCTGCGATGAGTGTCGATCGATACCAGAGGGTATCGATCGATGCTCGATGTGAATTCAGGTTCTCAGCGACACGATCTTTAGCTCTGCTCCAAACTGCTCCAGAAAGCTCCAATACTTCCAATAATCCTCCAAACGTGCTAAGACCTGTAAAAGACTCTAAAACACTACAAAACACTAGAAAGACTCTATAAAAAGGACTTATATCATGGCCTAAACAGGGTAAAAACCATAATATATCAAACACAATTACTTCACTTCCTATAATCAAGCCTTACATTAAAGACAAAGATTATGGATTTAATTCTATAATTAAGTGTAGTATCATGCAGTTATCTTTTCTGAGCTTGTATAAATTTGAACATCAGCTACAATGTAATGATATACCAAATTCTTGGCTAAAAACAATAATATACAACTTTTCTCTCAATTCTTTCTAAGTTCTAAAGGCATTCAACCTAAGTCAAGCCAAGAGTTGAGGTTGTGAGATTCTGCTCTCACAGCGTCCGTATACCATGTCGGGAAAAAAATTCCGACAATGGCAGTTTGTGTAAATAAGAGGAAAAAAAGGATAAATTGGATTTTTGATTATGAACAGTAAATATTGAATAGTGAGAGAGGAGAGAGAATTAATTTTGACATTATTGATGTCTATCTACTGCAATTATTGTATAAATAATGGAAGTAACACCGTCGTTGGTTAAACCGGGATAATGGGCAAGACTTTCTTTCAAGGGCTAATTTTCACAAGTGTTAATTTCTGGTGGTTAAACCGTGATAATGGGTAAAACCTTCTTTCAAGGGCTAATTTTCACAAGGAAACAAAGATTCACTCGAAACTAGAGCAAGGGAATCCACGCAATACTCTAAAAATCGACAAGAAAACCAATGGAAAAAGACACACTTTAGTTGAAAACTTTTAAATTTATTTTCTAAATGATTCGTGAGTATTACGATGATGGATATGGGCATTTTATAGGCTCAATAGCAATGGTCATAACTATAGGTTTAGAATGTTCTGGAGTATTGATATAACCGCGTTTTTACCCATTTTCCTTTAAGTTTTTGAGCACTTTGATTAGTGTTCTATTCGGTTTTTAAGCATTTTATTATGATTTTCGCATATTTTTAGTGTCAAAACTCTTTTCAAGTTATCAAAATAAAAGCATTGCAAATTGGAGCAAAATACCCGTTTTTGGAGAGATGTAGACAGTCAGAAGTTCGACTTTTGATGAAGACCTTCTCACCGTCTGATCAAGCCTAATTTTGGACACAAGATAGAGGGATCAGCCAAATTTTATTTGCAACTGGTTTGAGGAGAATCCAACGGTTAAATTTCAAGTTACACGAAGTTTACTAAAGCCTCGTCAAGCCGTCAAGCCGTCAAGCGCATAAGCAAAGGCAGGAAAAACACTCTTGGTTGCGACATGAAGGGTCGTGAGTGCGGCCAGAGTATTTTTCACCACAGGCAGGAGCTCGTCCCTGCAGCCAGAGAGTCTTTTACCACAGACATGAGACTCGTCCCTGCGGCCAGCCTAGTAACGTCCCGGTCCAGCCTGTTTGCAAAGCCCACTTCAAATCCACTTTCGTTTTGGACAAGGAAAAACCCTACACGACTTTTGAAGACCTTAAGACCTTATATATATGTTGTTTAAGTCTCTTATTTTCGTAAACCATAATACATGCGTCATTAGATATAAACTTTTATTCTTTGTTTAGGGAGATATAAATTTCTCTTGAACTGTCTTTGTTTCTATTCTGATTTATTGATTTTGCATTCTTTCAATTCTTTTTTGCTTTGCTTAATCTCGTCTGAGTGGTTTATTAGTTGGGTTTATCAAAGGAGATCTCATGATTGATAGGGATAAGTAGCGATTCTAACATAACTCGTTTTTAGAAGTTCTTTCTTCTAGGTTTGTTCTTATTGCATGGAGCTAGTATTGTGAACTAGTAACTGATATTAGGATTGATAAAGCCATGCAAGTGCTGAATTTATTAACCGGATCTAACTTAGGAGAGCAATTACGCTATAAGATATGAAAGCATACTTGATAGATTCATGGCCACGCCTAAAGACTTGACGTGCACACCCGGAGGACCAACGACGAGGTCAAGGATCCGCAAGCTTATCAAGGACACTCGCGGATCACTTTTGGACGATTGGAGCAAGGAAGAAGAGCCACCACCGAACACTATTCTCGATATGGTCTGTGCCCATCTTGGTGATTGAGGTTCGGCCCAATGATATAGGTTTAAGTACTCTTTTTCCTTGACTTGGGTTTGTCCCATTGGGTTTACCAAGTTAAGGTTTTAATGAGGCTTGGGCTTATATCAACATCTTGGCCCAATCTCCACCATGATGTTATGCACGCCATCATCACCATCATCTTTCACTTACGTTTCCGGTCCAACCGCAAGATTATTTCTGGGGGATTATTTCCGAGGGATTTTTCCGAGGGATTATTTCCGAGGGATTATTTCCGAGGGATTATTTCCGAGAGATTTTTACGAGGGATTATTTCCGAGGGATTATTTCCGAGGGATTATTTCCGAGGGATTTTTCCCGATGGATTTTCCGAGGGACTACATCCGAGGGAGACTAGTCAAAGAAGGTTAAGGGTTATTCAACCTTATTTTTAATTCTTAGTCAAACTCTTTAATTTTAGTCTTTGGTCTTAGTCTTTGTTTTCATTTTCGAGGTATTGTTTTCCTCATAATCTCTTTCATTTTCGAGAATGGTCCCTTTGACCACTTCTCTTATTTTCTCTATAAAAGCTATGTAATCTCATTGAGAATAAATCATCCAACTTTTTATCAAATATTTTAGAGAAGTTTTCTCTCCTTTGTTCCTTTGGAACTTTCGAATTCTTTGGTGGTTAGCCAACGATTTCTCTTGATCTTTAGGTGGTTAGCCTCTTGATCGTTTGGTTTATCAAGTGTTCTTCATCACGCTTGACGCAGCCTTCATTCCATTGTCTCGTAGTTTTCGTTCTAAGTCGTATTTGGGGCACAAGGATTTTCGGGATTAACATCTCACGCCTTGTCATCCTTTTACCGCGATTACTATATATCAGCCTTTGAAGTCACCCCCTCGTTCCAAATCTTCATCGCAAGTCTGGGCCTAAGGATTTTCGAGTTCATCACTCACGCATTAGCATCTTTCTTCGTGGAGTCCTTTGGAGTCAAGGATCTATCCAACGTTCTATCGATCTCGAGTGTGCGTTCCTTGGAAGAATCGTATCAAGTGGTATCAGAGCCACGCTCTTGATTACCCCGGTATTTTCTAATCTTTTTCACTCTTTTTAAATTCTTCTTCTTTCTATCTTTTGTATCAAAACCGATTTTCAAAAAAAAAAAAAATATCGNTTTGACGATTTGGTTTTTAAAGCTACCATCGATTTGTTTCGATTTTAGTTCCTTAAGAACCGAGGAGAATTTCTAGTGTGTGTTGTGAGGATATTGCGAGAGTTGAGTGAACAAATTTGAGGGAAACACTTGTGAGAATATTTTACTAACGTGTTTGCTCATTTTTGCGAGGTACAATGGCTGAAGAAAGTGATTCTAATACTTCATGGACGAGGAGGGAAAGAGATGCCGCGATGAATCGCAAGGTGGATGCCATCACTCTCATGATAAACGAGATGAGAAATCAATTGGCCGCCCTAAACGTTCGGACACCGGTGAGACAAGAATGAAACAACGGCGCAAACTTAGCAAATAGTCACGGATCCGATCATAGCCGAAGGAATCCCCGTGTCCCGCCAAGACATAGGCGAAACCAAAACCAAAACCGGCAACAACACCAACAAGGCGATAACGGCGAGAATGGCGACAATCCGTTTCACGATCAAACCGATGGATCCAATGGGAATAGGCAACAACCAGCCAGGAGGAGAAATGATAATGATCTCGGTGGGTTAAAGCTTCGCATTCCACCGTTCTACGGAACAAACGATCCCGACGCGTTTCTAGAGTGGGAAAAGAAGATTGATCTAGTCTTCGGTTGTCAAGACTTTTCCGAGCAAAAAAAGGTTAGGTTGGCCGCTACGGAATTTCATAACTATGCTATTGATTGGTGGGATAGTGTTGTGACAAGCAGAAGACGCCAAGGAGTTAATCCCGTTGAGACGTGGGACGAGATGGCGAGATTGATGCGAGTTCGGTTCGTGCCAATTCACTACCACCGAGAACTACACCAAAAATTGCGAAGGCTATCTCAAGGTAGTAAGGGTGTAGAAGATTACTTCCAGGAAATGGAGAAGCTCATGCTCAAAGCCGACATAGATGAGCCCAGAGATGAAACAATGGCCCGATTCTTAACCGGTATGAATCGTGAATTGCAAGATCGGATGGAAATGCAATTTTACGATACCGTGGAGGAATTTTTACATAAGGCAATCTTAGTGGAGCAACAACTCAAGAGAAAAAGTGTCACACGGTCACCTTTTGTGTCTAGACCGAATTACACCGAAGAAGGGAAATCCAACTACCCGCCCCAGACCGATTCCAAACCAAAACCGGATTTCAAGCCTAGCTCATCCGGAAATGATTACAAGGGTAAGACCGAAACTACTCATGTCCGTAACCGTGGCATTGAATGTTTCAAATGTAGGGGAAAGGGTCACTATGCCAGCAAATGTCCAAACCAACGTGCTATGATGTTGTTGGATAACGGTGAGATCGTCACCGAAGACGAAGTGGAATATGAATCCGCACCTATCTATGACGAGGAAGAGGAACAAGCAGAAAAAGGAGAACTCTTAGTCATAAGAAGGACTTTGGTGATAGAAGACAAAAACGAAGAGGAAGATCAACGTGAGAACTTATTCCATTCGAGATGCTTAGTGAAAGATAAAGCGTGTAGTCTCATCATCGATGGAGGGAGTTGTGCCAACATTGCGAGCACGACCATGGTGGAGAAGCTGAATCTCGAAACACTAAAGCATCCACGTCCATACCATCTTCAATGGTTGAACAACCAAAGGAATTTGAAGGTAACCAAACAAGTAAGGGTTCCTTTGTCAATTGGGAGATATACGGATGAAATTCTTTGCGATGTGTTGCCAATGGAAGCCGGTCATATTCTTCTTGGGAGACCATGGCAATATGATCGTAGGGTTATGCATGATGGTTCGTCCAACAAATATTCTTTTGAGATCGGCGGAAGAAAGATCACTCTCGCTCCTATGACGCCACAAGAGATCCGCCAAGATGAGTTGCAAAGGAAGGAAAAACACATTCTGAGTGAAATCCCAAACACCAAACATCCAAAAGAGAGCCTGAGAGAAACCAAGCAAAAGGCCTTTGAGAGCAAACCCGTGAGAAATTCAAATTTTCTTGTGAGAAAAGGTTATGATTAAGAAAACTCCTATGAGTTTTACTCACCCCACACCGGTGCTACCGAGTGAAACTAATTCTCTTTTGCAGGGCTTTAAGGACGCAACTTCGGAAGGCAAGCGGATCGATCGTTTCCATAAACCGCAACTTTTGCCGCTACTAAGGGACGAAGAAAACGGAAGAATTTCCACTGAGGGAAATGATTTTGATCGACCAAATGGGCATTTGGAAGAAGGTAGTCGAAGCGGAATTCAACTTGGACCAACGGACTTCATACCTCCTTTGAAAAATCCACCCGATGATCCATTCATGGTCGATATGAAACTTGTTGATCCAAACGACCAAACCAAGGCTGGGAAAGATTGGAAATTGCTTCTTAGCTTTCAAACCGTAGCCGAGGATAGCCGAATCAAGCTTAGAGAACGAACGGAAGTTAACGGGAACTTGGAATCTGAACACTACGGATGTTTTGGCTTGAATGATTCAAAGCACAACTCACTTCAAGTCCCCGTCTAGATCTCGATATGCTTGCAAGGTAAGAACGCTTTGACTTTAAGATTTAAGACTTTTAACTTGGTCTTTTTGCGTGCAGATTGTCCGGATTTGAGGACAAATCCTTTTCAACTGGGGGAGGATGATAGATTCATGGCCACGCCTAAAGACAAATCCGGATTTGAGGACAAATCCGGATTTGAGGACAAATCCTCCAAAGTCGCATACGTTTGCATTTCCATTCGGTCTTGTAACTCGCGGTTCATGCCGGCCAAGAACCGTGCCATTGTGGCATCGATCGGCTCATCCACGTCAGCCTTTAGCATGAGCTTTTCCATCTCCTGGAAATAGTCCTCCACGTTTCTAACACCTTGACTTAAACGCCTTAACCGTTGGTGAAGTTCCCGGTGGTAGTGTAGCGGTACAAACCGTCTTCGCATAAGCGCGATCATTTACGCCACGCCACGTGTTGTTGTTTAAATCTGTGCGAGGTACAATATGTCGGAAGAAAGTGAATCAGCTTTATCACGTTCTAGGAGAGAACGAGAGGCTGTGATGAATCACAAAGTCGATGGCTTGAACCAAAAATTCGATGGCATCAAACAACTACTCCACGAGATGAGAGACAGTATGGCCGCACTTGAGGTCCGGACACCGGAAAGTGATATGATCATGGATGCGACGGTTCCAGCGGAGGTTCAAGAAGACGCGATGATCATTCCCGAGGGACCAATCACACGGTCTAAGGCACGGCAACTGGCGGGAGCGGTTCGGAACTTACTCATGGACGCAAGGAACGAGGAGGATCAACGTACACAACCCGTCCTCACCTCATTGTCTTCGAACTCTCTATGAGGTTAGGTCGTTTGTGTGATACGTTTGTACTCTTTTTCCTGTATACGGTTTTGTCCCAATTGGGTTTTCCGTATAGAGGTTTTAACGAGGCAAACGGATTACACCGCTAAATGGTCCGACTTCTTGAGAGTTCCGCGGGGGAATTTTTCGGCGGAAATTTTGAGGGATTTATTCCCGAGGGATTTTTCGGCGTAAATTTCCGGCGTAAATTCTCCGCGGGAATTTCCGGCGGAATTCCAACAGTTGGTCAACTATCATTTGAATTCAAAAACTGTATTTAATTTCTTGTAATTTTCGATGGGTCTTCTCCTTGTTTCGAGAATGACCCTTGCTTTTCCCCTTTGAATTTTCTCTTTATCTTCTCTTTCCCTCATTGTCGAAAAACATACAATCATTTTTATCAAAGTTTATTTCAGAGATTTTCATCTCTTTTCTCTCGATTTCTTGATGGTTAGTCAATGAAATCTTATTCGGTTTATCGTAGTGTTTTTCCGCAACACTCGACGTAGCCTTCGATCCGTCGTTCGTGTGAATTCTTCTCGTGAATTAGGGCACAAGGATTTTCGGGATTCATCTCCCACGCCTTGTCATCTTCTTCCCCGGATTCTCCCAACAACGCAGCCACCCCCTCGTTTCAAGTGTTCATAGTCGGATTTGGGCCTAAGGATTTTCGGGAATTCTCCCACGCCTTAGCATCTCTTCCCGTGGATTCTTTGAAGTCGTGGATCTATCCCTCTCACCTGTACTAGAGCAAGCCGGTCCTCAGTCAAATCGTGTCAGTTTTCCTCATAATCTCTTTCATTTTTGAGAATGGTCCCTTTGACCACTTCTCTTATTTTCTCTATAAAAGCTATGTAATCTCATTGAGAATAAATCATCCAACTTTTTATCAAATATTTTAGAGAAGTTTTCTCTCCTTTGTTCCTTATATGATCATGGATACGCTTGCTTTGGATGCTGTTCCGGAGGCAGCATTGGTCATCCCCAAAAGGCATATTATCCGATCCAAGACACGGAAGCTTGCTGGAGCTGTTCGGAGTTTGCCAAATGAAGCACGGAACAAAGAGGATCAACTTACGCAACCTGTCCTCACCTCATTATCTTCGAACTCTCTATGAGGTTTGGCCGTTTGTGTAAGTCGTTTGTACTCTTTTTCCTGTATACGGTTTTGTCCCAATGGATTTTCCGTATAGAGGTTTTAACGAGGCAACCGGCTTACACCGCCTAACGGTCAGATTTATTGAGAGTTCCGCGGGGGGATTTTCCGAGGGAAATTCCGAGGGATTTATTCCCGAGGGACTTTTCGAGGGACTTTCCCGGGAGAAATTCTCCGCGGGGATTTTCTGGCGGAATCCCAAGAGTTGTTCAAAACTGCATTTAATTTCTTTGTAATTTTCTATGTGGTCTTTCTCTCATTTTCGAGAAGACCTTTGACTTGTCTTTTTTGTTTTCTTTTTAAACTCTTCTTCTCCCTCATTGTAGAAAACAATTATCATTTTTATCAAAGTTATTTTCAGAGATTTTCATCTCTTTTCTCTCGATTTCTTGATGGTTAGTCAATGAAATCTTATTCGGTTTATCGTAGTGTTTTTCCGCAACACTCGACGTAGCCTTCGATCCGTCGTTCGTGTGAATTCTTCTCGTGAATTAGGGCACAAGGATTTTCGGGATT
>PKML01043638.1:49699-59814 GCA_002933935.1 Eutrema yunnanense
AATAAAATCTCCACATTTTCTCAAGGACCTACTGAGGCGTTCAAGGCTGCTTGGACAAGATTCAGATCGTACCAGAGAGATTGTCCACATCACGGATACTCTGATGTGCAGCTGCTGGGTATTTTCTTTAGAGGAGTAGATTGGAGGTATCAGATGGGTTTGGACGCTTCAAGCAATGGGAATTTCAACACCAGGTATCCTGAAGACGCTTATGTGTTGATTGAGAACTTTGCATCAAGCAGCAGCACAAAGAGTGCAGATTTCGAGCGCAAGAAGCTGGCTAGTAATCATGATGGGTCGCAGATCGCTGAAGTTAAGGCTCAGCTAGATTCTATGCATTGTCTTCTGCTGGGAAAGACAACAAAGGCTGTTCATTTTGCTGAAGATGTTGAGGTATTCAACGAGGGTGAAGCAGAAGATGTCAACTACATTGGTGGTTCTGGTTTTCAGGGACAGAGGAACCAATTCAACAACAACCGGAGCTTCAACAACAACTTCCAGCAAGGAGGATTCAACCAGAAACCTGCCCAGAACAGCGGTTACACCAGGAACTACGGAAGTCCTTCTTACGAGCCTATGACTGTTAAGACATCAGAGAACAAGATTGAGGCCATGCTTGAAACACTCGTTCAAGGACAGCAGCAGATCACAGTGACCTTCAATGGTAAGATGGACGCCATGTACAAAGATCTGAGTGGAAGGATCGATGCTCTCGGTATTGGTCAGAAAAAGCTGGAAACTCAGGTAGCTCAGACTTCAGAAGGTTCAAGAAGACAAGAAGGTTTTCTTCCTGGAAAAGGAGAAAACCCAAGGGCACACATCAATACCATTACCTTGAGAAGTGGTAAGGAGGTCACTTCAGGAGCAAGAGTGGACCAAACTGCTGGAAATTTCGAGATGTCTGACGATGAGGACACTGAAATCGCTGAGGCATCGATCGACACTACCAAGCATCGATCGACACCGATAAAAATTCTTACACGGGAAAACTCAAAATCCCGTGTATCGATCGATACCCCCCCTGTATCGATCGATACCGAATCAGAAAACGATACAGTACTTGAGGTTACGAAGGAGAAGCCTAAAGCAGTACCAGAGAGGGTCTACATACCTAGGATACCTTATCCCAGAGCTCTTGGGAAGACTAAGAAGGAGAAAAAGGACACTAGATGCAAGAAAATTTTGGACAAGCTGGTTGTTGAACTTCCTTTCATCGATGCTATCAAAACTTCTGCACCTTTCAGGAGATATGTCAAGAAGATGGTGTCCAGCAATGTGAACCTTGAAGACGGTTGTCTGATGATCACTCATGAGTGCAGTGCAATCCTAAACAACAGGATCCCAACGAAACTACCAGATCCAGGGAGCTTTGTCTTGGATTGCACAATCGCTACTGACAGGTTTGAGCGCTCTCTTTGTGACCTTGGCTCAAGTGTCAACCTCATGCCATACTCGGTTGCTAAGAGAATGGGAATGACAGACTTCACTTCTACGAGAATCTCGCTGATACTCGCTGATCGTTCAGTTAGACTTCCAGAAGGATTGCTCGAGGATGTTCCGATTATGATTGGGAATTGTTTAATCCCAACTGATTTCATTGTCTTGGAGTATGATTCGGAACCCAGAGATCCTCTCATCTTGGGAAGGCCATTCCTAGCAACAGCTCGTGCTCTGATTGATTGCAGGAATGGGAAGATATCTCTTAACATTGGTGAGTTGGTCATGACTTTTAACATGGAGAAGCTGATGAAGAAACCAACCATCGATGGACAGACTTTCTTCGTTGATACCTTCTGTGATATTGCTGAAGAGTACTTCTTGGAGATGCATCCTGAGGACCCATTGGAGAGAGCACTGGTCTGTTCAGCTGAGTCAGAAGTTAATTCGAGTGATGTTGCTGCTGAATACGGGAAGATGCTTGATTCAGCACTGCCAGTATCGATCGATACCCACCTGGTATCGATCGATACTTTGCGGCCAGAAAGAATCTTGGCCAAAACAACTAAGCAAGCTGCTGGGCTTGGAGATTGGAGCGAGGAGAAAGCTCCTAAAGTGGAACTCAAACCACTTCCTGCAAATCTGAGGTATGGTTTTCTTGGTCCTAATTCCACGTTCCCAGTAATCATTAATGCTTTCTTGAACAACGCAGAGATTACCTTACTGCTAAGCAAGCTGCGCAAGTATCGCAAAGCTCTTGGCTATTCTCTTGATGATATTTCAGGTATATCACCGGACCTGTGCATGCATAGGATTCATCTTGAGGACGAGTCAAAGGCTTCAATTGAGCATCAAAGGAGGCTGAATCCAAACCTGAAGGAGGTGGTTAAGAAAGAGGTCATGAAACTTTTGGATGCATGAGTTATCTATGCCATCTCAGATAGCTCTTGGGTCAGTCCAGTGCACGTTGTTCCTAAGAAAGGAGGGATAATTATGGTGAAGAATGACAAGGATGAGATGATTCCTACAAGGACTATCACTGGACATCGAATGTGCATTGATTACAGGAAGTTAAATGCAGCCACACGGAAAGATCATTTCCCATTGCCATTCATTGACCAGATGCTGGAGAGATTGGCTAGCCATCCCTACTACTGCTTCCTTGATGGATATTCAGGTTTCTTTCAGATTCCTATCCATCCAGATGACCAAGGGAATACCACTTTCACATGTCCCTATGGCACATTCGCATACAGGAGAATGCCATTTGGGTTGTGTAACGCTCCAGCCACTTTTCAGAGGTGCATGATGTCTATCTTCACAGACATGATTGAAGATTTCATGGAGGTGTTCATGGATGATTTTTCAGTATATGGATCATCATTCAAGGACGGTTTGGCTAACTTGTGTAAGGTGCTTCAGAGGTGTGAAGAGAAACACTTGGTCCTTAATTGGGAAAAGTGTCATTTTATTATTCAAGATGGCATCGTGCTTGGGCACAAGGTTTCTGAAGCTGGGATCGAAGTTGACAAAGCCAAGATTCAGGTCATGACAAGTCTCCAACCACCGACTTCTGTGAAGGATATTCGGAGTTTCCTTGGTCATGCTGGGTTTTACAGGAGGTTTATCAAGGACTTCTCCAAGATAGCACGCCCACTCACTGCTTTGCTGTGCAAGGAGATCAAATTTGATTTCACACCTGATTGTCTTGCAGCCTTTGAGGAGATCAAAAAGGCTTTGGTGAGTGCTCCTGTTGTGCAACCTCCTGATTGGACTCTGCCTTTTGAGATCATGTGCGATACCAGTGACTTTGCTGTTGGGTCAGTTCTGGGTCAGAAAAAGGATAAGAAGTTGCACGTCATCTACTATGCTAGCAGGACTTTGGATGATGCTCAGAGGAACTACAACACCACAGAGAAGGAACTACTTGTTGTTGTCTTCTCCTTTGAGAAATTCCGATCCTACTTGATTGGGAGCAAGGTGGTTGTTCATACTGATCATGCTGCTCTCAAGTATCTGATGAATAACAAGGATCTCAAGCCTCGTCTTTGCCGTTGGGTTCTTTTGCCACAAGGTTTTGACATCGAGGTTAAGGACAAGAAAGGCATAGAGAATGGGGTCGCTGACCATCTCTCGCGGATGCGGATCGATGCAGACGTCCCTATTGACGATCAACTACCTGAGGAAGCCATCTACTTCATTGAAACTGGGTTTCAAATGAATTTCGCGAAGAATCAGCAATTTTCACGAGTTGCAGGTTTCAGTATCGATCGATACCCTGGTGGTATCGGTCGATACCCTGGCGATTCCAAAACTGTGTTCATCGTTGATCATCCTGGTGTTTCTGAACACCATCTCGTCGCTGCAGCCGATTCTGATGATCCTTGGTACGCTGATATTGCCAATTACCTCGCTGCAGATGCAGAGCCAACACACCTGAAGAAATATAGCAAGAAGAACTTCATGCGTGACATAAGGCGATTCTTTTGGGATGAACCTTACCTGTACAAGCACTGTTCTGATGGTATCTACAGGAGATGCATTGTTGAATCAGAAGTTCCTGGTGTCTTGTTTCATTGCCATGGATCCGACTATGCTGGTCATTTTGCAACTTTCAAGACAGTGTCCAAGGCTCTTCAAGCAGGTTTCTGGTGGCCTACCATGTTTAAGGATGCTCACACCTTCGTTTCACAGTGTGATGCTTGTCAGAGGAGAGGGAAGATCAGCAAGAGACATGAGATGCCACAAAATTTCATCCTTGAGGTTGAAGTTTTCGATTGCTGGGGCATCAACTTTATGGGTCCTTTTCCATCTTCACACAAGAATAATTACATCCTGGTTGCTGTGGACTATGTGTCCAAATGGGTGGAAGCGATAGCTAGTGAGAAAAATGACTCTACAGTGGTTCTTAAGCTGTTTAAGACCATCATTTTTCCTCGCTTTGGAGTACCTCGAATTGTGATAAGTGATGGTGGCTCTCACTTTATCAACAAGGTTTTCGAGAGGTTGTTGAAGAAGTATGGTGTGAACCATCATGTAGCTACTCCATATCACCCTCAGACAAGTGGGCAAGTCGAGGTCTCCAACAGGCAGATCAAGGAGATTTTGGAGAAGACAGTGAGTGCTTCTAGGAAGGATTGGTCTACGAAGTTGGATGATGCGCTATGGGCATACAGGACTGCTTTCAAGACATCGCTGGGTACTACACCATTTCAAATGCTGTATGGGAAATCATGTCACCTTCCAGTGGAGATTGAGCACAAGGCTGCATGGGCGACAAAGATGCTGAACTTCGACATCAAACCTGCTGCTGAGAGGAGATTGATTCAGCTGGATGAGATTAGGCACCACGCTTATGAGAACTCGAAGCTGTATAAGGAGAGAACCAAGGCTTATCATGATAAGAAGATCATCTCCAGACACTTCGAACCGAACGACCAGGTACTTCTGTATAACTCTCGTTTGCAATTGTTTCCTGGTAAACTGCGTTCTCGTTGGTCAGGTCCCTTCACAATCGAGGAGGTCAAGCAACATGGTGATGTAGTGCTGATAAATCGCAAGGGCGAAGAGTTCACTGTCAATGGACAAAGAGTGAAACACTATTGGGCGAAAGCCGAGATTCCAACAGGGCAGATAATGCCTTTGGATGATGCACCAACAGCCTGAATGGCGTTACAGTCAAGCTATTGACGTTAAACGAGCGCTTGGTGGGAGGCAACCCACTGGTGAGTCTGTCTTTGAGTCGTTTTTCCTTTTATTTTCATTCGTTTTGTGTTTGTGTCAGGATAAACAAAGAGCAGACTCAAAATCGCCTAAGCGTCGATCGATACCCACTAATCGCGGATGAAAAGTTCACCAAGTCGATCTAAGCATGGTATCGATGCCGTGTGTCGATCGACACCAACTGTTCCAGAACGGTAATTTCTTGTTTCTCTTCGTTCTATCCTTTTCTTTTGTTTCTTTTACCTACTCTAGGCTAGATAACACTGGGGACAGTGTTGTTCAAGTCTGGGGGAGGTGTCCGTTGACGACGTTTTTGTTTTTCTTAGAGTCTGTCATTTTATCGAGTCAAAATTGTTTTATTGAGTCAAAACTTGTTGGAAATAATGATCATGTGCTTGAACCTATTGATGTGATTTTGTTTTTGAGTGCACAGTGTTACAGGATCAGTTCTAGATCGACTAATGAAAAATCCAAGGGCTGACCAGCTGACTAGAAAACATCCATGTTTCCAGCAGAGTTCTTCTGAAACCTGAGCCAAATTTTTGCACTTCGTCAATGTGGTTAGTGTTCATAGAGCTTGATTCATCATTCATATCTGATAAAGGAACCCATGTGTTTAGAGTTATGGTATCTCTCTCCCCTGTTATAAGTTGATAAATAAGAGCATAAAAGATTGAAATGATTTTCTTCTAAGTAGAGGGCTAGGAAAATTTCCAGCGATCTCATTATTCTATTTAAGAGGGAATGATCACACAAAGGTTGAAAGCGAGGTTAGGAAAATTTCCCGTGATACCACTATTCGCCTAAACCTTTGATACATAGAGGGGAAGAACCGGGGATTCGGTGGCAAACACCATCAATACTCGCGTTTCGACCTTGATGTGTATATGCATATCTAAAAAAAAAGAGAACATAATAAGAAATAAGTCTGGGGGAGAGAAAGTGATACAAAAAGTGTGAAAATGGGTGGTTCCTTGTCATGATATTGTATGGTAAAGAATCTAGAAGGTTCTTGAACATAAGCTGCAGCGATGAAACTGGTGATGAGAGTTTTATTTGAACAATGTTGTGGGATAATGTGTGGAGTCTCGGAAAGCTGCGAATGTCTAATGAGAACTACATGGTGGTTAGATCAAAAGCTGATTAGGTGACATTTGGGTGCTTGGGAAAAGGATCTATGCGATGGTTCCTGAATAGGTGAGTATCCACGTTTTCAAACCCCTTTCTCTGGTTTAGTCTTCTATTTGCTTGAGGGCAAGCAAATGCTAAGTCTGGGGGAGTTGATATATCATGGTTTTTACCCTTTTTAGGCCATGATATAAGTCCGTTTTATAGAGTCTTTATGCTATTTCGTAGTGTTTTAGTGTCTTTTACAGGTCTTAGCACGTTTGGAGCATAATTGGAGATATTGGAGCTTTCTGGAGCATTTTGGAGCAAACCTGAACGTGTTGCTGAGTACCCGATTTAACGTCAAGCATCGATCGATACTCCCTGGTATCGATCGACACTCATCGAGGCAGACACGACCCGCGACTTTAATGAAGAGTTGAAGAATTGCAACTTGGTCCAGAAGACTTTGATATTTACAAGAAGACCCCAATTCGTGTTTAGGTTATTTATAGGGATTTTACTGCCACTTTGTAGGCTATGCTTTATTTTATATACTTTGATTCTACTTTTGGTTTTTGGGAGACAACTCTAAACTCCTTCTTTTATTGATTTATTTGATGATCTATTCAATCATGTTGCTTTCAATCTCCATGTATGAGTAGATCCACTTTAGGTTCAGGATTCTCATAAGGGTTTTCTCTGAATGCTAGGTTGATTAGTTTATAGGATTCACCATTTGAATTAGTTCTTCGCTTAGGTTGTGTTCAAAGCTAATTATCGGTTGACGAATCTGGAACTTAGATCTTAGGATAATTGATTAGGCACGACAGTGCGATTAATTACCTGATAGAACCTTAGGTGAGCAAATTGATTATTCGCAAAGAGATTTGGTTTAATTGATTTGTGAACATATCAAACCTGAACTTTAAAGCTGATTTAGACTTTATGATTCGCAAAGAGATTTGGAATTCCTAGGATTTAGATTTAGATAATTCTCGCAACGACAGTTGGTTAATTATACCTTAGTGATTTGAGTTCAAGAACTGCGCTAAATCTGAATCCTGCTAGTTAGTTTATATGCATTCATTGATTTCCTGAGAAATACCCTGGGCCTATATTTCTTCCATCGAATTACAACTCGTTTACTGCTTATTGTCTTTTGTTTCATCTTATTTGCTTAGCTTGATTTGACACTATATAATCTATTGTGTGATTTCTGTGAGTCCTTGTGTTCGACCCCTACACTTACTACAACTACTGCTTTAGTACTTTTAGGGTATTAATTTGAGCATATCAGCTGTAGTATAGTTTTAAGTCTCTTTGAGATTGAGATTGGTACCTAGCTAGTCTCACCTCTAAAATAGCTTAATAAGCTTTTGCTTTGCATTGTGAAGTTACATAATATGATTTCTCACCACCTGCATAATAAGCTTTTGCTTTGCATTGTGAATTAATTGTATGCACATTTGCTTGGAGCTGTTGTAAAATGGATAAAGCTTCGCATTTCACTTCTCATTTATTCTGACTGCTATGATTGCGATCGTTTAATGACAACGAACCGATGATGATATTCCCATGAACTGTTTCACTATAATCTTTGTTTGCCTTTTGGACCAGTAACAAAAAGGAGGACATAATGGAAGCAAGGAAAGAGATCATTTGCGGACTACCAGCGTATGGAATCATACCACACTTCCTCCAACAGCCACGGCAAGAATCTCAAGTTGATACAGGAAGTGATGTGGAGGAGATCACACAACTAGAGTATAGACGTTCTCTCGCTCACCGGGGATACTTGATACGGGCTGAGGAAGACGATGAAGACATCGAACCTTATTTCCGAAGAATTATTCCACACCTCAGAAAGGAAGAACAAAGGCTCAGAAACCAACTCAACTCCGCTTCAATGAAACGACCAAAACAAGAACAAGGAGAATCCTCAAGAGGCAAGGGTCGTCGTCGAGACTAAGGAGCATAAGCTATGTATTTTGTAATGTGTAAAAAGACTAGTTGATTTAATGGGAATCTATGTATTTAGTTTAAACTATGTATTTTTTAATGTGTTTGATAATTTGAAACCTCGAGTTAATGTGAATCTTTTTTTTTATAATTTTTCTTTTTAAATTAAATTAATATTTACAGAAAATTAGGGTCAAAAAAATAAAAATATGTTAATGACCAACCGAAATATATTAGTGTATAATGCATAAGAGTTAAATTGTATCTTGATCATAAATTCTAAATTTTAAATTGTAAAACTCTTTAAAATAAACATCAAATACTATACTTATATAAAATAATTTTTTTAGCAAAAATTTAAAAAGGATTTAAGCGTTGAGTATTTTATTTAGAGTTTAGGGTATTGGCGTTTAGGGTTTTGGTTATGTTGATTTAGCGTTTAGGTTATATTGATTTGTTAAGTTATGTTGTCATTAACAAATGAAAATGATTGCCAATGATTGGAAATGATTGCAAAATTAAAATGATTACAAACACATATACAAACCTTACAAACTAATGCAATGTACTAAGAGTTTAGGGCATAGGGTTTGAGATATAGGGAATATGGTTTGAGATTTAGGGTTTAGGGTTATGATATTTTTAATTGTTCTACTAACAATAGAAATATAATTTTAAGTATTAATGAGTTTAGGGCATAGGGTTTGAGATTTAGGGCATTGGGTTTGAGATTTACGGTTTAGGGTTATGATATATTTTCTTGTTTTACTAACAATAAAAATATAATTTTAAGTATTAATGAGTGTTTGATATATCAAACACACTTGTAAGATTTTTGTTAATATTTCTCAATAAATTGTTTCATACTAATACCTAATATAGAACAAAAAAAAATACTTTAGACAAAAAAAAATTCATCAAAATATTCCCTAAAAATTATCCCTAAAAATTATCCCTCTTAGACACTCTTAGACCTTTGATCAAAAAAAAATAAAAATAAAAATAAAAGACACTCTTAGAACAAACCCGCGACACTTAGCCAAAATTTGGGGAAATGTTTTTCCTCTTCCCTCTTCCCTCTTGCCTCTTTGGCTCCAATTTGCTCGACACTTAACCCTGCACACGAAAATCTTCCACATTCCTTAGAATTGCAGATCCTAAACCCTACACACGAAAATCTATTATGATTTTCAGAAAATCCCAAACTCTCTCTTTCTTCCTTTGGCGATTATTTCCCATTGAATCGAAGCTTCATTGTTCAATCAGAAAGGTTTGTTCTCATTCAATCAGAGAAACAAGGGTCTCAGCAAGAATCGATTTTAGACACAACGATTTTGAGGTTTAGACACATCGATTTTGAGGTTTAGACACATCGATTTTAGACACATCGATTTTGGGTTTTCATTCTGAGTTTCTGTTTGAGTTTTGATTTTTGTTTCTGTTTGAGTTTTGATGCATGTTGGGTTCTGTCGATTTCTGTTTTGATTTTTTATTAAGATTGAGTTTGAGTTTCATTATGTTTTCTTTGTAAGTAATGAAACACGATTTTCACTATGCTGTTTTTCGTTTATTCATCAGCTTCAGAAATGGGAAAGCCAATACGAGGAGGACAAGTTGTAATCCGTCGTAGTAAACGTAATCAAGGCTTGGAGGCCACACCTGCAACAACACTAAAGGTGATTAAGAGAAGAACTGGTAGAAAAAAGACAGTGGCTGCTCAAGCTGATGATGTAGAAGATGTTGTGGAAGAAGATGCTGTGGAAGAAGATGTTTGATATATCATGGTTTTTACCCCTTTTAGGCCATGATATAAGTCCTTTTTATAGAGTTTTTCTGCTATTTCGTAGTATTTTAGAGTCTTTTACAGGTCTTAGCACGTTTGGAGC
>PKML01043639.1:0-14080 GCA_002933935.1 Eutrema yunnanense
ATTATGTGATATTTTATG
The DNA here is from genome assembly GCA_002933935.1 of Eutrema yunnanense. Taxonomy (NCBI): domain Eukaryota; kingdom Viridiplantae; phylum Streptophyta; class Magnoliopsida; order Brassicales; family Brassicaceae; genus Eutrema; species Eutrema yunnanense. Next base: position 19 of record PKML01043639.1, read on the forward strand.
GGTTAATTGGGTGTATATGGTAGGTTGACCAAAATATTAGGTAAGTGTTATTAACTTTTTGTAAATTAAGTAAATAAGAAAGAGAAAAAATGATTAACCCCAAAATATCCTTTGTACTTTTTAATATTTACAGAAATGCAATTGGACTGAATCCGGCGACACTGTTCATCAAAAGGCCGGTGGTACTGTTCATCAAAACTCGACGACCACTATTCATTACCAGAAAACACATATTGTTAGCATCGTTAACATTGTCATGTTAAACCAGTTATCATTGTTAGCATCGTTAACATATAGTTAGTATCGTTAACATTGTCGTCTTAAACCAGTTATCATTGTTAGCATCGTTAACATATAGTTAGTATCGTTAACATATAGTTAGTATCTTTAACATTTTCATGTTAAAACCAGTTATCATTGTAAACATTGTTAACATATAGTTAGTATCGTTAACATTGTCATGTTAACCCAGTTATCATGTTTATTTTTATGAAATTGTCATGTTAATCCAGTTATCATATCATAAATTATCGCGTTAATCCAGCTAACATCGTCGGTGTTATCGACGGCCCGCCGGTGTTATCGTCGGCGGCTAGTGTTATCGTCGTCCGCCGGTGTTATCGCCACCCGCCGGGGTTATCGCCGCCCGCCGGTGTTATCGCCGCCCGCCGGTGTTATCGCCGCCCGCCGGTGTTATCGTCACCCGGCGGTGTTATCGCCGCCCGCTTGTGTTATCGCCCGCCGGTGATATCCGCCGGTGTTATCTGCCGGTGTTATCCGTCGGTGTTATCCGCCGGTGTTATCTTCTTCTTCTTCCGCTGGTGTTATCTTCTTGTTCTTCTTCTTCTTCTCTTTCTTCTGGTTCTTCTTTCTTTTCCGACGAGAGTAGAGTTAATCATGAGAGATAAATAGTCATATATAATTAGATAGAAGGTATAAGGATAAGTTGGACATTTTAATGTAAATAGTAGGTGTGGTACAGTGTCAAAAAAGAAGTGTTAATTTTGATATTATAAAATCATAGTTCTTGCAATTACTCATATTTTATTGACATCGTATAAATAAAGGGCTCATTTTCCGTATTTTGCCCAGGGTTATCAAAATACTTAAGACGGTCCTGTGATTAACGACGGACCAGTTCTGAATCTGCACCACTGTGCAAACTTGCGAGCCAAACCAGCAATAGTTTTAATTTGGCTGTACTGAAAAAGGTTTGGGGTACAAACGTATAAAGGTGGATCGGAAACAAAAAGCCCATTACAACACCCCTACACTTCCCCTTCGTAATCTCATCTCTGCAATAATGAATCCTTCTGAAAAACGAATACCGATTCCGAAGTCTAGTACAATATGTGTTCACTATTGGATGAATATGATCAAATGGGAATCAAACCTTAAAAAAAAAAAAAATTAACTATCAACTACATGAATCCGCGTATAATTACCCAAATCATGAACTTACTCGTTCAAAAATATTACACCGATCCTAATGGGTAATTTCAATTAATGTTACCCGAGAAAAGAATAGATGAATCGAATGGGAGATGCATGTGGTGATCGGACTCAAGAAAATGACATAACTCAAGAAAAGATAATATAAAAACCATCAATAACAAATGCATGGAAAGAAAAGCAAGAATTTTGAATTACAAACAATATTGAGACCTCGAGTTGAGATCACTTCAAACTATATTAGTACTACATCCTCTCTCATTATAACCTCGCATGTCTTGGCAAGAATAACATATAACTTATACCTGTCTCAATACGATTTTCACGTAAGCTCGTACGTCTTTCTTACAAAGGCCTAGTATGTCGTCCTTTTGCCCGGCCGCATAGACGTGAGTTCTTCGGGATAGGGTACTCATCTCTCAAAGACGCTGATGTCGTGAAGACACGCAAATAAAGCTGTTGTCCCAAGTATTGTCTTGCCCAAAACTCTGATCTTATGTTCCACATTCCCACGTTGTCCAAAGCAATGTAAATGGCTGTCCATGATTTTGGGTACACCTGAATCCCAAATATAGACCATGTTTTTAATTAGAACTAGAAAGAAAAAAAAGCAATGTGTTAGATTAAGGAAGAAGCGGGAATAATAATGCTTTACTTGGACAGTGGAACGCGAAACTGCATCACGTAGGTTGTACCCATTTCTGCTCCCTGTGTTCCACTGTCCACCATCCATCCTGCATTTGATTCGAACACAACACACTTTGTGAAAATTAAACTGATAAAACCAAAGAAAATATCATATGAAGGGTGTGAAGATAAATATACCCAACAACCCAAAAGGAGTAACCATTGAGATGATAACTTTGGACGATATCTTCTTTGTTCTCGAATACAATCTCGATAAAGGTTCGATAGTCGACTTGCAAAACAGAGGTGTCAAGGTATAAACCTCCGCCTGTGGGTTTGTCCGAGATGCTATTGATCTTATAGACGCCACTTATCTTGAAGAAGTCTACAAGTTTTAGAGGCGTATCCGCAGGCACAAAGGAAACACTATTGATACCGTATCTTTGCTTCCTATTTATCTGCCCGGCTGAGCCACCGAATACAATAGTCCTAATGAGCGGTATTAGACCATAATGGTATGAGCCTTGTGGGTTTGGTCTTGGTCCACTAGCTGTCAAGTTGGTTCTATGAAAAAATATAAAGCAAATTCATAACCATTAGATCATTAAAATTTTCTATGTGGAGCGTAAAACACTTAGCCACCTATGCAAGAAAGACTACCTGATGGCTCGGGCTTGGTTCAAGGACCAATCGATCTGAATGGTGGGACCACCGGGGATTGGACCAGAAGCTGAGGTAGACGAGCCACTATAGCGGAGAACACCCATGGTTGTTATGGTTTTATCGGTGAACCGAGATGAAGCAACCACGTAGTAGTCACGAGGAGATTGGTCAGCAGTAATGAGAACGGAGTAAGACTGGCCAACATGAACGTCAAGTGAAGAAAACATGGTCTGAAGTGTGTGCGTCCCTTCGACTTCCACAAGCTTCATCCTATGGTTTTGGATCCTGAAGTTTAGAGAATTTTCTAATCCAACGTTTGATATCCTCAACCTGTATGTTTTTCCTATAATACATCCGCAAAAGAGGATATTAATAAACATGTGGAACGAGCAAAAATTAGGAAATAGACAAAGATCAAATACAAACATACCTTGCTCAATTTTTTCTCAAAAAAAAAAAAAAAAAAAAAAAAAAAAAAAACATACCTTGCTCAACGTTTAAGGTAGCACCGTTGCTTCGGCCATTAATAAGGATACCATCAGGCGAAGGTAACTTCTTTCCTCTATCAAGACGAGACTTTAAATCCTGAGGAATAGACAGAGCATTAAGAGGATTTTAATATTAGTAAAAATAAACACTTGACCATTCTAAAAATAACATTTGCATGAGGTTGCAAAATAACACTATATCCAGTTCATACTAAATGTTGGTGTAAGAGTGAGTTTTTTTGTGTTTCAAAAAGAATTACCGTGTGATTAGATTTGTACCAATCTCCGATGAGGACAGTGTAATCTCCTGCGGGATCAGCAAATGGAACTGGGATTCCTGGACGGCTAAGGATTCTGATGCCTCCGAACCCACCAGCCGCCTTGTGAAAGGCAAGGGATGGGAAGTAATAGAAGCTTCCAATTTGGTCTTTCACTTGCAAAATGTATGTATAGTTGGTCCTCGGTGGAATTGGACAAGTTGTTCCGTACATACCATCCACATAAGAATTTCTTCTGTTCTGTACTCCATTCCTGTTTTATCCATCATTCTAACGATTAAGTAACAACGAATACATTTATATGTGTATGTATAATGTACTAAATAGACAATAGCCAAATTTTAGAATGCAATTTGTTTTTTTTGCAAAATAATTTGTAGTGAGTGAAACTATTATCATGAATTATATTTCTTCCATAATATAAAGTTTATATAATATCAGGGTTTTTTTAATAAAGAAATGCGCTATAACATCTTTTATATACTAATTGAGAAGTATTTTTAGAAAATAACATTTAACTAACATGTTATTACACTCATGCCATGCTGATGTCAACACCGGAGAACCTCTTAGAAAATATAGAAATAGATTTAAATTATTATAATACTTACATTGTATGTCACTCGCATTAAATTATTAGAAAATATATTATATTTTTATTAAATATTAAACTAATCATTTGTAAAAAACAAAATACCATAATCGATTATACTATCTGTCTTCTAATTTTATTTTACAATTATATTATCTTTATTATTATATCTTGTCTCATTTTTGTTTGATCATATGATTGTATAAATTTGAATCATCACATCGTCTATAAAATAGAAAAAACATAGAAATTTTTTTGCATGTCATAATTTGAATTTTGAAAAACAAACATATATTATCCAACTCATTTAAAATCTCACATCAACTATAAAGATGAATGGTGGTCAAGAAACACATTATAAAAATGACCAAAATGAAATCCGTTACAGTAGGGAGCATTAATTAATAGAGTTAAAATATTTAAAGGTATTTAGTTCGGTTCTTTAAACGGACCGTATATTTTTAAAGAATAAAAATTATTATAAATATTTTTCTTTTTGTTTAAAACTTAAAATAATATAAAAGCTTATTTAAGAAAAAAGTTATAAGAATATAAATATTTTAATTAATTAAAAAGTTAAAATGTTATAACAATTTTAACTTGATAATTTTTTAATATATTAGATATATTTTACTTTGATCAAAAATTTAAAATATTATAAAGTTTAAATGATATATTAACTTGATCAAAATTTTAAAATACTCTAAATATTTGATAAAAAGTTGGAATATAATAACAACTAAAATACTCTAACTCAAATAATAAATGCGCAATGTATCATAAACTTTAACTAAATCATTATTATTTACACTTTATATATTGTAAAACATTTCAGACAAAATTTTATAAATAAAATATATTGAATGTTTTAAGGTATTCAATGTATTACAAATTGATTTATAATAAAAAAAAATTTGTTTTTAATCATTTAATGAGTAAAGCGCATTCTCATACACAAAAATTAGATTCGAATAGAATAGAAAAAAAAACAATCATTATGTTTACAAAAAACTGATCAACCCATGTTTTGGTATACTCAACCGGATCTCAGATCTGAGATAAATATGATAAATTTTGTGACTAAAACTATTTTGTATTTACTTAATAATCATTTAACCCCATATTTGCGCACCAATCTTATACTACACTATTTATCTACAAACTATCACAAATTTTTATCAATTTAATCTCTACAAATGACTATCTATCTAATAAACTCTATAAATATTAAATAATTACCAAAACTATAATTCGTTAAAACTCACTCTGATGAAACTTAAGAAACTAAAAAAAAAAGAACTCTGTATATAAAACTTAAACCATATCACATAATACCCTTTAAATATTAAATGTTTTGGTGACTTTTCTTATTGGGTTGTTAAAAATGTCATGAAGATGGCCTATAGTTAGTGGAAATCAGTGGGGCCTTTCTAAAAGACAACGTAACTTCAACGACATTCTGATGCCGCCGACATGTTTCGCCGAAAGGGCAGGTCCGGGTGGTATACAGCCAATGAATTCGGGAGACAGGTGGCGAAATGTGGACAACAATATTATTGTTATCCAACTTATAATCATATCATTATCACTATGAGAACAACATCTACACATGGTAGTTTATAATAGTATCATAGTTGTGTTATTAGGTAAAATCATATTATTGACAAGACAAAAAAAAAAAAGTCGCCTCATAAATGGCAAAGCCAAATCCCTCGATTAGTTATCTTTGATTAGTCTTTCTTAGGAAACTGTTTTAATACACCTATATATTTTCCGTTAATTGTTACAGATGTATGCCATAAGTCATTATGGACCATTTCCACTTGCCCCAATTCTACATTTATCATATTCACATGCTTTGCTTTCGTAATAGCACGCTTTTCTAAAAATATTTATTTTATTTTATCAAACTATAGGAGAAAGCGGCGTCCTAAATTCAGCATTTAATTTTTTCATATCAATTTAACAAATGTTTCTCTGTATATATTTTTCATGAATACTCTACCCGTGATTTTACAATTAATTATCACATATCTGAACCGCTAAACTTAACCTATCACATTACACAGATCTAAGTGAATCGGAGATGATAGTAGAAACTATCTAATAAAGTCTAACAAACACTAACATTTAATTTAGGGGGTTTTCAAATAAACTCGAATATTTAGATGATAAAAAGATAAAGTGGCTACATAAAAAAGAAGAAAAGTGGACCAAAAATGTTCTGAGATGTTTTTTGTATAATAAATTCCATATATAACCTTCAACTTCAACTAGACAACACTATAAAACACAGAAGGTGAAGAGGACAAAGTAGTAATTCCAAACAACGAAGAAAGAATCGTTACCATGAGATTAAGAAAGGCTCATCTAAGCTGTTGTGTACGTTAATGATGAGATTGTCGTTTGTCACACTGTGAATGTCGGGTCCCGGAAATTGTCCATTAATCAATATTCCCTATTTTTTTCATACCAATTAAAAAAAAAACAATTAGCATCATCGACTGTCACCGGATCTAATCTTCAATGTAACAATTTAAAGAGAAATATAGTAACTTTTTTTGGGTCAACTAGCCGGTAATGCGATCAAGACAGGAAAAACATTTTTTTACAGAAAAAAGAACTTATTATTAACCAAAAAAATTAAAATAAATAGTAACTTATTTCATAAACTATTGATTTGCACTATTAAACCAATCATTACCCAAATGATACACTTTACATTCGAAAAAAAAATATTTGGAAAATACATTTTTCTTTTTGGTAAAATAGTAAAGAAGTAATTTGTAGTCTGTACGTTAATAGATTACACAAAGAGTTTCATTTCTTTTCTTTTTTTGTTAAAAAAGCTTTTAAATAAGAGTTAAAACGTGAAATTGAACACCTGTTGACGAACACCAAGTGGGTAAATGTCACCGTATGTTACATTCCAGTCAAAGAATCGGTATGGACTCTCGGCGGTGACGGCGGCAAAGAATGAGAGGCAGAGCAATATTACGGTGCCTCCGGATCTGCCCACCGCCATCATTTTTAATGAACGACGGCGTTTCTTATGGAGAGAGAGAATAAAGAGAGAGAGAATAAAGAGACAGAGAGAGAGATAGCGAGGGAGAGAGAAAGAGAAGTGGACACACACTGAGTTATGTAAATTTAAGTGCGTCGAGGGGGAGAGAGCGAGAGAGTTCCTAACTTGGCCCAACAAACAAAAAGGATACATATATATTTAAAAACTTGAATACAATTAGTACAAGTAAAAACGATGAATTTACTGCGTTGACTTAGGAAATTAAAAAGAATTGAATTTTTATTTTTCAAGGAAATAAGCCAATTGATCCAAGTATAAATTAATTTATTCGTTAAGTTTTCTCCCGTAGTCTTTTCTTTATCTATTCTTGTAAGGCTAACATCTTGTAGGGATCTATAGTTTTAGATTTAGAGTTTTTCGGAAGAAGATTATGTGTGTAGGAATTAAATTCTCGTCCGTTGTTTCTTATGTTTGTGGGAATAATTAATTTATCGCGTCTCTATCACCGGCTCTCCTCCGTCTACGGATGTCGGTCCTCTCGGCATCACTTCTCCGACTTAACCGGTGTTCTCGAGAGTTTCACTATTGGCTTTTGTATCCATCATTTATTTCCGTATTTCTATATTTTTTGGACAATAATTTCTCGTTTATCGAGCTTTTGGCTCCAGGAATATATCTGATATCCACTGACTTTTTTCTTCAGATAGATTTATTTTCTCTGCCCGCTATTATATTTTTTTCGTGATTGTTTCAATAAAATTTCATTGGTGTTAATTTTTTTTTTAATTTATTCGTAAAACAGCATCGACCTTTTTAGTTCATAACTTTATTATTTAAATCAGTGTTACTGATAAATAGTGATATTTCATTGTTAATGACAATTAGTATTTTTTTAACTAGAGTTTGTAGTGGTTTGTTATAGTGTTTATAATGAGTACTCCTAGTGAATACTCAGTGAGCTAAGGACCACTACCCTGCAAGTTAGTTCCCAACCCACTAACAACCTACCCCAGATAGCCGAAGCCTAAACTAGCTACGAAGGAAGCACCACACTAAGACCAACCTAGCCTAATGTGCATTCCCGTTTACACACACACAAACGGTATGCTAGCTTACCGAACTAGCATACCAACACAGAATGACCCACTCGTCCTGAGCGTGCTGCGCGGAAGCTGAACAAACAACAAGCATGCGCTAATGGCCTATTAGCGACATAACTTGGGCACACAAATGATGCTGAGAGATCTCTCATCTACGATGTATCGAAGAACCCCACCACCGCGGCCCCCGCCTAATCACCACACATGATCATAGATGTCCATGCACGATCCTAGCCGTTACGAGCTTCGACGATCGCTATGCACCGTCGTGCAAGTCTCGGCCGAGGGAGCGACCCAAGTACCCTCCGAGATTCTTAAGGTGGTTTCGAACTACATCCTCCGGCTAACCGCCTGATTCACTACATAGACTACCCGCCTATTAACCCCGAACATGCCACAACACTGGGCATGCCGGTAACACGCAAGTTATGGGCTTTTACGCACCACAACGGCAAACAAATGGCTAAGGTTCTTAACAACCTCAACCACAACTCGTGTTAATTCTGTTGACTTCTACCCATGCCTAGACTACCCGTCATAAGCATGTGGATTCAACCAACACGTAAAATAAAGGCTAATTTTTGTGTTACTCCGTCGAGCTTGTCATGTTTAGACTACCCGTCTAATTCATACAAGGCGACCAACTCTTAACCATGAACACTCAGATTTACAACCTAACAATATCTAAGTGATCACACAAATAACTTCACACAAATATCTTAGACAAGAACACTTGGCGGAGCCAACGCACGTGGCCGCTCCCACCTTGTCCTTGCCGTAAGAACTACACTAAATAAATTACCAAAGCTCACCTCGAGTATAGGCTGGAAAACGGATAAGTCTTACGCTCTTGGATAACACCTTCCAAGCCGAGTTCACCTTCGATCTAAACCGTGAAGTTTAAGCCACGACTTCTCTTCCGATCACTTTCTCTCTCTACCTTACTCTCTAGCTTCTCTCTAGAAAATTTTCTAAGATCTTAAGGAGGTGTGAACTTACCTTGGGTCTTAAGGGGGTATTTATAGGCGTGGGGGAGATGGGAGAGTGCTTGCCACTTGTGCCACTTGCCCAAAGACTTGTCAAAGCCTTTGGCTCCAAGTTTTGACCATGCTTTCTTCTTTGACCACGTTTTCTTCTTTGACCACGTTTTCTTCATGCTAATTAGGTAGGCTAAAACTTAGCCTTTGACTCCTAGGTCTAAGCTTTAACCAACATCTTCACTTTAAGTCATTTAATGTCTTCTTTAGGCTAGTAGGCCGAGACTAGGTCTCCATGGCCATCCCATTGCCCTTTCACGTCGAGGACTAGTCCATGACCCAAGCTTTTTTTTGTTTTTAAAAATCGCCTTGGTCTCCATTGTGGGGAACATACCGATGTGGTCACTTCTCAAGGTGACAAATGCCCATCTCTAGCCCCTAGGCTAACGATTTGATGTTTTGACCGGTCATGTGGCCACCGTTTGGCCACTTGGTCCATTTTCCTCCGTTCGTTCGATTTTTGCAAAATTGGCTTTCGTCTTGGATTTTCTTCATTCACTTGGCCTGGCAAACTTGATCCTTCTTCCTTCGTGACGTGCGCCCCGGTTTGGATCGTCCATGGCCCGCTCGGCCAAAATTTGCGAAATCAGAAAATCTTGATTTTTCTTGATGAATAACTTCCTCTTCTTGCCCAAAAATTTTCTGTCTGGACGAAATTTCGTTTGGATCACCTTTTGCTGGCTTTGGTAAGGTTTTTACCTTTCTCTCGGCAAAAAATCCTCCTCTCGGCTAAAACCGCATATTTCTCTCGGCTGAAAAATCTTCTCTCGGCTAAACTGGTGCTTCTCGGCTAAACTGCTACTTCTCGGCAGAAACACATATTACTCTAGGCTAGAAATATGTCTCTCGGCTAAAACTGCTTCTCTCGGCTAAGAAAATCTTCTCCTCTCGGCTAAAACTGCTTATCCTCGGCAAGACTGAAATTTTAGCTGGCTAAAACAGAATTGTCTGGATAACTCTTTTTTTGTTCGAGCTATCCAAATTATGACTCGACCAATAGGTTTCTTTTGCCCTGATCCTTTGGAAAATGTTTTCCCTCAGTCGCTCCTCGACTTTTTTGTTTTTCCCTCGACCATCGACCAAAATTTACTTCACCGGACGGGTTATCACATCCTCCCCCACTCATTAGAATTCGTCTCGAATTCTCCTAAGGTCGGAGTGATTCCCTTCCTTCTTCTGGAAACGTCGTGATGTCTTCTTGGCTCGTAAGAATTCTTCCTGAATTCTTGCGTGAGCAACTGCTTCGTCTTCTGAACTCCTCTCGGAAATCTCACCTAGATTTCGCATTGAAGTCTTCTGTTCCTTCTTCTCATGCCTTAGTTGATACCAACCTTCTAAGATACCAACTTCCAAATTACCAACTTCTCTCTTGGTAGAAGACTCTCGTCTTTTCACCATTTTGTTTACCCCAGCTTGACCCTCCTGGTCTGCTTCTTTCTGTTGATGATGCCGTTCCCCTGGCTTTCTAGCATCGTCATCATCATCATTCTGGTATATTGATACAAGATATTTTGGTATCTCTAGAGTCAATTCTCTAAATGCAATTGTAGCATAAGAGGTTATCGAACCTTATCGGGATTTATCCTAATCACTAAGAATGCAAGGTTCATAAGTAATTTAAGCTAAACAAGGTAATTGGTGATTAAGTATTCAAGTTCAAACTAAGCAAAGCAATAACTAAACGAGTTGTAATTCAAATAAGAAAAGCGGAACTAGAGATGAGGTTAATGACATAAGGTGATCCAAGTCCAATTAGTGGTGTTCATTTACTCAAGAAGCTAATTCCTAGGCAATAGATCTCTAATCTAGATTAGTTCTCTTTCAAGCAACTAATCTCTATGTTAATTATCAAGTCCATTAGCAAATCATCATTTGTGGATTAACAACTAGCAAGCATTAAGAAACATAACAAGATCAACCAAAGATATGCCCTAAACAACTAATATCTTAGGTTAGGAACATAAATCTCTTGTCTAGTTGGTCTTGGCATTTCATCAAACACTTGGTGTTCATGAAATGCCTTGTGATCTAGATCCACTCTTTCAAGCTAGATCTAGCATTAGGGACTCTAGACAAGAAGGAATATAAGATTATCTAACCCTAAACACCACTAATCAAACCCTAGATCACCCTAATCTACCACATCTCAAGATCCTAAAAGGACTACTCAAGATCCATCAAGAACACCTTAAAATCGATTATGATAGAAGATGATTCCATGGATAGATGTTTGATTAATCAAGATAGAAAGAGGATAGATGGAAGAGATTGATGAAAATAAATACTAAATTGCATAAATCAAAAGATCCTTCTTACAAATCTCAAAACTCTCTCAAAGGTTAAGGTTTTGAGCCTAAGAAAAAGCATACATTGAAAATTAGGTTTAGATGGGTATTTATAAGAAAAGTGGGCTACAGGATTGACATCAATTCGTTGCATCGATGTAAATTGGTAACAAATTGATGCTAAGGCCCCTGAAGTTGCATCCATTTGTTGCATATGTTTGTTGCATCGATGTGAATTCCCCTGAAGCTGAGTATCAATTCGTTGCATCGATGTAAATTGGTAACAAATCGATGCTAAGGCCCTGGAGTTGCATCTGTTTGATGCATCGATGTGTGGGAGAGATTGGGTCGATGTGAGTGCTGAAAAGCTCCCAAACTCCTTCAACCGCTTCACTTGCTCCCAATCCAGATAGTCTTCAGTAAATCGGCGATAACTTCCTAACCTGATGTCCGAATGACCTGATTCGAATTTTCCTGGACAGCTGACTCGTCCATATACAATCTTCATGAAGACTCCAAGAGCTGGATCACATCGGAACGCCTTCGTCTGATCGGTTCTTTGAGACGTTCCGGATGGTTCCTCTCTAGTCTTTAAGCACCAAATCTCCAAACTCCACCAAGTGTCTCCAAACACCTAGTAAGCTCCTCAAAAATATGCAAAAGACTCACTAGGACCTAATGCAGCTCCTAATACTCTAAATGGGACAAAACAAGTATGAAATGCCATGAGGATCCAAGAGAATGACCTAAAATCTATATGAAATGCATGCTAAATACATGTTGAATATGCACATATCATATATGTCCCGGTTGGCCTCCTGCCTGTCATCCAGTTATCTCTACTCTGCTTTTCCTTTGGTTATTTTCCTCCGTCTACACGGACTTAATAACATTCCCGCACTGGCGGTTAGACTTTCTTGATCTTCTCTTCCGCAGTAGGTCCTCCTGACCTATCCTTGCTCTGGCGACCCTCCTGGTCTTCTCTGGCATGTCAGCACTTCCACTCCTCGTCTTCTCCCCTCTCCCAGGCTATAAATATTCTCCCTACTTCTGACCCGATCTCAACCTTCCTTAAGGTCCTTGCAAATCTTCACCCGATTTGCAAGTGGTGGATCTTCATGCCTTTACGAGCAATCAATCCATGGCATACTTAGAGTAGTGATGACTCGGCTCACAACTCTATGTAGCCAATCAAAACCATATTTGGTTCATATTATAAGGCATAATATAACCATCCATGATTTCACAAACATACTTCACATATGATCCATATTTCACATATTCACATCTGCTACATATTTTACATACTTCACATATGCCTTATACTACTCTACAAGTGACTCGGCTCGACCTCCCGACTACCGATCACTTTACTTGCACATGGTCCTAGCCCTCCCGGCTCTCATGTGACTTATTCAGTAAAGCAATATAAACAGGAAATTAAAACCCTAACTTACCTCCCTGTATACGGCTGGCGGGTTTACCTGCTATCTAACCTAGACACACTACCTAAAAGTCACGCCGAACCAATCCCTGGATCCTCCTGATCCATCGGTTTCGCCTGACTCGTCGGTCTCTTCTGAATCGCTTGCACCATTGGATGTCGTCGAGCTCGAAGTAGTATGAGTGCCGGATTGCGCTGGTTCATCTTCCTGAGGGTCCATTCCAAATCCACAAGTATAACATAACCCCATTGGCGGTAATAGATGTCTCCTGAACTCTGTGCTGTGACAAGCCCATGTTGAGTGGCTCCTCATGCCACAATGTTCGCATGGCCCCATCAAACGTGAGAGAGTCATGCCTCTGCTTTGGGCCGGTATCCTCCACTGATAAGGCCCCTCCGGCGTTTCGCCTTCATTATCTTCTTCCGGTGACGGTGTCTTAACACCCATCTCCTCGTTTGGTTCGATATTCTCCGGGGATGATGACTCATCATCTGTCTCCCCATCTTCTTCATCAGCCTCTTCTTCTCTTCTACATATTAGATCCAAGGTTGGACCTAACACTAGCCCCAAATATGGCCTACCATCGCTGTCTACTCACTACAAGAAAACTGCCGTTTTACAACTAAGAGATTCGTAACAAATCGGTCGTAAAACATGGTTTACGACGGATTAGCGACGAATAACAATTCGTCGTAATATGATCGTCGTTAATCGGAAATCGTCGTAAATTGGTCGTAAAATTAAGGAGGCCTAAAAATCGTCGTAAAATCGTCGTATATTATTCGTCGTAAAATCGATGTAAATTTACATCGAATTGACGACGAAGCCATTACATCGATTTTACATCGATATTACGATGAAACATTACATCAATTTTACTTCGAATTATACAATTTTTTTTCGATAATTCGTCGTAAAATCGTCGTAATATGATGAAACATTACATCGATTTTACATCGAATTATACAATTCCTGTTTTGATAATCCGTCGTAAATTCGTCGTAAACGGTAGATGTAAATACGTTGGTAAATCGATGTAAATTATTCGATGTAAATTCGTCGTAAATTTT
>PKML01043639.1:33353-44845 GCA_002933935.1 Eutrema yunnanense
TAGGTTCTATCAGGTAATTAATCGCACTGTCGTGCCTAATCAATTATCCTAAGATCTAAGTTCCAGATTCGTCAACCTAGAATTAGCTATGAACACAACCTAAGTGAAGAACTATTATTCAGATGGTGAATCCTAATAAGATAATTAACCTAGCATTCAGAGAAATCCTTTATGAGAAAACCCTAAACCTAAGGTGGATCTACTCAGACATTGCAATTGAATCGAAAGACATGTTTGAATAAATCATCAATAGAATAATCAAAAGGGTTTAGAGATCTGATCTCGGACGAAGGGAAATCAGACTTGTCTCAAAACCAAAGTAAAATAAAGCATAAAAAGGCATAGCCTAAACAAGTGGCTGTAAAATCCTATTTATAACCTAAAACACGAGTTGGGGTCTTCTTGTAATTATCAAAGACTTCTGAGCACTTTTGCAATTCTTCAAGTCTTGGAAAACTCGCGGGTCGTGTCTTGCTGCGATGGGTATCGATCGATACCAGGGGGTATCGATCGATACTGGCCTTTGAAAACAGGTACTCAGCAACACGATCTTTAGCTCTGCTCCAAACTGCTCCAGAAAGCTCCAATACTTCTAATAATCCTCCAAACGTGTTATGACCTGTAAAAGACTCTAAAACACTACAAAACACTAGAAAGACTCTATAAAAAGGACTTATATCATGGTCTAAACAGGGTAAAAACTATGATATATCACTATCTCCCCTGTTATAAGTTAAAAAATAAGTGCATGAAAAGATGAGATGATTTTCTCCTGAGTAGAGGGTTAGGAATGTTTCCAGCGATCCCATTATTCTACTTGGTGAGGAATGATCACACAAAGGATTGGAAGCGAGGCTAGGATTTTCCTATGATGTCATTATTCGCCTACACCCTTTGAACAGATGAGTCTCCGCTTTTCAAACCTCTTTCTCTGGTTTAATTTTCTGTTTTGCTTGAGGGCAAGTAAAGGCTAAGCCTGGAGGAGTTGATATATCATGGTTTTTACCCGTTTTAGGCCATGATATAAGTTCGTTTTATAGAGTCTTTATTCTATTTCGTAGTGTTTTAGAGTCTTTTACATGTTCTAGCACGTTTGGAGCATAATTGGAGATATTGGAGCTTTCTGGAGCATCTTGGAGCAAAGCTGAAGTTCGTGTTACTGAGTACCCGATTTCACGTCGAGCATCGATCGATACCCCCTGGTATCGATCGACACTCATCGCTGCAGACACGACCCGCGACTTTAATGAAGAGTTGAAGAATTGCAACTTGGTCCAGAAGTCTTTAATATTTACAAGAAGCCCCAAAACGTGATTTAGGTTATTTATAGGGATTTTACAGCCACTTTTAGGCTATGCTTTATTTTACTTTGATTCTACTTTTGGTTTTTGGAGACACAACTCTGAACTCCTGTTTTCTATTGATTTCTTTGATGATCCATTCAATCATGTTGTTATCAATCTCCATGTCTGAGTATATCCACTTTAGGTTCAGGGTTCTCATAAGGGTTTTCTCTGAATGCTAGGTTGATTAGTTTATTAGGATTCACCATCTGAATTGGTTCTTCGCTTAGGTTGTGTTCAAAGCTAATTCTAGGTTGACTAATCTGGAACTTAGATCTTAGGATAATTGATTAGGCATGACAGTGCGATTAATTACCTGATAGAACCTTAGGTGAGCAAATTGATTATTCGCAAAGAGATTTGGTTTAATTGATTTGTGAACATATCAAACATGATATTAAAGCTGATTTAGACTTTAGGATTCACAAAGAGATTTGGAATTCCTAGGATTTAGATTTAGATAATTCTCGCAACGACTGTTGGTTAATTATACCTTAGTGATTTGAGTTCAAGAACTGCGCTAAATCTGAATCATATTAGTTAGTTTATCTGCATTCATTGATTTCCTAATAAATACCCCGAGCCTATCTTTCTCCAATTGAATTACAACACTTTTAATTTCTGCACTGCTTTCAATTTCATCCTATTTGCTTACCTTGATTTGACACTATACAATCTGTTGAGTGATCTCCGTGAGTCTTTGTGGTTCGACCCCTAACTATATTACAACTACTGCTTTAGTATTGTTACAGTATTAATTTGAGCATATCAGGAAGCACCGCACTAGACCAACCTAGCCTAATGTGCATTCCCGTTTACACACACACAAACGGTATGCTAGCTTACCGAACTAGCATACCAACACAGAATGACACACTCGTCCTGAGCGTGCTACGCGGAAGCTGAACAAACAACAAGCATGCGCTAATGGCCTATTAGCGACATAACTTGGGCACACAAATGATGTTGAGAGCACTCTCATCTACGATGTATCGAAGAACCCCACCACCACGGCCCCCGCCTAATCACCACACAGGATCATAGACGTCCACGCACGATCATAGCTGTTACGGGCTTCGACGATCGCGATGCACCGTCGTGCAAGTCTCGGCTGAGGGAGCGACCCAAGTACCCTCTGAGATTCTTAAGGTGGTTTCGAACTACATCCTCCGGCTAACCGCCTGATTCACTACATAGGCTACCCGCCTATTAACCCCAAACATGTCATAACACTGGGCATGCTGGTAACACGCAAGTTATGGGCTTTTACGCACCACAACGGCAAACAAATGGCTAAGGTTCTTAACAACCTCAATCACAACTCGTGTTAATTCTGTTGACTTCCACCCATGCCTAGACTACCCGTCATAAGCATGTGGATTCAACCAACACGTAAAATAAAGGCTAATTTTCGGGTTACTCCGTCGAGCTTGTCATGTTTAGACTACCCGTCTAACTCATACAAGGCGACAAACACTTAGCCATGAACACTCAGATTTACAACCTAACAATATTTAAGTGATCACACAAATAACCTCACACAAATATCTTAGACAAGAACACTTGGCAGAGCCAACGCACGTGGCCGCTCCCACCTTGTCCTTGCCGTAAGAACTACACTAAATAAATTACCAAAGCTCACCTCGAGTATAGGCTGGAAAACGGATAAGTCTTAGGCTCTTGGATAACACCTTCCAAGCCGAGTTCACCCTTGGTCTAAACCGTGAAGTTTAAGCCACGACTTCTCTTCCGATCACTTTCTCTCTCTACCTTACTCTCTAGCTTCTCTCTAGAAATTTTTTTAAGATCTTAAGGAGGTGTGAACTTACCTTGGGTCTTAAGGGGGTATTTATAGGCGTGGGGGAGATGTGGAGAGTGTTTGCCACTTGTGCCACTTGCCCAAAGACTTGTCAAAGCCTTTGGCTCCAAGTTTTGACCATGCTTTCTTCTTTGACCACGTTTTCTTCATGCTAATTAGGTATGCTAAAACTTAGCCTTTGACTCCTAGGTCTAAGCTTTAACCAACATCTTCACTTTAAGTCATTTCATGTCTTCTTTAGGCTAGTAGGCCGAGACTAGGTCTCCATGGCCATCCCATCGCCCTTTCACGTCGAAGACTAGTCCATGACCCAAGCTTTTTTTTTTTTTTTAAATCGCCTTGGTCTCCATTGTGGGGAACATACCGATGTGGTCACTTCTCAAGGAGACAAATGCCCATCGCTAGCCCCTAGGCTAGCGATTTGATGTTTTGACAGGTCATGTGGCCACCGTTTGGCAACTTGGTCCATTTTCCTCCGTTCGTTCGATTTTTGCAAAATTGGCTTTCGTCTAGGATTTTCTTCATTCAATTGGCCCGGCAAACTTGATCCTTCTTCCTTCTTGACGTGCGCCCCGGTTCGGATCGTCCATGGCCCGCTCGGCCAAAATTTGCGAAGTCGGGAAATCTTGATTTTTCTTGATGAATAGCTTCCTCTTCTTGCCCAAAAATTTTATGTCTGGACGAAATTTCGTTTGGATCACCTTTTGCTGGCTTTGGTAAGGTTTTTACCTTTCTCTGGGCTAAAAATCCTCCTCTCAGCTAAAACCGCAGATTTCTCTCGGCTGAAAAATCTTCTCTCGGCTAAACTGCTGATTCTCGGCAGAAACACATATTTCTCTCGGCTAGAAATCTGTCTCTCGGCTAAAACTGCTTCTCTCGGCTAAGAAAATCTTCTCCTCTCGGCTAAAACTGCTTCTCGTCGGCAAGACTGAAATTTTAGCCGGCTAAAACAGAATTGTCCGGATAACTCTTTTTCCGTTCGAGCTATCCAAATTCTGACTCGACCAATAGGTTTCTTTTGCCCTGATCCTTTGGAAAATGTCTTCCCTCAGTCGCTCCTCGACTTTTGGTTTTTCCCTCGACCATCGACCAAAATTTACTTCACTGGACGGGTTATCACAGTGACGGTTTAACACCAAAAAAAAATCACATAGTCGGAGTCGGAACAACCGGGAACAATGTAAAATAAGGTAACAAAATAAAAACTTGAATCTTTTGTCTAGTTAGAGAAGAGAGGAGGCGAGCCCCACTCAACAGAGAAATCGTTAACTCGGAAATAAAAATACTCCTCCCACCAAACTCCATCGGAAGATCGAAGAGAACTTCACGATCCTCGTCAGGGGCAAAAGCCAAAGTTTTGGCGCAAACAGAATCTAGCCTCGCAAAATCTAGACGGGAAATGTCCCTCACAGTCAAAGAAGCACCAAAATCGTAAGCCACGACAATGAACCTAAGGATGTGACGAACAAAGCTTGACGTAAGTTGAGAAAGACAAAAGCTAGTCTCATAAAGGTATTGAACCAAGAGCCTCAGAAGAGGAAAGCGTAAACCACTTTCAAAAAATAACGACTCATAGACACAACAAAATCCGTTCGGAGCCTTCTTTGGGTTCTCATTCAGCGAAGGAATAATAACAGTGATCCTTGGAAAAAGATTGTAGTCGCGGTAGAGAAAAGACAAGGAATCTCGAGTACAACGAGTCTCCGACCAATAATTAATCAAAGGAGGAGACGTTGGTTATTGCTCGATAGTCATTCGGTTCTTCTTTCCATAAAGATAAGCAAAAATCCCCCGTTTATTTATATTTATAAATTTTGACTGTTGTATTTCCAGCTACAACATATCTATGTAATTCCATAGATTGTCAATGATGTAAATGTGTCTAAGAGTAATAAGGAAAAACAATGTGAAATCATCCAAAAGAAAAGAGTTATAGGATGTCCCATTTGAATGATTAAAACGAAACAAGGGGAAAAATCAACATATTTTTATTTTCAAAGTATTAGTACCTTTTTTTTTGGGTTCAATTACTAAATTTATTAACCAACAGAAAATTATATATAAAAATAACAAAAACTGTAAAAATAAAAAAAAAGATGTGAAAAGTATGAAATGTATTCATTTCGGGACTGTTTGAAAGTAGTTTGAGAGTACAAAGAAAAGAGTTTGCGAAGTGAAAAGAGAAGTGTTTTAATGATAAATGCGATTGTTGTTCCTTTTCCTTATTTTCTCCACTCTTTTATATTTTTCATCTCCATTTTTCCGTCATTAATCATATTATTTTGTAATCAACTCTCATGATTCTCTATTTAAGTTTGTTGACTTGCCGTTTTGATCTTTTTTAATCTTCGTTACCAGTTATTTGAACTTCGGTTAACTCCGCAAAGCTTCGTGGATTTTAGTTGTTATTATGCTAATGAGCCATTTCATCTGATCTATTTCCTAAAATTTTAAAGCCGAAATTTTGACCCCAACAATTTTTCATCAGGTTCACCACTGTATTTTCTACTATTTTTTATAATGTTTTTTTTATATTTTTTTTCACCGCTATTTCTTATCGTTCATATATTTTTTAAATTATTTTATACTATCACTCTATCAGTCGACTTAAGAAAAACAGTTAATATTTTAACGGAAAGTTAGTGTCGGTGGATACTGGTGAGGCTCCCGGCGGATCTGTTTCCCATGTGGTTTGTTTTGACGTCGTCGGGTTACTTGATCAATTAGACCTAAATAATCTATTATTATTATGTCAGACAAAAAATATTATTATTCTGTAAAAATCATTTTTAAAGCTTGATACTTGATAGCATTCCTCACTAGTCGGTGGATTTAAATGTTTCGAATCTCGTGAATTTGCGCATGTGCGTTGATATATAGGTTAAAAAACATGTCTGTATTGTTACTGGAATTAGTGGTTGAATTCCTCTCCGCCACTTAGAGAAACAATGAAATCGTACAGTTAATAAAAGGCAAAAATTAGAAATTCTAGAGAAGTACGGAGATTTTTTTTCTTCTTATTTATCTTTCTCATCTCACGAGTAAAAAATACAGTGATGGACAAGTTAGCTTGTAATGCTCGAGTCTATCCTTTTGATATTTCATATGTAAATTCGATGCCGCCGATTTGGATCTCTGAATCGTTTTAGATGTCTTATCTGTTGACAAAAAAAAAAGGGAAAATGAAAAAAAAGACCTTCAAATGAAAAAAATACAAAATTAATATCGATATAAAAAACTATCAAAATAAAATTTTAAATGATAAAAATACAAAATCAACCTTAATTTATATATATTTAACTTTCATTATATTAATAAATATTAATTTGAACTTCGGTGTTGACTACGTTAATACTATTAACGAAATATGAAAATTATATCATTTTGATACTAAAACCAAAATATATATGTAGGCGTTTAAAGAATCTAATCCCTGATCTAGCGCCCAAAAAATCAATATACACTTCAAATTATGTCATCTATTAATTTTATAATTATTATATTTAAATGGACGAGACATTAAGATTTCATAAAAGAGAAAATGCACGGACGCAGACCTAGAGAAGGACAATTAGCGAGAGAGTTGAGAAGAAAGACGAAAGAGATGATAAAATTTAGGGTTTGTTGCATGAAATGGAAACTCATCAAAGATGAAAAGATCAAAAAAAGAATAATTTTAGTGAAAATGTCTTCCGTCATGAGAAAAAGGAACAAAGATTAAATAAATAATTATATATCAGTCATGTCGATGATGACGATGATAACAATAGT
Organism: Eutrema yunnanense; assembly: GCA_002933935.1. Taxonomy (NCBI): domain Eukaryota; kingdom Viridiplantae; phylum Streptophyta; class Magnoliopsida; order Brassicales; family Brassicaceae; genus Eutrema; species Eutrema yunnanense. The sequence goes on from PKML01043639.1 coordinate 40,287, forward strand.
AACAATATCAACATGGTGGCAGATGCAGAGACAAGATGGTGTAAGTTGTGGAGTGACAATAATGATAGATAATGATGTTATGCCGTTTAAATTTAAAAGAATTTGATGACACTGTTATAAGTGTATATTTATTTTGGACAATAGATCACGAGTTCAACTCATTAAACATCTTAAAAATGTATTTTAATTTCGTCATCAAAACAACATAGTTTTGATTTCCGTTAATAATACAAACATTTTTAACATCGATGTTCAAATTGATGGTTTTTAATAAAATGAAGGTTTACTTTGCAGTTTTTTAGATCAATGTTGATCTTATATTTTTTTGTTATTTGAAAATTTTTTTGCATTTTTCCCTTAAAAAAATTAACAGGATTTATTGATTCACGTATTTTAATAGATTTAAAAATCTTTGTAGGATTTGGAAATCCATGGATTTTTAAATATAATAAAGTGGATTTGAAAGTCAAATAAATAGATTTTAAAATTAAATAGTGGATATGAAAATAAAATAAAGCAGATTTATGTCTTATGATATAAAGATAAAACCATCGTTAACACTAGTTTTGATAAGTAATAAAATAATCTCCATCTGTTGCTAAAAAAGAAAACAATATAAAGAATCTTGCATTTTTAGACGTTAAAAAAACGAATCTCGCGTTTCTCATAGTTGACTTTCCGAATTATTCTAATCCGTCGACATATTTGCTGCGATAGTTGCTGGCATATTCTATTTGTTGATCTTGGCTTACATGAACTTCATAATAATTGTTATTAATTTTTTCAAGAACTTCTTCTGCACTTTTTGGGTTTTCGAGAAAATTATATGTGCGACAAAACTTTCGAAGAAAATTGTGTAAATGAGCACAAGCAAGTACAATTTATGCTTGCGTCTTATAAGAAAAAGGAGGGGCAGATTTGCAAATTAGAAATCGAGATTTGAAAATACCAAAGATTCTCTCAACTACGTTTCTCAATGAGGCATGACGATGGTTGAATAATTTTTTTTCATTCCATGGTTCATAATTTTGACCAGAAAACTCTTGTAAATGATATCAGACACCATGACAAGAAGCTAAAAAGTTTCGACGATTTGCAAATCCAAAATCTACTACATAAATTTTTGAATATAGTTATTGATCGTGTTAAAAAAAAACCTATATATACAAATAAAAGACATGTACCTTCAGGAACTGATAGTTTATTAGTGTTTCTTGTCAAAGCATCATTAAAAAAAAACACTTTAGAGTCATGAGCTGAACTTTCCCATCCACTAAGCATATACATGAATTCGAGATCAAAATTACAAGTAATCAACACATTTTTGCGATATATCACTTTTTCTATTGCGAAAAGGGGCGCTTCTTTTTTGGCACCATTGCAAGGATAAGTGTACCATCAATAGCTCCAATACAATCCTAAATAAATGGTTAAATTTACCATGGATGATTATATGAAGTGAAGATAGAATAAAAAAATCATATCTTAAAATATGGATAAAATCTCGTACTTTCTCTAATTTTGGTAGGTATTACGATCTCATGTTTAGCCATGAAACTTGGTGCAATTTGGTTTAGACTCTGCAACACTTTATAAAAATTTCCGCTTATCGCAAACATTGATATCTTAAAAGTGTCTCGTGTATAACATTACCTTGAATTTTGGCCAACTACTAGAAGGAAAGTTGCAACCATTTCTTCAACGCTTATATATCTTGAATCTTTTAAACTTGTCGTCTCTCGGATGAGACGACATAACTTCAAAAAATATAGAGTTAATTCATGAATCTAACTTTACACATAGTATTTACTACTAAACTAACTCTTAGGGAAGGAGGCTAACTAGACTAACTTTAGAAGGTTGGTAAATGTCAATTATATATCTATAAGTTCTATTATATTACGAAAATGACATTGTTTTAATATAATTTATTTATTTTTATTGAAAAAAACTAATTGTTTATGAAATAAGAGAAAAAAATAATATAAAATCGTGTTTAAAAAGAACAAAAAACAATAAACAGATGGATGATGCTTTTGTGTAATGTGGTTAGAAGCGATTTTTTGGCGACTTTCTGGGTGATTTTCGAATCATCCACTTCCTGTAAATCGATCCTGATTTTAGAACCAATTTTCTTGATCCACGATGTCGGAGAAAAGCGGTTCATCAACGGTTTCTTCCCCATATCATCCATCTCCGTAGTGGGAAGAAGTTTTCGCTACGATGTAACTGTGGCGATTAACTGCTCTCATCATGTTCTATATATCTTCATTGATTTTTCAATTTACAATCTACGCTTTCTCATTGCAATTTCGTATCTCATTCTAACTAATTTCTTTCGATCTTTTGATTCCTTCATGGCTGAAAATCTCCGACGAGCGATCCAATACATCAATCTTGGGGTGAATGACGAACCAAAAGCCTTGCCGGTGGAGATCTGCACTAAAGCAGTAAGGGTGAATCAGTTTTCATTGATGGGTCGTCCGTTGATTCCCAGACGACAAAACCTCCGTTCAATTGTTGCAACTCTCCCTCGCAATTGGGGTTTAGCCGGTTTAATCTCATGGCGTATTGTTGATCGAAGAAGGTTTCAATTCATTTTTTCCGTCTGCTGATCTGATGCAGTCTGTCGTGAACCATGGACCATGGGCGTTTAACGATCGTATGTTGATGCTCCAGCGATGGACCCCTGAAATGAATGAATTAGCCCCAATTTCATTCCATTTTGGGTGTAAATAATAGGAATTCCACTTCAATTTCTTACACTAACTGTCATTCGACACATTGGTGATAGGATAGGCCATGTTCTGGAAGTTGATTTTAATTTCGAAACTGCAGCAATTGTGGAGTTTGTTCGGGTAAAGGTGAATTGAAAGTATTTCTCTTAAGTTTCAGAAAAAGTTCCAATTCTCGCCAGGAGTAAATACCTTATTGCGATTCAGGTATGAGCAACTGCGTGGATTATGTGAAGTGTGTGGTTTAATGACTCATGACTTGGGAAAATATATCAATCATGGTGGAGCTCCGCAAGATGAAGAGGTTCAAGGTGATGATGATGAAGCAGACGCTAACCATGATGCAGATGATGTTGTGGAGGAACAACATATCGATGCTGCACCATTGGAAGCAGATGCACAAAGAGAGTTTCAAGATGGAGAAGCTGCAAACATGAGGGAACATAATGAGGAATTTTTAGCGTTTAATGATGAAAATTTTCAAGCAACTGTTGAAGCATTTATCCGCGAGCGTACGGTGTTTACTGGCAATGAGGCAGAATAGCGAAAACAAGCTTTCATCGAAAATTTGGTTAGTGATATTGAGAAGGAACGCTTGGCTGCAACTGAGCAATCTATTGTAGCTACTGAAGGAGGGAACACATATCATCTTGTGGATCAACATGATTAGCTTGCAAGTTTGACGTACCGTCTGAAGTTTCAGGCCCGATCTCTTGCATCTTAGCTTGCAAGTTCTTCTCATAAGTTTGCGTGATCCTCTCAGCCTTCAGATCAACAAACATCCCATCTGGTATTGTGTGACTCTTCATGAAAACATCACCGATACTAACCGGTCTTCCCAATTCCTCTTCCTGAAAATGTAACAAAATTATAATGTGAATGATAGAAACTTGTAGAAGTATTAGATATAGAAATTACACTTACCATTTTTTGTTGGATTTCACTACAAGAAAACACAGTTTTTGTGACCAACTTTTGTGACTCTTTTTTTGGTCGCAAAAAAAGTGGGACGAAAGTGTGACTAATTTGCGACCACTTTGCGACTACTCGCAATGCAGTGACAAAACAGTCGCAAATTAACGACGAAACAGAAGATTCACAAAAAAGTCTCAAATTTGCGACTGTTTAAGGACTTGCAAAAGTTGTCCCAAATTTGTGACTGATTTGTTTCGATTTAGAAACTCCACTCGATTTAGCAACTCCATTCGATTTTTTTAAAATAAACATCAAATAATATAAAAAAAAATTCTAAACCCTAAACCATCAAATAATATACAAAAAAATTCAAGACTTACAATTTTTAAAATATAATCATTTTATAAATCCTAAACTATAAACCCCTAACCCTTAATCATAAACTCTAAATCTTAAATTGTAAAATATATTTTTGAACAGCTATATACCCAAAATTATTGTAAAGTGATATTCAAACCTTATATGTTCTTAAAGTTTAGGGTTTAGGGTAACATGTACACTAATTTGTAAACTCAGTTTTTGTGACCAATTTGGGACTAATTTGAGACTAATTTTTAATAGTAGTCACAAAATAGTCCCAAATTTGGGACTAATTTGCAATTCCACTTGATTTTTTTATAGAAATCAATAAATTCTAAACCCAAACCAAAATTTCTTAACCCTAAACCTCTAACCCTTAAGCATAAACTTAATCTAAATCTTAAATTGTAAACAAAATTTTACACATAAACATCAAATAATATACAAAAAAATTCAACACTTACAAATTTTTTTAATATGATCATTTTTTAAATCCTAAATTCTAAACCCTAAACCTCTAACCCTTAATCATAAACTCTAAATCTTAAA
>PKML01043639.1:47804-69214 GCA_002933935.1 Eutrema yunnanense
AAAATGTTTTATATATATATATATATATATATACATGTACGTAACTAGAATAAATTGTTCATATTTATTGTATTTTCTCGATGAAAGAACGTCTACAACATCATCATTGCTCCTCCGAGTGCCTCTACCGATAACACGGTCATACCAATTACACTTAAAAAGTCTGATTCTGAAATTGACCATGCCCTTGTACTCGAGTTCTATGATATCAGTTAAGGTCCCGTAGAAATCCTCTTCATCAGATGCATCAGTGTAATTTTCACCTTTAACACAGACCCCATAGTTACATGTCTTTCGTCCAGAGCCGTGATTTTGCGTATGAAACAAATAGCCTCTTGTAAAATACATTGGCCAGGTTTTGACCTTATTCAATGGTTCATGTATTATCTCTTGAACCCAAGTAGGAAATGGATTTGTGGCGTTCCAGTAAGTAACATGCATATATATAAAAAATAGCTTAAATATATATAAGTAACATGCGTTCCAGATGTAGTAGTGCATGAGATGAACGAGAAACCGTATGGACTAAGTCGTGTTAACAATCATGGGTTTCGATAAGTTCTAGGTAAAGGAAGCATTCGTAGGCATCTCCAGCCATGGCTCAACCACTGTTAGGAACGTTATCTTCCCCCACAAAAGTTGTATTGACCATCGTATTGGTTAAACGACAAACTCATTTAAAGCACACTGAGCAGAATCGCAACTTATATTTTGAAAGAAAGTAACCAGAGGTTATGAAGATGTTAAGAAGTCTGAAAACAAGAGAGAATTTAGAAACTCATAGAGAGAGAACTTAGAGAAAAGTTTTTAGAGAGAGGTTTGTAGGGAAATTATGAGATGATATTCACAACGGGGGTACACACATATTTATAAGGGATGATCTATGCGCTGACATAAGCACTTACCTCAGCGATTACATCATCGCTTACATCACACATAATTATACATTATTTCAGCGATTACATCATCGCTTACATCATTATTTATGCGATTACATCATCGCTTACATCACACATAATTATACATAAGTACCTTGAGAAAGGTCTTCAATGATCTATTTCGAACTTGATGATATGCTTGTCGCAGCAGCCGTAATAATCTCCTGGACATTCGTATGTGGTATCTGGTTCAACAAAGTCGTGTTGTGATTCATTGTTATCATTTAAACCGAACATTTTTCCGATTTCGTCAATGTTCATCGAATCATCTGGAGACTGTGCATCTAGGAAATGCTTCGGCGAGTCTGTTGCTGGCGATGGTTCTGGTATCATCGTCTTTGTTTGAATTTGTCTCGGGGTTGGCATGCTTCCGAAAAACTGTAGATCTTCGTCTAGACTCATCTGGTAGTCTATAGGATAGTAGTTCCAATTCAGATTGAATGGAATTGGGAATGTTTGTCTAGCATTGTTGAGGCGAAATGCATGAGTTTGGAATTCTTCGAATCCCATGTTATCATAGACGTTGAAGTCTGGCCGAACACCTCGTTTGAAGTCGTTGTGGTGGATGAGCGTTGTTAGCGCGTGCATTTTGTTGGTTTTGACGTTGACTTGAATGGGGCGATGGAAGAAGTATATCGTGTGAATATTGAAGAAAGGGTTGAGACACCTTTGTCCTTTTAGCTTCTTGAATGACATGTTCACCGTTTTTGCTGATCTTCTCAGCTTACCACTCCAGACATTTAGTGGTGCAAACCATGCCAGGAACGTAGAGAGGCAATCTTTGCGTCCCTGGCGTGAGTTGATGAATTGGTATAGTCATTGTATTTCAAAAGTGATGCCAATAGTGTACACCGAACAGAGATACCAAACAAAACAGAGAACTTCTTCGGGTATTTCAGCCTATTCGATTCTGTAGAGATGAGCGAATGGATAGTCTGGATGGTTTCCTATCGGTGCGATGTAGTGACCGTTGACGCCGTACTTTGATAGAATAACCGACTGGTACCTGAAAATTCTTTCTTTGAGATGATCGTGAATGATTTTCATATTGATAAGTTGATGAGCATTTCCAAGCATGTTTGCTCCAAAACCGTAGTATCCTCCTTCGGTAGCGGAGGAGCTTGCAATTATGTGAATTTCTTTTTGAGTGTTTCTGCTGAGCATGTCGGCAAGCACATTCTTCGTACCCTTTAAATAGATGGAATTGAAGTCGTACTTTGAAAACCATTCACTCCAGCGTAATAATTACTGATGTGGGACCATCTTCTGTTTGAACTGTAACATTTTTGGGAAAGATGACATGTCCATCTCTATGCGAAATTTATGTCCAATCAGGAGGAACTCGAATATTTCAATAGCCCTTTTGACAGTTAGGATTGTTTTGAACGTGGAGTGATAATGCAACTCCGAATCTTTAAAGCGTCCGCTTTTGTATCCGCAGATTTGACGTTTCCCATTTATTTCTTCGAGTAGCACAGCACCCCAATATTTGTCGCTTGCGTCTGTCTGGAGAACACGTATTCCTTCGGAGGGAATCTTTACAGGTGGTAGCTTATGTATATCTAGCTTTAGCCATTTGACCGCTTCTGTTTGTCTGTTTGTCCATAAAGGAGGATTCTAGGACAGTATTTTTTGTAGTGGACGCGTCAGCTGCTAAAGTTACGGGATAAAGTCGCTTAGGTAATTGATTACCCCAAGGACTTGTCTTTTCGATAGGTCGCTGTCTGGTAACTCGAGAAGTGTCTTAGCTAGATGGGCTTGTGGGACAAATTGTCCATCTGTAATTTGCATCCCCAGGAATTCGATGTTGGGCTGGGCTATAATCATCTTTCGGGCCGAGAGCATTATTCCATATGTCTTTACTATGATCTGGAATTGCCGGAGAGTCTGAATATGGTCCTCGTCATTTGATGAGAAAAAAGGATGTCATCGATGTATATCAAGGCCGTTTGGAGTAGAGGTTTGAAAATACGTAACATAGCCTGTTGGAATAGTGATGGTGCTGTTTTGAGGCCGAACGGTAAGACATTCCACTGAAGATGGCGATCAGGTAAACATAAAGCTGTTTTGTTCCGTTCTTCTGGTGAAATACCGATTTGCCAGAATCCTGACTTTAAATCAAACTTCGAGAAGATTGTTGCACCTTAAAGATGTTGAAAGAGTGCCCTTTTGTTTGGTAATTGGAATTTGATATCTTGGAGGTATTGATTTAGTGGTTTGTAATCGATGACTAGCCTTAGCTTTCCTCTTACTTGTTTAGCTCTGTTGTTGACGTAAAAAACCTTGCATGCCCATGGAGAATTAGTCGATGAAACTACCTTTTAGCTGACTAGTTGGTCATATTCCTCGTTTGCTTGTTTAAGCAATGCGGGTGGCATTCTTGCTTGACTTGCTTTCGTTGGCGTTGTGTAGATATTTTTCTTGAATGGTAGTGAAACGAAGAACTCTTGATTTAACCAAAGTGGGTTTTTGCATTTTTGAAGAAACTCATTATGAGAGTCTACACATGAGATTGCTGTAATCTCTTCTTTAATTTTGCTGAATTCGGGGGACGGAAGTCCTTCAATTGTGAATAGTCAAGGTATCGTTGTGAAGGCTTTGTAGAGATTTTTCCATCTTATCCCTCTTGGCACGATCGAAATGTCTAAATTCTTTTTCAGCGAATAATACGAATCCCATCCCAAAATTAGGTATTTTCCAGGTGCGGAAGATCCTATAACTTCTGTAGTTATTTGACACCCCGAAAAGAGCTCTACGGTGATTGGCTTTGATTTGAGCTTGATTGCTAATGACGCTGACATCGCCACTCTGAATTCTTGTTGGTATGGACACCACATGGATGACGGAAGGATCTTGGGATTCATTATCGTTGTATGGGCTTTTGTGTATGTGAAAGCGATAGCATGGACTGGATCTTCGTTTTTGAAGGATCGAAGATTGTTACCGGTAAATGCGGTGTTTGTATTTCTTCCTTGCGAGGTATTTGAGTGATCTTGAAACAGCATTCTTCTTCGTCATCGGATTCAGAGACCTCAGAATCTGAGTAGCCACAGATGGCATCCTTTTCATTGCTGTCATAAGAAAGCACTGATTCGATATCATGATTGTCGAGATCGATATCTTCTGCAATAGTGGATATTGAGTTGATGAGATACTGCCTTTTTTTTTAGAACTGTTTGGTCAGTTTTTGGCGAAGTGTCCTTCTTTGTGGCATAGAAAGCACTTTGTCTCCTTTCTGAAGGTTTGCTTTTTTCTGAAAAACCGTTTGCGCCTGAATTTGGAAAAGTTGGGTTTTTGGAAACGACGAGTTATGCTTCTATCTTCACACGAGCAATGTTTCTTGGACTTCGAACACTTGATTGATAGATCTGGTCTTGCACATACCTTGGATAAATGTTTTGAATTATCCATAAATTCCGTCCAGAACTCCTTTTGTTTGCAAAGTTTGTCGAGTGTTCTGAAGACGTATTGTTGGATTTGTCCGATAGAAATTTCTTCGATTGTTTGGCCTTGGTGTCTGATATTGAACTTTGTTTGTTGGCTCATATAATCATCAATAGAGGAGAGGTAGACTTGCTTAAGGCTTGGGTTATTAAGGCCGCTTAGCGCATAGTACCTTCGGGGTTGATGTTCGAAATGTTTTGCGAAATCTCTTTTCTTTAGCGAACAACATTTTGCTGTGAAGTATTCTTCTTGTAGTTGCTCTTTGAGGTGGCTTGGAGTGCCTATAAATTCTCTGTGAATTTCTCCAAGAAGCAACTGTATGGTGGTTTGATAGACCTGTTGTTGTCTGTACTCGCCAAGCGAATTCCACCATTCTTTTAGTGCACCCGAAAGTCGTGCAGTGAACTGTTGTATGACGAGGAGCGAAGATGAGGTAATGGCCTCAGAATTCATCCATGCGTGAAACTCGTCAAGACGTTCATTCCATTTTTCAAAGGGAATATCATCGAATATGAATGTTATGACCTTTGAGGCGAATTGTCTTGCTGGCCTATTTCGCTCTTGAAAGGGCGTGCTACTCATTTCTTCATCGGTTGAGAACACTTCGTCTATATCTGGCTCTTCTTTTTGTGCTTCTCCCATAGCAAACTTCTTTGGTAGGGATTCTTCTTCAGAATCAGTTTTGTAATAAGAGGAGCATGAATCTGAGAGGCGAATGATCATTGGAGTCAGATGTGAGACAAACGCTGGAAGCTCTTGCGTCAGTGTATGATCTAACCTTTTAGGATTTTTGTCTTGATCAATTAGCTGATCAAGCAAATTAGGCATCGAAAATTCGATCATGCCTATATCCTTTCCTTTTCCTTTGTCACGTTCGAGAGATTCTTGACTAGATTGAGAGGAGGTGATGGTTTGGTTCTTAGTTGGGTTGACACGGAATTCTGATTCCTATTGTCTCCTCGCCCTGTCTCGCATGGCTCGTGGCTTGAAATTGTTTATAGGAGTTACACCATATCGAGATGTGAACGCTTCATCGGAAGATAAGAATACGGGGAGTGGTCGTCTTGGCCTTTGGTATTGCTCACCCGAAAGAAATCCCAGAGAATAAGTTCCTAGATACATAGGCATTGTTGATGATATGTTTCCAATGTGACGAAGGTATGTGTCGGGAGAATTTCGTTGTTGGGCCATACTTTCGAGGCACCGTTGGAGGTCTTTTAATTGAAGTCTGAGATTTGTCATCTCAGCTTCTTTTCCTTGAAATTGAGAAGTATTGACCATCATGTGTTGAGCCATAGACATCATCTCTTGATGGAGAGTATTGAGTCGATTATGGATCTTTGAGATTTAGCTTTGAAGCACACTCAATCTTTTGTTGTATTCTTCTGCAAACTGGTCGATCTTTTGATTAATCATGGTAAGCAGTCGATTGTGAGCCATATCATTCTCTGATTGCCAATTGAGAACCTTTTCTCCTTGACTTAGCTGATCTGGTCCTGAGGAGTTGATTGCTTTGGAGAGCACTTTTGGACAATGGGATATATTATCATTGATGAAATCTTCTGGTGGAGGAAAGCTATCTGCTCCTATCATCATGATTTCTGGCTTAGATGTCTCTTTTATGTCAGAGTATTGGACTATGTATTCATATCGCCCATTGCCTTCGCCGAATGGACCGACTGTAGGATCTCCTTCAAGATATCTCTTATACAGGGGATCTTTTTTCTTTCTCCGTCGTTGGCAAATTTCGTCATCAGATTCATAGGAATCTTCTGTGCAGGCCGTGCAAGAACAGACATCAAAATATTGATGACCGTTTTCATCTTTGAAGGGATACATTATCTGTCCGTTTTGATAGAACGAGATCAGTTTTGGGTTTTGCTCTTTGTATGGACCTTGGAAATCGTATTCATCAATTTGGATAGCAAATTGTGTGAATAGTTGCTTTCAGAACGAAGATGATCTAGGCTTGTCAAACTTGATCTCCGTTGTTACCTCGTTGCGTGAATGGAAGCTTACTTCAGATGTCTGGACCAGTGTTTGGGATGCTTGATTTAGCCTTTCGTAGCTTGTAACCCATGATTCTGGTATTCGTTTGATTAGATCTTCTCGAGAGATTTGTCGAGGGATTTGAGTAGTACTCGGAGCTTGCGAAGCTGATGTGACTTCGAGGTAAAGTTCCTCGTCAGATAAGGGTAATATAAGGTCAAGAGCATGATCTTGGATACGGTAGACGATCTGGTGATGTAGCGTTGCAATAACGCTATTCTCTTGCATAGGCGCTCCAACCAGTTGTAGTTGGACTTTAAGCGTTTTTAGCAGATTGGGATCTTGCAGAGAGATATTAAAGTTTAGAAACTTCGTTATGAATACTGTTCCAGCGTTTAATGTTGTTTGAACCGTACCGATGCAGGCTTGCTGATATGACTTTAGTCTAGAGTCGACCAAAGCGATTCGTGCTATGACTGGTAGACTTTTTTGAGCATAGAAGGTTAGCCCGATTCGTACCACTCCAAAGTGTCGGTGAGTGTATCCTTGTTGCTGCCATAACCTTGGTAGTCCTTCCGGAATGTTGAGTGAGATGAACATTTCTTCTTAAGTGGCTGGGACTTGGCAAGATGAGAACTTGCTAGATTGAACGTATTCACGATCTCTCCTGCTTGATGATGGATGTATGAGCTGTCGAACATTTTTGATAGAGAAAACACCAGGCTTCTTGGTAAAGTATTCATACGGATTCACAAGTGGAAGAGTAGTTTCAGACAATTGGTCTCCTGGAACATATTCGATTTCATATAGGGAATTAATATCAGAATAAGATGAACGGCTTTTATTTGTTTGGTAAAGTAGAAATATCAAACTGGGAATTGATCGCTGAAGGATTAGAAATAGACATGATGAGGATTTGTTTTCAGCACATTCTAAACAATCAGTCATAAACAGAGATTCATTTACTCAAAACATAAGTTTTCGGCTCTGATACCAGATGTAGTAGTGCATAAGATGAACGAAAAACCGTATGGACTAAGTCGTATTAACAATCATGGGTTTCGATAAGTTCCAGGTAATGGGAGCATTCGTAGACATCTCCAAAATTCATTTAAAGCACACTGAGCAGAATTGCAACTTATATTTTGAAAGAAAATAACCATAGGTTATGAAGATGTTAAGAAGTCTGAAAACAAGAGAGAATTTAGAAACTCATAGAGAGAGAACTTAGAGAGAGGTTTTTAGGGAAATTATGAGATGATATTCACAAAAGGGGTATACACATATTTATAAGGGAGGATCTATGCGCTGACATAAGCGCTTACCTCAGCGATTACATCATCGCTTACATCATCGCTTACATCACATATAATTGTACATTATTTCGGCGATTACATCATCGCTTACATCATTATTTATGCGATTACATCATCGCTTACATCACACATAATTATACATAAGTACCTTGAGAAAGGTCTTCAATGATCTATTTTGAACTTGATGATATGCTTGTCGCAGCAGCCGTAATAATATCATGGACATTCGTATGTGATATCTGGTTCAACAAAGTCGTCTTGTGGTTCATTGTTATCATTTAAACCGAACATTTTTCCGACTTCGTTAATGTTCATCGAATCATCTGGAGATTGTGCATCTTGGAAATGCTTCGGCGGGTCTATTGCTGGCGATTGTTCTGGTATCATCGTCTTTGGTTGAATTTGTCTCGGGGTTGGTATGCTTCCGAAAAACTGTAGATCTTCGTCTAGACTCATCTAGTATTCTATAGGAAAGTAGTTCCAATTCAGATTGAATGGAATGGGGAATGTTTGTCTAGCATTGTTGAAGCGAAATGCATGAGTTTGGAATTCTTCAAATCCCATGTTATCATAGACGTTGAAGTCTGGCCGAACACCTCGTTTGAAGTTGTTGTGGTGGATGAGCGTTGGTAGTGCGTGCATTTTGTTGGTTTTGACGTTGACTTGAATGGGGCGTTAGAAGAAGTATATCGTGTTAGGATTGAAGAAAGGGTTGATACACCCTTGTCCTTTTAGCTTCTTGAATGACACGTTCACCGTTTTTGCTGATCTTCTCAGCTTACCACTACAGACACTTAGTGGTGCAAACCATGTCAGGTACATAGAGAGACAATCTTTGCGTCCCTGGCGTGAGTTGATGAGTTGGTACAGCCATTGTATGTCGAAAGTGATGCCAATAGTGTACACCGAACAGAGATACCAAAGAAAACAGAGAACTTCTACGGGTATTTCAGTCTCTTCGATTATGTAGAGATGAGCGAATGGATAGTCTGGATGGATTCCTATCGGTGCGATGTAGTGACCGTTGACGCCGTACTTTGATAGAATAACCGGTTGGTACCTAAAAATTCTTTCTTTGAGATGCTCGTGAATGATTTTCATATTGATAAGTTGATGAGCATCTTCAGGCATGTTTGCTCCAAAATCGTAGTATCCTCCTTCGGATGCGGAGGAGCATGCCATAATGTGAATTTCTTTTTGAGGGTTTCTGCTGAACATGTCGGCAAGCACATTCTTCGTACCCTTTAAATAAATGGAATTAAAGTCGTACTTCGAAAACCATTCGCTCCAGCGTAATTGATATACTCATATATTGCATGTTTAAGCATGCATTTTATTTAGAATTTTGTGTAATTCACAAACATAATTATGGTCTAGTCTTGCATTTAGGTCTCATTTAGAGTAATAGGTGTTTGCATTAGGTCTTTGTGAGTTTTTGCATACATTTGGAGTGTTTTTAGGTGTTTTGGAGACAATTGATGATGTTTGGAGTTATGGAGCATAAGAGGAATGCAAAGCCCATCCGAGACGGCAGAAAGATGTAGCTAGACGAAGGCCCTCCGATATGAATCTGATATGCTCAAATTAATACCCTATAAGTACTAAGCAGTTGTTGCATTATATGTAGGGGTCGAACACAAGGACTCACAGAAATCACACAATAGATCAAATAGATTCGAATTAAGCTAAACCAAAAGATGTAATTGAAAGCAGTACGTAAATTAAACAAGATGTAATTCGATTGGGAAAAGATAGGCTCAGTGTATTTCTCAGGAACTCAATGAATGCATATAAACTAACTACATGATTTAGATTTAGCGCGGTTCTTGAATCACTAAGGTATAATTAACCAACTGTCGTTGCGAGAATTATCTAAATCTAAATCCTAGGAATTCCAAATCTCTTTGCGAATCCTAAAGTCTAAATCAGCTTTAATACCGAGTTTGATATGTTCACAAATCAATTAAACCAAATCTCTTTGCGAATAATCAATTTGCTCACCTAAGGTTCTATCAGGTAATTAATCGCACTGTCGTGCCTAATCAATTATCTTAAGATCTATGTTCCAGATTCGTCAACCTAGAATTAGCTTTGAACACAACCTAAGGCGAAGAACTAATTCAAATGGTGAATCCTAAACAGATAATAAATCTAGCATTCAAAGATAACCCTTATGAGAACCCTGAACCTAAAGTGGATCTACTCAGACATGGAGAATGAAAACAACATGATTGAATAGATCATCAAAGAAAACAATAAGAAACAGGAGTTCAGAGTTGTCTCTCCAAAAACCAGAGTAGAATCATGAGTAATGAAAGCGTCGCCACCAAAGTGGCTGAAAAACCTAATTATAATGCTAAAACACGTTCTGGGGCTTTTGGTAATTAATAAAGTCTTCTGGGCCAAGTTGCAGAGTCTTTAAGCTTGTAAAATAACATTTTTTCCCGTCTGCAGTTGGTATCGGTCGATACTGGACTGGTGTCGGTCGACACCAGTCCACTGTACTCGCCAGACTGGACTGTCTTCACGAAAACTGGCATAACTTTCGATCTCACCACTTCCAAATGAAAGATAATCCATTGATTTATCTTGTGTCCAAATTTGAGCTTAATCCATCGGTGGGAAGTTCTTCAACGAATGCCAAACTTCTGACGTCTCTGCATGACTCTACTCCTTTTTCCCAAAATGCTCCGGAATCCTCCAAAAACTCCAATTAAGCTCCAAACGTGCTAAAACCTGTAAAAGACTCCAAAATAATATAAATACTCCATATATAGGACCTATATCATGATCTAAAAGGGGTAAAATCCATGATATATCAGAATCAGCCTTGAAGCTCTTCATAGGAGTTGTAGAGGAGTGAGTCATCTGTCTACAGGAGTTGGATTCAGACCACTTGGACATTTGGTAAAGGAGTTATCGCCGATTTACTGAAGACGTCTCTGCCTGGCCGATGAGCTTTCTCTTGGCTCGGCTAAAAGGCCCTTAGCATCGACCCAGCTTCTTCCCACATCGACCAGTTGCATCGATGCTCAGCTTCAGGACATCTACATCAACCCAGCTTCTTCCCACAGGTCGATGCAACAGCTGGATGCAGCATCAGGCCCTTAGCATCGACCATCCACATCGACCAGTTGGATTGATGTTAATCTTGTCGCTCACTTTTCTTATAAATACCCATCTAAACCTAATTTTTGTTTCATGCTTTTTCTTTCATATATCATGGTTTTTACCCCTTTTAGGCCATGATGTAAATCCGTTTTATAGAGTCTTTCTACTGTGTCGTAGTGTTTTGGAGTCTTTTACAAGTTTTAGCACGTTTGAAGTATAATTGAAGATATTGGAGCTTTCTGGAGCATTTTGGAGCAAAGCTGAAGTTCGTATTGCTGAGTACCCGATTTAACGCTAGGTATCGATCGATACTGCCTAGTATCGGTCGATACTCACCACAGCAAGACACGGGCCGCGACTTATGAAGATTTGAAGAATTACAATTTGGTCCAGAAGACTTTAATAATTACAAGAAGCCCCAAAACGTGATTTAGGTTATTTAATAGGATTTTACAGCCACTTTGATGGATATGCTTTATTTTGCTTTGGATTTGTGAGAGAGCTTTTGAAGCGAGACAAGTCTAAAACTCTGTTCGCCGAGAGAAGATTTCGAACTCTTTTGTTACTCTTTCTTATTTTCTATTATTCAAACATGTTTATTACTTCAATTTCCATGTCTGAGTAGATCTCTTTTTAGGTTTAGGGATTCTCATAAGGAATTTCTTTGAATTCTAGGTTGATTAGTTGTTTAGGGTTCATATTCTGAATTAGTTATTCGCCTTAGGTTATTCTCAAAGCTAATTCTGGATTGATCACCTAGAACTTAGATCTTAGATTAATCGATTAGGCATGACAATGCAATTGAGTAATCTGATAGAACCTAGGGTGCGCAAATTAATTATTCGCAAAGAAATTTGGTTTAGTTGATTTGTGAACATATCAAACTCGATATTAAGGCTGATTTATTCTTAGAAATTTGCAAAGAGATTTGAGATTCTGAAGTTTAGATTTAGATAATTCTCGCAACGACAGTTGGTTAATTATACTTTAGTGATTTGAGTTCAAGAACCGTGCGTAACCTGAACCCTGATAAATTAGTTTATCTGCATTCATTGATTTTCTGAAAAATATCTCTGAACCTATCTCTCTCCCATCGATTTACAACTCGTTTACTGCTTATTGCTTTTTGTTTCATCTGAATTGCTTAGCTTGATTCGATACCATACAATCTATTATGCGATTTCTCTGAGTTCTTGTGTTCGACCCCTGATTACTGCAGCAACTGCTTTAGTACTTTTTATGGTATTAATTTAAGCATATCAAATTTGGCGCCGTTGCCGGGGACTCAATTTCGCCATTAGATTTTAGCTGTCGAGTCTCGACTAAGTTCGCCGGTATCGATCGATACTAATCAGTGTCGGTCGATACTCGTCATTTTCTTTTTGTTGATATCGATCGACACCACCCAGTGTCGGTCGATACTCATCGTGTTTTTGGTTATTTACGTGCTTGACTCTTGTTTTCAGGTGTATGCCTAATCGTGAAACCAGAAGGAACAAGAGCACTCAGCTAGTTGAACTGTCATTGGTGCAGCTAGCACTTTTGGAACGCACAAACAGAAAGGCAGAACAAACATCAGGGATGAACAACCCAGTGGTAATAAGACCTGATGAAGCTGGAGTTTTGAGAGACTAAGAGGGTCAAGTGTGCAATGCGAGAGGGCAGCGACTTGATGAAGCTGGAAATGTCATTGTCTCTCCTGTTGTTGTTGGTCTGATTATCGCGCCAGCTGCGCACGCCAACATTGGGAATACTGCGGTTGATCGAGGTAGAACACTTGGTGAGCACAACATACCTGATCAGTTCTATGTCAATCGAAATGCGATTCGCATCCCAACTTTTCAGAGGAATGACTTTGAGCTAAAACCCGCATATTACGCTCTTGTGAGTCAGAATCATTTCCATGGCCTATCTTATGAACACCCTATGGATCATATCGAGAGGTTCGAGGATTTGGTCACTGGTATGAAGTACAATGGAGTGCCCAATGAGTACATTTTCTGCAAACTTTTCCCATACTTTCTTGGTGGAGATGCTGCTTATTGGTTGAAGCAGTTGACTCCTGGTTCACTAACTACATGGGAGGAGACGAAGAATGCATTCCTGAACAATTTCTATGATGATGCGAGATCCGAGGAGCTCATGAACAAGATCTCTCAATTTTCTCAAGGTCCGACAGAGGCACTCAAGGCTGCTTGGATTTGTTTCAAGTCATATCAGAGAGATTGTCCGCACCATGAGTTCACTCAGGTTCAGCTGCTGGGCACTTTCTATAGAGGGATCGATTGGAGGTACCATATGGGTTTGGATGTTGCGAGTAATGGGAAGTTCAACACCAGGTATCCAGATGAAGCGGTTGTGTTGATTGAGAACTTGGCGTCTAGTAATAGCACCAAGAATGCTGATTTCGAGCGGAAGAAGCAGGCTGGAGGAGTTGATGGATCGGAGACTGTTGAAGTTCAGGCCAAGCTGGATTTCCTGATCGGGAAGTCGAAGAAAGTTGTACACTTTACTGATGAAGTCGTGAATGTGGAAGAAGAAGAAGGGGAGGATGTTAACTACGTTGGTGGTTCTGGTTTTCAGGGTCAGCGATCTGGGTATAACAACAATTGAAATTTCAACAACAACAATCAGCAAGGTGGGTACAAGTTTAAGGGGAACCAATCTGGTTTCGTAGCAAAACAATTTACTCAGAAACCACTTCAGAGCAGTGATTTCACTCGAAATTATGGGAACTCTTCGTACCAACCCATTTCTCCAAAATCCATAGAGAGTAAGATAGAGTCCATGATGGAACAAATTCTTCAGGGACAGCAGAAGTTGCAAGGGGATTTCAATGGGAAGTTTGACTCTCTGTACATTGATCTGAATGGGAAAATTGAAGCCATCAATCTTTTCCAGAGGAAGCTGGAAACTCAGGATGCTCAGACAGCAGCAGCTGTAAAGAGGCAGGAAGGTTTTCTTCCAGGGAAAACTGAGAATCCAAGGGCACACATCAATACCATCACCTTGAGGAGTGGAAAAGAGGTGATTACATGAGTGAAGTACATCCCAATTGCAGAGAATCTCGTCGATCTTGCTGAAGACGATGATTGGGATTCTGAAAATCCCAATGTATCGATTGATACCATCCAGTGTCGATCGACACCTGTCCAGACCCATGCACGAGGGGATCCAGAACCCCGTGTGTCGATCGATACTCCTCCAGTATCGGTCAATGCTGAGACACAGATTGAGAAGGAGCCCGAGACTGGCAAGGAGAAAGTGTATAAACCCAAGATACCTTATCCTATGCCTCCTAAGATGACAAAGAAGGAATGTGAGGATGCTAGATGCAAGGCTATGCTGGATAAGTTGGTTGTGGAGCTTCCTTTTGTTGATGCTATCAAGACTTCTCCAGCTTTCAGGAAGTATGTGAAGAAGATGGTGTCTAGCAATGTAAACCTTGAGGAAGGTGTCATGATGATTACAGCTGAGTGCAGTGCGATTCTACTAAACAAAATTCCCAAAAAGCTACCAGACCCAGGGAGTTTTGTTTTGGATTGCTCTATCTTCACGGAGAGATTCGAGCGTGCTCTCTGCGATATTGGGTCGAGTGTGAACCTTATGCCACACTCAGTTGCTAAGCGAATGGGGATGACAGATTTCCAGTCTACAAGGATTTCGCTGGTACTTGCTAATCGCTCAGTGCTACTTCCAGAGGGACTACTCGAAGATGTCCAAATCAAGATTGGGAATTGCTTGATCCCAACAGATTTCATCGTCCTGAAGTACGATGCTGAGCCTAAGGATCCTCTTACCCTGGGCAGACCATTTCTTGCAACTGCTGGAGCCTTGATCGACTGCAGGAATAGACAAATATCTCTCAACATCGGTGATTTGGTGATGTCTTTTAACATGGAAAATATGATGAAGATGCCAACCATCGATGGGCAGACGTTCTATGTGCATACCTTCAGTGACATAGCTGAGGAGTACTTCCTGCAGATGCACCATGAGGATCCACTGGAGAGAGCATTGGTCTGTTCGGCCACTTCAGAGGTCCATTCGTGTGATGATACTGCTGGATACTCGAAGATGCTCGATTCAGCATCACTAGTATCGATCGATACCCCTCTAGTATCGGTCGATACCCTGCGACTAGAAGGAGAGTTTGCCGAAAGTTCTAAGCAAGCTGCTGGGCTTGGAGATTGGAGTATAGAGAATGCTCCTAAGGTGGAACTAAAGCCACTCCCACCTAATATGAGGTATAGTTTTCTTGGTTCTAATGCTACATACCCGGTAATTGTTAATGCTTTTTTGAATAACACATAGATTGCTTTACTGCTGAGCAAGCTGCGCAAGTATCGCAAGGCTCTTGGCTATTCTCTTACTGACATTTCAGGTATATCACCGGACCTGTGCATGCATCGGATTCACCTAGAGGATGAGTCAAAGTCTTCGATTGAGTGCCAGAGGAGGCTGAATCCTAACCTGAAGGAAGTGGTCAGGAAGGAAGTGATGAAGCTGTTAGAAGCATGGATTATCTATGCCATCTCGGATAGTTCTTGGGTTAGTCCAGTTCACGTTGTGCCTAAGAAAGGAGGTATAATTGTGGTGAAGAACGAGAAGGATGAGCTGATCCCTACAAGGACAATCACTGGTCACATGATGTGTATTGACTACAGGAAGCTGAATGCGGCTACAAGGAAGGATCACTTCCCATTGCCATTCATCGACCAGATGCTAGAGAGGGTAGCAAGTCACCCATACTACTGTTTTCTCGATGGGTATTCAGGCTTTTTCCAGATTCCTATACATCCAGAGGGCCATGGAAAGACAACCTTCACATATCTTTATGGCACATTCGTCTACAGAAGAATGCCATTTGGATTATGTAACGCTCCAACGACCTTTCAGCGATGCATGATGTCGATTTTCACAGACATGACTGAGGAGTTTATGGAGGTGTTCATGGATGACTTTTCAATGTATGGAACTTCATTCAAGGATTGTCTGGATAACTTGTGCAAGGTACTTCAAAGATGCGAGGAGAAGCACGTGGTTCTTAACTTGGAGAAGTGCCACTTCATGGTATAAGATAGCATTGTTCTTGGGCACAAGGTTTCTAAGGCAGGGATCAAAGTTGACAAAGCTAAGATTCAGGTCATGACGAGCCTGCAACCTCCACGATCTGTATCCGAGATTCGAAGCTTCCTTGGTCATGCTGGGTTTTACAGGAGGTTCATCAAAGATTTTTCTAAGCTCGCACACCCACTCACCGCCCTGCTATGTATGGAAGTCAAATTTGACTTCACGTCTGATTGCCTTGCAGCCTTCGAGGAGATTAAGAAGGCATTGGTGAGTGCTCCTATTGTCCAACCACCTGATTGGAGTTTACCTTTTGAGGTTATGTGCGATGTGAGTGATTTTGTTGTTGGAGCTGTGTTGGGCTAGAGGAAAGACACGAAACTTCATGCTATTTATTATGCCAGCAGGACGTTGGATGATGCTCAGCGAAACTACATCACCACTGAGAAGGAGTTACTTGAAATTGTTTTCTCTTTTGAGAAATTTCGGTCCTACTTGATTGGGAACAAGATTATTGTTCACACAGACCATGCTACTCTCAAATACCTACTGAAGAACAAGAACCTCAAGCCTCGTCTATGCCGATGGGTACTTTTGCTCCAAGGGTTCGATATCGAGATCAAAGACAAGAAGGGAGTTGAGAATGGCGTTGCTGACCACTTATCGCGATTAAAGGTCGATGAAGTGGTACCTATTGATGATTTCTCGCCAGAGGAGGGTATTTACTTCATTGAAGCTCAGCTTCAAGACGTTTGTCATGAAAATCTGCAATTTTCACGAGTGCAGACCTTCAGTATCGATCGATACTCACCTAGTATCGGTCAATACCCGACGCGATTTGGACCTGTGTTGTCCGCAGAGCACTTTGACTCTTAAGATGCCTATCTAGCTGCTGTATCTAGTCCTGCACGATCATGGTACGCTGACATCGCTAACTACCTTGCTGTAGAGACTGAGCCAAAGCACCCCACAAAGTATGCGAGGAAGAAGTTTATGCGCGAGATGAGGAGATTTTTCTAGGATGAACCTTACCTTTACAAGCACTGCTCAGATGGTATCTACAGAAGATGCGTTGCAGAGTCTGGGGTGCCTGCGATTCTTTTTCATTGTCATGGATCTGAGTATGCTGGACACTTTGCTATTTTCAAGACAGTGTCCAAAGTTCTTCAAGCAGGCTTCTGGTGGCCTACTATGTTCGGAGATGCGCATGCCTATGTCTCACAGTGTGATGCCTGTCAGAGGAGAGGGAAGATCAGCAAGAGGCATGAGATGCCACATAATTTCATCCTTGAGGTTGAAGTTTTCGATTGCTGGGGCATTGACTTTATGGGTCCCTTTCCCTCGTCACACAAGAACATATACATCCTGGTTGCTGTGGACTATGTGTCCAAATGGGTGGAAGCGATTGCTAGTCCAACCAATGATTCTGCGGTGGTTCTTAAGCTGTTTAAGACCATCATTTTCCCACGATTCGGAGTGCCTCGTATTGTTATAAGTGATGGTGTAGCAACTTTATTAACAAGGTTTTTGAGAAATTGCTGAAGAAGCATGGTGTCAATCATCGTGTGGTTACTCCATATCACTCTCAAACCAGTGGGCAAGTAGATGTCTCCAACATGCAGATCAATGAGATTTTGGAGAAGACAGTGGGTACTTCTAGGAAGGATTGGTCTACGAAGCTGGATGACGCGTTATGGGATTATAGGACTGCTTTCAAGACACCGCTGGGCACTACACCATTTCACTTGCTGTATGGGTGGGAAAGCATGTCACCTTCCAGTGGAGATCGAGCACAAGGCAGCGTGGGCGACGAAGTTGCTGAACTTTGACATCAAGCCTGCTGCAGATAGGAGATTGATTCAGTTGAACGAGTTGGATGAGATTAGGCACCACGCCTACGAGAACTCGAAGCTGTAGAAGGAGAGAACTAAGGCCTATCATGATAAAAAGATCATCTCCAGACATTTCGAGCCGAACGACCAGGTACTTCTGTATAACTCTCGTTTGCAATTATTTCCTGGTAAACTGCGTTCCCGTTGGTAAGGTCCCTTCACAATCAAGGAGGTCAGACCACATGGTGCCGTCGTGCTGATTAGCTCTACAGGCGATGAATTTATTGTCAATGGACAGAGGATGAAGCACTATTGGGCGAAAGCCGAGATTTCAACAGGGCAGATAATGCCTTTAGATGATGCACCCACAGCCTGAAAGGTGTTACAGTCAAGCTAATGACGTTAAACGAGCGCTTGGTGGGAGGCAACCAACTGGTGAGTCTGTTTTTGAGTCTTTGTCTTTTTATTTTTCGTTTTGTGTTTGTGTCAGGATAAACAAGGAGCAAAACTCGAAATCGCCTGAGTATCGATCGATACCCCATTGGTATCGGTCGACACCCTACGCGAATGAGAAGGTTCATCATGTCGACTTAAGCCTGGTATTGATCGATACCAGGCCGTGTGTCGGTCGATACTCAATGTTCCAACACGGTAACTTCTTGTTTTTCCTAATTCTATTATGTTCTTTTGTTTTCTTTTACCTACTCTAGGTTAGATAACACTGGGGACAATGTTGTTCAAGTCTGGGGGAGGTACTCGCTGATTTTGTTTTTGTTTTTCTTAGAGTCAGTCGTTTTTCAAAATTTTTTTTATTGAGTCAAAACTTTGTTGGAGACTGTGATCTTTTTTTTGAATCTTTTGATCTGACCTTGCTTCTAAGTGACCATTGTTACAGAATCAGTTCTAGATCGACTAATGAAAAATCCAAAGGCTGACCAGTTAACTAGAAGACACACATGTTTCCAGCAAAGTTCTTTAAAGCCTGAGCCAAATTTTTGCACTTCATCGATGTGGTTGGTATCCATAGAGCTTGATTCCTCATTCGTATCTGACAAAGGAACCCACATGTTTAAAGTAATGGTATTTCTCTCCCTGTTACAAGTTAATTAATAAGATGCATTAAAAGATGAAATGATTTTCTTCTGAGTAGGGGGTTAGGAAAATTTCCAACGATCCCATTATTCTACTTCAGAGGAGATGATCACAAAAAGGTGGAAGCGAGGTTAGAAAATTTTCCTATGATACCATTATTCGCCTACACCTTTGATTACTTTTGAGGAAAGAACCGGGTATTCGGTAGCAAACACCATCAATACTCGCGTCTCGATCCTTAATTTGTATATGCAAAAAACATAATGAGAAATAAGTCTGGGGGAGAGAAATAATACCATAAAGTGTGAAAAAGGGTGGTTCCTTGTCATGATATTGTATGAGAAAGAATCTAGAAGGTTCTTGGTATTAATCACAGCGATGAAACTGGTGAGGAAGGCTTGATTATACGATGCTGTGAAATAATGTGTGTAGTCTGGAAAGCTGTGAATGTCTACGGAGAAGTACATGGTGGTTGGATCTGAAACTGGTTTGGTGATATGTGGAGCACTAAGAAAAATGGTCATTACAATGTTCATGAACAAGTGAGTCTCCGCGTTTTCAAACCTCTTTCTCTGGTTTAGTTTTCTGTTTTGCTTGAGGGCAAGCAAAATGCTAAGTCTGGGGGAGTTGATATATCATGGTTTTTACCCCTTTTAGGCCATGATATAAGTCTGTTTTATGGAGTCTTTATACTGTTTCGTAGTGTTTTAGAGTCTTTTATAGGTTTTAGCACGTTTGGAGCATAATTGGAGATATTAGAGCTTTCTAGAGCATTTTGGAGCAAAGCTGAAGTTCATATTGCTGAGTACCCGATTTAACGCTAGGTATCGATCGATACTGCGTAGTATCGGTCGATACTCACCACAGCAAGACACGGGCCGCGACTTATGAAGAGTTGAAGAATTGAAATTCGGTCCAGAAGATTTTAATATTTACAAGAAGCCCCAAAACGTGATTTAGGTAATTTAATAGGATTTTACAGCCACTTTGATGGCTATGCTTTATTTTGCTTTGGATTTGTGAAAGAGCTTTTGAAGGGAGACAAGTCTGAATCTCTGTTCGTCGAGAGAAGGTTTCGAACCCTTTTGTTACTCTTTCTTATTTTCTATTTGAGTATTTATTCAAACATGTTTATTGCTTCAATTTTCATGTCTGAGTAGATCTCTTGTTAGGTTTAGGGATTCTCATAGATGATTTCTTTGAATGCTAGGTTGATTAGTTGCCTAAAGTTCATAATCTGAATTAGTTCTTCGCCTTAGGTTGTTTCAAAGCTAATTCTGGATTGATCACCTAGAACTTAGATCTTAGATTAATCGATTAGGCATGACAGTGCAATTGAGTAATCTGATAGAACCAAGGGTGAGCAAATTAATTATTCGCAAAGAAATTTGGTTTAGTTGATTTGTGAACATATCAAACTCGATATTAAGGCTGATTTATTCTTAGGAATTTGCAAAGAGATTTGAAATTATGAAGTTTAGATTTAGATAATTCTCGCAACGACAGTTGGTTAATTATACTTTAGTGATTTGAGTTCAAGAACCGTGCGTAACCTAAACCATGCTTAGTTAGTTTATCTGCATTCATTGATTTCGTAAGAAATATCCCTGAACCTATCTCTCTCCCATCGATTTACAACTCGTTTACTGCTTATTGCTTTTTGTTTCATCTGAATTGCTTAGCTTGCACTACAAGAAAATACAGTTTTTGCGACTACTGAAATAGTCATTCGCCGGCGCCTGTACATTCTTCTCCCACGAATGGCGGCTCAGATCTACATTAGAGAAAACACAGAAATTAATAAGTCAAGAGATCTGTCAAATATTCACCAATCACCATGTGGCTGTTTGATATTCGTTAAGCTTTCAGTTTACCTTATTGTAGGCAAGAGCCATACATACAACACCCCTCATTAGACCAGCCCACCAAATCACAACCTATAGTCGAAGGCAAAGAATATATATTAATAAGCATTCCGTTTTTCACAGAAAAATTGTATCCAATTGACAAAAAGTAGATCGTTCGTACTTGCTGCTTGGTATCGATTTTCTCGCTCTGGTTTTTCTTGGATAAGTTTGATAAGAAGGAAAGAGGAAACACAAAAGCTGCTCTTCCTAAAGAAGAGAAGGAAAAAGAAGAAGAGCGTAGGAGAGAGAGAGAACGAAAAAGGAAGAAGAAATCGTAGGAAGAGAGATTGAAAAAAAAAGAAAAAAGATAAAGCAGATTAAATCCTCACCGTTGGATTAAACCAATCAACGGTGGAGGATCTTAATCCTCGTCACAAGAAACTAGCCAATGAGAATTTTTCATTATTTTTGTCATTTGGTCGCAAATTAGTCGCAAATTTGGGATTCTTTTGTGACTACACTACAAGAAAACACAGTTTTTGCGACTACCAAAATAGTCACAAAATAGTCGCAAATGACTGGTTTGCGACCATTTTGCGACTAAAAAAAATAATCGCAAATAATTGGTCGCAAAATACAGTTGTCGCAAAATAGTCGCTCTTTTACAACTAATATGTGACTAAAATATCAGTACTAATTTACAGATTGATTTGCGACTATTTGTATAAAAAAAAATAAAAAAAAAACAAAAAGAAATTAAAACAAAAAAAA